>CM036758.1:2907918-3507918 GCA_020796225.1 Arion vulgaris | reverse complement strand
GGGATCCACTGTATGACTGTGCGTTTGAATGTGTTTCTTAATACTCCGAGGATCGTTTTTAGCTCGTTTAGCTCTGTGCCGGTTGAGGTTTTTAATGCTTTGACGGCCGACAAGGCGTCCGTGAATATCCCTACTTTGTCATGTGTGGGGCTGCTTATTTCTAGGATAATTTCGGCGGCTATTCTTAGTGTCTCCGCCTCTGCACGGTAGTTGTTTGTGTACTTTCCTGTGGCTATCGTCTTCGTGACCTTCACTTTCTGTGGGAGTTTAAGTACTATTCTTCGTCCTTCATCGCTAATCGCGTTCTTTGCCGATCCGTCGGTGTACACGTGTTCCACGCTGTCTCAGGTTACTCCGTCGGTGTCACGTGTCACGCTGTCTCAGGTTACCGTGGGTGTCCGTGTCACGCTGTCTCAGGTTACTCCGTCGGTGTACACGTGTGTCCACGCTGTCTCAGGTTACTCTGTCGCTATGAATTCTTCTGTAATCGCACTCCTTTTACAGTTTGCTTGCGGCCCTTTTTGTATGCTTGGTATTGATTCTCTTATCTCTGGCATCTTGGTCTACCACGGCGGGTTCTTGTCGGTTGCCGGTATAAGTCTGGGTTTGCAGTTGGCTAGGACTGGATCGTCTTGGATCAGTGCTTTGGCACTTTTTGCAAAACTGGTTCTCTTTAACCTGCCCCTTCCCAATCAGTTCATTCTGTCATACATAGGGTGGGAGTTAAGTCTCTTGAATTTTTCCGCCAGTTGGGTAACTTCTCTGTCTCTGCGGTCTTTCATAGGTTGGAGGCCTGTGATTGTTTCCAGCGTTGTGATGAGCGTGGACTTCATGGCCCCTGTGATAATGCGTGCTGCACGATTTTGGGCGTTGCTCATTTGGGCGAATTGCGTGTTGGATGACTTGCCCCAATCTAATCCCATGCTCCAGGACTGGGCGCACTCTTCCAGTGTATAGTTTATTGAGGAAGAACAATACGATCCTTTTATAATCGGAGGAATAAAAATACCTGAACTAATATATGCTGACTATATAGTGTTACTGTCAACATCACAAAAAGGGATTGAGAAATTATTAGGTTAAGTGCAAGATAAAGGCGAAAAACAAAATCTATATCTCAATGTGGCAAAAACAAAAATAATGACAACAGATAAAACGAACATGACAAATGATATTTTTATCAACGGAGAGAAAGTAGAAAATGTGAACAGTTTTGAATATTTTGATTCACTACTAACAACAGATGGAAATGGGATGAAGGAAATTAAAAGAAGAACAAACATGGCTTTACAAAAAAATTAAACAACTAAAAATAGTATGGAACGCAACTGATAAGAAAACAAAGGTCAGAATACTAAGAGCATGCATATTCCCAGTGGCAACGTATGGGTATGAAGCATGGACATTTAATAAAGCAGTGGAAAAACATATATGTGCTTTTGAATATAAGTGTTACAGAAGAGTCCTTCGTATATCATGGACAGAGAAGAGAAAAATAGATCTATCCAGAACTAAAAATCAAAGAAAACTGGCTGATGCTACAAATAAGAAAGAGAACATTGAAATATTTTGAACATATAAAGAGAGATGAAGGGTTGGAGAAGACCATCATAGAAGGAGGCATACAAGCAAAGAGAAGAAGAGGAAGATCACGGAGAAGATGGATTCAGGATGTAACAGATGGTTTGAACATGACGGATGCAGAGGCGGAACATCTGACCTATAAGAGAGTTGAAATTCCGGAGGACTGTTGAGGTGGCAAAGTTCTGCTCAGGACAAGCTATCTGATGATGATGACTCTAAACATTATATTAAGAACAACAAAGCAGTTGTTAGAATATAGTGGAAAAATAAACTAGAATAGTTTGAAGTGCAAAGATGAATGAAATAAGGTTGAATCCACTTTCTTATTCAACATCTGTACAGAATATGTCATGAGAAATCTGAGGGCAGATCCAAGACACGATCTAAGATACACGCAGAGAGGACAGATCAAAGCCGGGGTTACATGAGCATGGGGACAACGTCGCGTCAGGATTTGCGAGCTGGCACTAATCAAGACCCTGCCCCACCTCCTCGTGGTGACCCTAGAAACAGACGATGGTTACGGTCTGGCTAAGCGGGCAGGGATCGAGGGAGGGCTACTCTGGTATAAGTAGTGTTGCAGACGTAGTCATATTGGATGAGATCCGCTCGCAACGCAGACGAGCGGAATCCTAGAGTGACTATTAATGCACGTCTCCTTCGACCGAAGCAAAAAAAGATGAACGGATAAAAACATGAATGGACGAGGGGTGCATCCAGGAAAGGTACGTGGGTCAGCGTGGAGCAAAACGTGGGTCTGAGGCGAGTTGCACGTGGGCCCACATAGGGCGAAATTCGGAGCTCTGAGGAGGGGGCGCGAGTTGAGCTCTGTGTCCGGACAAGCTAGAGAAATTGCGAAGCTGTGCAACAACAGAAACAACAGAAACGTAAGAAACAGTAGTCGTCTGAAGGAATCCCTAACTCCCCCGGAGTAAAGGGTCGAAAGAAAATTGCCAGATGGGGGGCAAGAATCAATAAGAACGATGCGTAACGAATTAAAAGTCTCGGCAAAAATCTCTGAAAACGCTGTAACGTATTGTGTCGACACACTGGAAGATTGCGGCAAAGTCCGTATCAAAGGCTTAGCGCAGATACATTTGCTGGGTAAGGTTGGCAAAGCGTGAATTTTAAAGTTGCGTTTTTGTTCCTAACGAAACTGCCCTACCTGGACAACCGCGCAAGGTCATGTTGTATTAACGACTAACATCCCCGAAAGAACTAAGGTGGGTAATGCCTAAAGGCACTGCCCTCCATGGAACAACCGGGCAAGGTACTCTTGCATTTACAACTAACTTCCCCGGAAGAACTGAGGAGGGTGATGAGGGTGAGCGCAAAATTTCAATAACGTTGCTAGCGCCAATTGAAACGACCCTCAAAATATCTGTGCGCAGCCCCAGTCCAATGTTTCCCAGGGACATGGAAAATGCAGAGTAAAGCCTTGCAAATTGCCAAGTGCCGACACCTTCCCCGAAACTGATGGGCATACTCTTACTCAGGAACAAACTCACCGTGGATAGACAGGTAAGGCCGATAATGTAAAGGCTTGATTGGTACAAACCCAATCATTGGCTAAGGGCAATACTTTTTGGACGCCGATCATCCTATACAGATGACGTCCAATACCATGGCTCAGATCATATAAAGGCAAAGCATACCGCTAACATATGATCGTTTGTTTGACAAAGCACATGCGTCTCAAATGATTGAGAATGTTTCTAATCCGGAAGGATCTCATATAGCCAGAAAGAAGGATCTCATATAGCCAGAAAGAAGGATCTCATATAGCCAGAAAGAAGGATCTCATATAGCCAGAAAGAAGGATCTCATATAGCCAGAAAGAAGGATCTCATATAGCCAGAAAGAAGGATCTCATATCGCCAGAAAGAAGGATCTCATATAGCCAGAAAGAGAGCATATTGTAGACATACTCTTTGGCCAAGATCAAAAACTCCAAATAGACGGCGAAAAATGATCGTAAAAGAGCAGTGAATACAAAAAAGGTGACAATTCCTGTGACTAGCCCTAGAATGGTTGAGATCGCTCGGGTCTTTACCGGAGCGACCTCACCCAGTCAGCGCAAAGTAAGCTATGCTCTTTGGCGTAGATCAAAGCCCAAATTTATGGCACAAAAAAGATCATTAAAGAGTATTTATCTTACAATGCGTAAGGAACGACCTCACCAAAGGCAGAAAAACTGATAAAGAAATCATCCGTTCTACATTCAATTAAACTAACTCTGTCCGAGAAAGAGTTACAAGGAAAACAGGTCTCTTGCAACGATCTCCCTTGAAGGATCTAATCTTCAAGTACCTCTGAAGTCGACGAGGCTGTCCATATGGTTGAGGGATGCCTGTAATAGAGTAATATAGGTCCAATGTCAGAAGCACAATACCAGACGTCATGACTTTCCGCAGCGGACATACAAGAGAAGAAGAATAAGATCAAAGCCACGAGCTGAGATACACGCAGAGAGGACAGAACAATGCCACGAGCTGAGATACACGCAGAGAGGACAGATCAATGCCACGAGCTGAGATACACGCAGAGAGGAAAGATCAATGCCACGAGCTGAGATACACGCAGAGAGGAAAGATCAATGCCACGAGCTGAGATACACGCAGAGAGGACAGATCAATGCCACGAGCTGAGATACACAGAGGACACAGTTCTCCTTTCAAATAGCATTGTCAACGGATTGTAGCACAAAAATCTTGTCCATTAACAAACACAGTGAAGATCAGAATCTTTTTCTGAATACCAAGAAAACTAAGATAACCTCCATTGAGAAAATAAAATATCAACAACATCAATTTGTCATCAATAAATGAAAACATTGACAATGCTAAAGTTTTTATGTTTTGGCTGCATAATTAATAGCAACATTGAAAATGTTCAAAGAAAGCAGAAGTAGAACAAATATAAAAAATCTATGGCATAATCACACAAGCAAAGACACAAAATAAAATTATGAAAACAGAAATCCATAACATAATCGTTCAAGAAAACTATCATTTCTAGTCAAATCGAATGTAGTAAAAAGATTCTGAAAACATAATGAGACAAAGAAGAGGAGAAACATAGACATCTGATAAATTATGAACATGAGAAATATTGTTCATAAACAATGTCATTTAAACTGAAACTGAAATCATTTGACCACTTAAACCATATTGAACATGTGATGATGGATGAGGAAGCAGAAATGTCTAGAGCTGAGAGACTTCATGGTGGATGGTTGATGTTAGATGTGGTGGATGTGATGTAGGTTGGATGTAGATTGGGATGTGGTTGTGATGTGAGTTGTGATGTAGGTTGATGTGGGCTGTATGTGGTTGTGATGTAATGTTGTGATGTAGGTTGTGATGTAGGTTGTGATGTAGGTGTATGTAGGATGAGTGATGATGTTGTGATGAGGTTGTGATGAGTTATGTAGTTGTGATAGGTGATGTGGTTGTGATGTAGTGGTGATGTAGGTTGTGATGTAGGTGTGATGAGTGTATGATGAGGTGTGATGTAGTGTTGTGATGTGGGTATGGTGGATGTGGTATGATGAGTTGTGATGTAGTTGATCTAGGTTGTGATGTAGTGTTGTATGTGGTTGTGATGTAGTGTTGTGATGTAGATTGTGATGTAGTGTGTGATGTAGGTTGTGATGTAGGTTGTGATGTAGGTTGGATGTGGTTGTGATGTGGGTTTGATGAGGTTGTGATGTAATGTTGTGATGTAGTGTTGTGATGTGTGTTGTGATGTAGTGTTGTGATGAGGTTGGATGTAGTGTTGTGATGTAGTGTTGTGATGTAGGTTGTGATGTAGGTTGTGATGTAGGTTGTGATGTAGGTTGTGGATGTAGGTTGTGATGTAGGTTGGATGTGGTGTGATGTAGGTTGTGATGTAGGTTGGATGTAGGTTGTGGATGTGGGTTGTGATGTAGGTTGTGATGTAGGTTAGTGTGTGGTGTAGGGTTGTGATGTAGTGTTGTGATGTGGGTGTGATGTAGGTTGTGATGTGGGTTGGGATGTGGGTTGGGATGTGGGTTGTGATGTAGGTTGTGATGTAGGTTGGATGTGGTTGGGATGTAGGTTGTGATGTAGGTTGTGATGTGGGTGATGTAGGTTGGATGTGGTTGGGATGTAGGTTGTGATGTGGGTTGTGATGTAGGTTGTGATGTAGGTTGGATGTGGTTGGATGTAGGTTGTGATGTGGGTTGTGATGTAGGTTGTGATGTGGTGTTGTGATGTGGGTTGTGATGTAGTTGTGATGTAGGTTAGGATGTGGTTGGATGTAGTGTTGTGATGTAGGTTGTGATGTGGTTGATGGTGATGGGTGTGATGTAGGTTGTGATGTAGGTTGTGATGTAGGTTGGGATGTGGGTTGTGATGTAGGTTGTGATGTGGTTGGGATGTGGGTTGTGATGTGGGTGTGATGTGGTTGTGATGTAGGTGTGATGTAGGTTGTGATGTGGGTTGTGATGTGGGTTGTGTGGTGAGTTGGATGTGGGTTGTGATGTAGGTTGTGATGTGGTTGGATGTGGTGTGTGATGTGGGTTGTGATGTGGTTGTGATGTGGTTGGATGTGGTTGGATGTGGGTTGTGATGTAGGTTGTGATGTAGGTTTGATGTGGTGTGATGTTGTGTTGTGATGTAGGTTGATGTGGGTGTGATGTGGATGTGGTGTGATGTGGTTGTGATGTAGGTTAGGATGTGGGTTGGATGTGGTTGTGATGTGGTGGATGTGGTTTGATGTAGGTTGTGGTGTAGGTTGTGATGTAGGTTGTGATGTAGGTTGTGATGTAGGTTGTGATGTAGGTTGTGATGTAGGTTAGGATGTGGGTATGATGTGGGTTGGGATGTGGGTTGTGATGTAGGTTGTGATGTAGGTTGTGATGTAGGTTGTGATGTAGGTTGTGATGTGCGTTGGGATGTTGGTTGTGATGTGGGTTGTGATGTAGGTTGTGATGTAGGTTGTGATGTAGGTTAGGATGTGGTTGTGATGTGGTTGTGATGTAGGTTGGATGTAGGTTGTGATGTGGATTGGGATGTGGGTTGTGATGTAGTGTTGTGATGTAGGTTGTGATGTAGGTTGTGATGTAGGTTAGGATGTTGGTTGTGATGTGGGTTGTGATGTAGTGTTGTGATGTAGGTTGTGATGTAGGTTGTGATGTAGGTTAGGATGTGGGTTGTGATGTAGGTTGGATGTAAGTTGTGATGTGGTTGTGATGTAGGTTGTGATGTAGTGTTGTGATGTAGGTTGTGATGTGGTTGTGATGTAGTGTTGTGATGTAGGTTGTGATGTAGGTTGTGATGTGGTTGTGATGTGGTTTGATGTGGAGTGTGTGATGTAGGTTGTGATGTAGGTTGTGATGTAGGTTGTGTTGTAGGTTGTGATGTAGTGTTGTGATGTATGTTGTGATGTAGTGTTGTGATGTAGTGTTGTGATGTAGTGTTGTGATGTAGGTTGTGATTTAGGTTGTGATGTGGGTTGTGATGTAGGTTGTGATGTAGGTTGTGATGTGGATTGTGATGTGGGTTGTGATGTAGGTTGTGATGTAGGTTGGGATGTGGGTTGTGATGTAGTGTTGTGATGTGGGTTGTGATGTGGGTTGTGATGTGGGTTGTGATGTAGGTTGTGATGTAGGTTGTGATGTAGTGTTGTGATGTAGTGTTGTGATGTTGGTTGTGATGTGGGTTGTGATGTAGGTTGTGATGTAGGTTGTGATGTAGGTTGTGATGTAGGTTGTGATGTAGTGTTGTGATGTAGTGTTGTGATGTAGTGTTGTGATGTGGGTTGTGATGTGGGTTGTGATGTGGGTTGTGATGTAGGTTGTGATGTAGGTTGTGATGTAGGTTGTGATGTAGTGTTGTGATGAGATCAGCATTCTGCAAAGGACATACAATATTAAGATTGTCAATATTTATTTGTGGTGTCATTATTTACTTGTCATATAATTATTTGCGTCCGCTGTCTAAGACCTCTCCCCAACCTTTATGTCTTTTTATGTGTCCAAAGTACCTTAATTTTCTCTTTCTTATTTGTAGTATCAGACAGTGTCTTTATCAACTTGTCATATAAATATTTATTTGTGATGTTAATATTTACTAGTGCTATCTTTACCTGTATATGGCCGTTTTCGTCTTTACAGATGGTCAATTGGCAAGTGTTTTACGGCGACAACTTCTGAGTTTTCGCTTTTCTCTCTTCTTTCAACTAATACATAAGTCTCTAGTTTCCTTTCTCTCTTCTTTCAACTAATACATAAGTCTCTAGTTTCCTTCCTCTCTTCTTTCCTATACTAAGTCTCTAGTTTCCTTTTCTCTCTTCTTTCAACTAATACATAAGTCTCTAGTTTTCGCTTTTCTCTCTTCTTTCAACTAATACATAAGTCTCTAGTTTTCGCTTTTCTCTCTTCTTTCAACTAATACATAAGTCTCTTCTTAAAAGTCATTGTGCAAGATCGCTTTCCACACAACTCTGTCATCAGCTAGTCCTTCCAATTTGCTGGGATTTATAGAATAGTTCTTCATTGAGGCTTTGCAGACATCTTTATATCTGAGCAGTGGTCTGCCCTGGTGCCTCTTCCCCTCCGAAAGTTCCCAAAACAACATTTGTTTTGGTATGCGACAAGTTTCCATTCTTCTCACACGCCCCAACCATCTTAGTCGTCTACTGCTGAGCATGTCCATAATGGAAGGCAGGTTTGTACATTGCAGAACTTCAGAGTTGGTTATCTTGTTGTACCATCTGATGTTCATAATCTTGCGGAGACATCGAAAGTGAAAGATGTTAAGTCTTATGCTTTGAGTAGGCTGTCCATGTTTCTGAGCTATATAGTAAAGAACTAATTACCTAGGCTTCATATATTTGAATCTTCGTCTGCAATGTCACTTTTGTGTTGTCCCACACTCGCTTTGTTAGTTTACCAAATGTAGTAGCCACGCTGCCTATTCGAGCATTGATTTCTTCAAGAGAAAAGCTGGCAGTGACCATGGACCTAGGATAGCAGCATTTTTGAACTGGTGTCAGATGGTTGCATACCTTGTGATATTTGTTATGTTACCTCCCTGACATAATACAACTGTTTTTGGTGACACTTATAGTCAGAGAAAATAGGTTGCATGCCTTGGCCAAATTATTGATTAGGCATTGTAGTGTAGCCTCACTGAGGGCGACTAAGGCAGCATCATCATCGAAAAAGAGTTGCTTAAGAAGAATTTCCATTATTTTTGTTTTGGCTCTAAGCGAGCAAAATTAAAAAGTGAACCACTTGCTTGTGTTTTCTTGAATTGCATGTGCTGTCTTGAATTACATGTGATGTTTTGATTTATCTGTGATGTCTTGAGTTACCTGTGATGTCTTGAGTTACCTGTGATGTCTTGAATTACCTGTAATGATTTTGATCTCCAGGCTGATCCAGTCTATCAGAACAGACAGTACGTAACTTCAGGAAGAATTCGTAAATGTCCTACACAGTCCTTGCTGATCAAGTAAGTATTGATTGTTGCACAAGCTGATTATGAAATCAATATGTCTAGCTATAAAGGGTTTTTAAGCCGAAGGATTGACTTTATTGCACCGGGTTTTACCCCATATTGCTTGGTCCCACTCCGCAGAAATGGTACACCACCTGCTGATAGTATTGCACAAAGCACGAATTCCATAGCTCTGGCAAAAATCCCAGGGATCTCTGGAAAAATGCACTCGGAACAGAACGGCGCGGTCCGGATTCGAACCCACGACCTTCGAGTCGCAAGACAATGGCTTAACCTAACTTCTACTTTTAATTGCATACCTAACACTTATTGTTGACCGAATCATGGCATATCCTTTACAGGATGTAGCATTCAACCGCAGTGAACAAGTCGTTGATTTTCTAGGCACCACTTATACGTTCAGTAGTTTGCCATAGCTTTCTGAACGTGAGTTCTATTTTTTCTTTTCTTGTAAAATCCTACGGAAACTAATTTGCTTCCAAATTTGCCCACCGCGGGGTTTGAACTAGGTATGCTTGGGTTTGTGATCAAGCTCACTACCGCTTGAGCTACCGACGCTCATCGTATACTTAACGCTTATTGTTGACCGTATACCTAACTCTTGCTTGAAATATTTATCTTGTCTGAAACTTACTTCGTATCTCACATTTACCTGCTGTTGCTGACCTGATATTCATATTTATCCAGCCTTTCATGCTGACTCTATACATTAATATTCAACTCCATTGTTGCCTGTTCCAAGCCCAGAGGAGAAAGAAGGAGAACTTTTGTGTGAAGCCAGCAACCTCATCACAAGTAATTATAATAGGTACAGAAGATTGCAAGAAAAGATGTCATACAAGTTAACATATAAGTCAGGATGTTACAAGGAACCTAGTGCATAAATGACAGTTGCAGATGAAAATCACTTTGTGGAAGACAGAAGCCCAACTCGTATCGTATATTACTTAGCTCCAAAAGATACGCTGAAAATGGTATCTGGAAAGTCAAAATAATGGCAACAGCCAAAAAATCAACATGTATTTGAAAAATGATACAAACTGGACATATTTAGGTTAAGCGAGAATAGATTGTGTTCAGCGGATTAATGCTCGATATGTTACAGGTGTTGTGTTACATTAATGTGGACATATTGGTTAAGCGAGGTGAGATTGTGTTCAGCGGATTAATGCTCACAGGACATATTTAGGTTAAGCGAGGTGAGATTGTGTTCAGCGGATTAATGCTCACAGGACATATTTAGGTTAAGCGAGGTGAGATTGTGTTCAGCGGATTAATGCTCATTTCATCATCAAGGTGTGTATCCTTTATAGGACGTTGCTCTCTTTGCAGCGCATCTGAAATTCACTCTGTCTCTATCCAGTTCACCCACTTCGTTGATGGTCAGTTCATGGTTTCTTTAATATCTTGTAACCATCTTCTTCTTGGTCTACCTCTGCCTCTGCGTCCTGGGACCCTGCCCTCTAGTATTGTTCTTTCCAGGCCATCGTGACGCTTAATGTAACCAAAGTATCTAATTTTTCTGTGTAGTATGTTGTTTATCAGCCAATTCTTTTAACATTTAGTTCTTTCAGGACATCAGTGTTCTTCGTAGGATCTTTCTGTAGCATTTGGTTTCGAAGGACTGGATTTTCGTTCTTGTTTTTGTGTAATAGTCCATGATTCACAACTATAAGTAGCCACTGGGAAAATGCACTCTCTAAATTTTATTAAATTTTAATATGTTGCTGGTGCTTTGCCACATGTTCTTCGTTGTGTTTAACTTCTTGATTGCTATTGCCAATATTCTTGAGATCTCTTGGAGCAGTCACCGTATTGTTAATTATTGAGCCCAGATATTCGTAGCTCTCTACACATTGGAGTTCTTCATTGTTTACTTGGATGTTAGGTGAGTCTTTTGCTTTGTCAGTTGACATGATTTTTGTTTTTTATGTATTCAAATATATATGTTGGTCTTCACTGTGTCATGATTAGGTTTTCCGAACCTTCTTTGCTGGTGGATAATAATACAGTATCGTCTGCGTATATAAGCTCTGGTATGAATTTGCCGCCTATAGTGAGAGGGTCGTAATTCACATAGTTGACATCGTCTTTTACATTCCTCATGATGTTCTCCGCATATATGTTGAAAAGTATGGGGACAAAATACATCCCTGTCGTACCCCTTTTGAATCTCGAACCATTCAGATATTTCACCTCCTATTTTAATGGTTGCCTGTTGTTCGTGGTATAGAGATTCTATGAGTTGTATTATGTGTGTTGGAAAGTGCATGTCTCTCATGATGTTCCACATTTTCTGGTGTTGTATATGGTCGAAAGCCTTGCTATAGTCTATGAAACATGCATGCAGGTCTATGTTGTATTCTCTGTATTTCTCAATAATGAGTCTTATGCTACAAATATGGTCTCTAGTGCCTCTAGCTCTTCTGAAATTTTCTTGTGTTTCGTGTATTTCATCTTCTAATTTTTGTTCCATCCTCTTCATGATGATTCTTAGTAGGATTTTGCTGGCGTGACTTATAAGAGCAATAGTTCTGTAGTTGGTGCATAGTTTCAGGTTTCCTTCTTTGGAATAGGTATAAATACTGATCTTTTCCATTCCTTTGGCCAGGAGGAGCTATTCCATATCTTTGTGCACAATTTATGATATACCCGAACACTGACCTCCCCACCTGCTTGAATCAATTCCGCTGGTATATCATCGCGCAGTGGTGACTGGTAAATGCTCATTTATGCAGGTAAATATGGGTCTTTGTAGTGAAGCAGTTAAGCATTTTCTGTGCATTCTGAAGGTCATGGGGTCAAATCCGAACCAAATCTTTCTGTTCATAAGTGCATTTTTCTTAGAGATCCCTTGTAATTGTTGCTGAAGCTACAGAGTTTGTACTGTGTGCAATACTCTAGGCATATAGCATGCCATTTCTTGATGCTAGAGAAGGAACAAGCAATACCGGTAAAAACCTGGTTACAGAAATCTGCCAATGATATACTGATATTCCAAGGCCTGAAGATTTACCTATATCTGCCAATGATATACTGAGATTCCAAGCTAAGTTACCTAAATCTACCAATGATATACTGAGATTCCAAGCTAAGTTACCTAAATCTGCCAATGATATACTGAGATTCCAAGCTAAGTTACCTATATCTGCCAATGATATACTGAGATTCCAAGCTTAGTTACCTAAATCTACCAATGATATACTGAGTTTCCAAGCTTAGTTACCTAAATCTGCCAATGATATACTGAGATTCCAAGCTTAGTTACCTATATCTGCCAATGATATACTGAGATTCCAAGCTTAGTTACCTATATCTGCCAATGATATACTGAGATTCCAAGCTTAGTTAATTAAATCTACCAATGATATACTGAGATTCCAAGCTAAGTTACCTATATCTGCCAATGATATACTGAGATTCCAAGCTTAGTTACCTATATCTGCCAATGATATACTGAGATTCCAAGCTTAGTTACCTATATCTGCCAATGATATACTGAGATTCCAAGCTAAGTTACCTATATCTGTCAATGATATACTGAGATTCCAAGCTTAGTTACCTATATCTACCAATTGCTGTCTAAGATGAGTAAGTCCTTCCCAGATTAAATTGTGACTATATTTCCAAGAATATTTTATACAGGTACCGTTGACTTCTGGTAAAAGAGCTGTGAAATTATATGAATGCCCAAAACTGGGTGGAGCTGAGCAGACATAGATCTAGCTAGAGAGAGGCTCTAAGAATTGGTCTGAGAACCAGTGATACCAGATTAGGGTCAATTTTTTACATAAAATGTGACAGAAGGAAGCAGAAACCAAATGTCATCATGGGAGCTACATCAATTGTCTCTCAAGAGATTAACAGGATGCTACATCAATTGTCTCTCTCAAGACTAACAGGATGCCATCATCATTCATGTCCAAAATGTGATCCTTACTGATACGGTTACCTCATCTAGCTCTTACTGCTAGTTACCTTATCTAGCTCTTACTGCTACAGTTACCTTATCTAGCTCTTACTGCTACAGTTGCCTTATCTAGCTCTTACTGCTACAGTTACCTTATCTAGCTCTTACTGCTACAGTTACCTTATCTAGCTCTTACTGCGTTACCATCTAGCCTTACTGCGTTACCTTATCTAGCTCTTACTGCTACAGTTACCTTATCTAGTTCTTACTGCTGACTTTAAATATTCACATTTATCTGATATTTATTTCAGAGTATGGCCTAATGGCGCTGATCTGACCGGCCCTCGTCGTGTGTTGCTGACACACGAGTTAGACCCTTTACATTAACAAATGTGATAGCTCATGTTAATGAGATTCTTAAGGAAGATTGTTTAGGAACTGTTGATAGGTCAGCCAAAACAATTGTTTTTTTCCTCATAAATCTATGTCACAATAATATTAATATAGTTGATCTCTGCATCATTCTTTCCAAGATTTTCTCCATATATTTGATTTTACTTCTAGACTTTCATTATTGTCAATATCTCAACATATATCATTTTTCAACTTTTTGCATACTTAGTTCAACTTTTTGTTTTGCCTGAACGTGTAAAAACAAAGTACTGTAGTTCTACAAGTACACAAACAAAAACAATACACAACAACGCTTTGACTAAAAGGTCTTTATCAAGCAAAGGATACCACAGAAAAGAAAAAAATTCACTTCTTATATGGCACACAACATATAAAATCATACAATAAATCTCTCCTCTTCAACTTTTTTGTTTTCCCCACACCCACCATTCTTTATACGATTATCTCAATATATTGCATTTATCCTTGTCTCTTCCTTGTCTCTTCCTTGTCTCTTCCTTGTCTCTTCCTTGTCTCTTCCTTGTCTCTTTTTTGTCTCTTCCTTGTCTCTCCTTTCACAAATATCTCTTTATTTCATTTCTCTCTTATGTTGTTATGTTATGTTAAACACGTACAAACAAAGTACTATAGTTTTACAAAATACAGAAACAGTGACGATAAACAGCACGTTTCGACCAACAAGGCCTTTATCAAGCAAGCGAACAAACAGGAGTGACAAATTAAAATGAAACACAAATGGACGACCAAATACACGTATCTAAGGAAAATTTAGAGATTTTCCTTAGATACGTTGGTATTTGGTCGTCCATTTGTGTTTCATTTAATTTGTCACTCCTGTTTGTTCGTTGCTTGATAAAGGCCTTGTTGGTCGAAACGTGCTGTTTATCGTCACTGTTTCTGTATTTTGTAAAACTATAGTACTTTGTTTGTACGTGTTTCACTATTTACCAAGTTTTACTGCAGTCTCCCCCTATTTCGATATGTTATGTTATGTTATGTTATGTTATGTTATGTTATGTTATGTTATGCGATCGATGTCATGGTACATTGTGCATTCCCATTTGTGCTCTGTCCTCCGCTGCAGCAGACATCTTAACGTCCATTTGCTGACCGTACTTTGAGAAACTTATTAAGTTTTTTTCTTCTTTGTCTTGAATTGCATAAATACCTCTGTATATTTAGTTTATATCTGTCCTTATACAAATATTATAATGTTATCATGTAGATCTAGCCCTATTGTTAAGGCACCCAAAAATTTCACAGGCAGCTAAGCAACAGATGATCAACAGCATTTTTATACCTACTTTGTGTTACAAAAGCCAAACATGTACAATGAGCAAAGCGCAGTCACAAAAAATAACTACATGTGAAATGCGTTGCCTGCGAAAAGTTACCAACAACACAAGAAAAGACAGAGTCACCAACATCAGCATAAGAAAGAAAGTTTGCACAAAACCTTGCATGAATTACATTGAGAAACAAAGAATGAAGTGGTTTGGCCACTTAATAAGAATGCATCCAATCTCCACGGTATACAGAGTCTTCTACAACAGAACATCGGAAAGAAGGCAAGAGGAAGACCACGGAAGACCACATTTTCCTGTCTTTCAATTACACTATCACAATATATTTCACTTTCTTGCATCAATTCTGTATTAGATAATCTTAATATGTTTTATTTCTCCAATCCGTTCTCTACATGATGATGATATCATTTTTTCCCATTCATTTTCCTTTTATTCCCGATTAATTCAACCTATTTTGTTTGCAGAGAGTAGGTATGTATAGTTTTGTTTTGTTCATCTAGTGTGTAGTTTGTTATGTTATCATATTTAGTTTATTTATTGTCTCTTTGACTTCATCTATGCATCTTTTTCTTGATCTCCCACTTGACTTGTATCCTGATGTTCTCATGGGATACGCATCTGCTGCAGGTTGATTTTGTTACATTCTAATCAAATGATCAAACTATTCTTTGATGTCTAGAAATTCATTGAGTGATGTGGGGTCAAAGGCGCATGGGGACAACACTGCGCCAGGATTAGTGAACTGGCACTAATCAAGATCCTACCCCACCTCCGCATGGTGCTCCTGGTAACAGACATTGGTTTCTTGTCTGGTTAAGCGGGTAGGGATCGAGGGAGGCTACTCCCCGGATCGAGGGAGAGCTGGTGGTAGTAGAGATGCAGACGTAGTCACGTTAGATGGGATCCGCTCTCAACACAGTAGAGCGGAATCCCTGAATGCCTAGTAATGCACGTCTCTCCTGGATGATAGAAAAAAGTTGAGCAGATAACCATAAAGGGATGAGGGGTGCATCCAGAGAAGATACGTGGGAGTGCGTGGAGTGAAACTTGGGCCCGAGATGAGTTGCACATGTGCTCACATAGGGCGAAACTCGAAGCCTTGAGGTGGGGGCCGAGTTGAGACCCGTGTCCAGACAGCCTAGAGGCGTGATAAATGTGAGCACGGTGAGAACTGATGAAGATGGTGGTGCAGGCACCAGGGAAGAGTGAGCACGCATGCGGGCGATGCACAGCGCTGCAATCGTGGCAGGCGTGAGGGTTAGCAGTCTACCCAAATGTGCAGAAAAACTGGAAAGCCCAGCAGAGGCTGAATCCAGTGCACGTTTCTGCTCGCAGGGAACTACTGCTGCCTTGTAGTTTGATTGGGGACAATCAAAGGCTAGTGGCGTAAACCGTATACAAAACTGGATGGCAGGAAGACCAAGTAGTCCACAAAAAGACAGATTTTCTGGGCAGATGACGCTCAACAGCCCGGTAAGGGTAGGTCATCTAAGGGTCGCTACCCTAAAAGAAAATAGCAACTTGCTGCCTTGCAGGTTGGCTGGGGATAGTGAAAGGCTAACATAGAGCGAACACAGTAAACGCTGGTTGAAATAGGACACTTCACCGAAGGATAAGCACCAGAGCTCCAAATGGTACTGAACGATGTGACGTAAATCAAACGTTCTTGGCAACGGCTGTTTATATATCGCAATAAGAATTATTAAAATGGCAGAAAAAGAATGATCGAGAGAGAGAGAGAGAGAGAGAGAGATTAAATGATGTCTAGAAATTTATTGAATGATGTCTAGAAATTTATTGAATGATGTCTAGAAATTTATTCAATGATGTCTACTAATTTATTCAATGATGTCTAGAAATTGAATTGAATGATGATGACTTTACTAAAAACAGATGTAGGACAAAATGGTTCTGCAGTTCTTTTTTCCACCAGAAATTATATTCTAGCTTAATAAATGTATTTTTTATTTGGTCAGGCTATATTTTTTAACTGGTGTCCAAGTATCAGAGGTTGACCAGATTACACACAATGGTCAGTATGTTGCTTGTAGAAGATGTGAAAAATTCAAAAGAGCTCGATACAACGAACAAGGGACAAAAAATCTCTCAACTTCACCAAGACGTGAACGTAAATTGTAAGCAGAATATTTTCTTGGCATCCTTTTTAACTGCAATATTTTGTAGACATGACTTGAGTTTAATTTATTAATTGTAATTATTCCTTGATAACAGCTAAGAATTGATAAGAAAAGGTTGCATAATAACTGTACAAACAAAAATCATTAAAAAATTTAATTCCTAAATATTTTCGCTTTCCTCCAAATTTCATATAGAACGATTGTCAGTGCTGTAGAGTTTGTGTACTACCACTGAGATCTTGCTATATAAGATTGGTTATTGGTTACTAAACTGACGTCATTGCACTCGGGCAGACCCATAGGTGCTCAGTCTCCTCCAACAGATATCGAAGAGTATGCATACTGATGGTTCCTGTGGCTCGCTGATTAAACACACCTCTCACTCTACCTCTCAGGCATCCAGTTTGACTTGAACAACGGGTACCTCCAAACTGCTTAAATCGCTTGATCGATTCAACATCGATTTTAGTGTCCTCATCCAACAGAGAGTCGCGAAGAGACCGAAGAATATCCCCCTTATCCAACTTCAACTCCCTAACAATCGATGCTGTTGATGCAAGCCTGTCCGCTCTCTCATTAACGTAAACACCCACATGCCCAGGACAGTATATCCACGTAAGCCACTGGAGGTTAGAAACTTCTATAGACGACATTCACTCATACCGAAACCTGCCCTTCTGGATCTTGTGAAGCATCGACTGAGAGTCAGATACAACAACTGCCCCAGTAAATGAAGTCCCAGAAATCCAATGGAAGGCAGCAGTAATGGCCTCAACCTCCATCCTCATACTAGAAGTAGTTGCTATATAAGAAAGATGCTTGTCAGTGCTGTAGAGTTTGTGTATCTCTATATTATCATTCAATTGTAATCAAACTCTATTTTCATGTTGGTACTATTTTATGAAATATAAAAATTGGACATGACTATATTTGTTCACAGATTGGCACCATTGTTTCATGGTTCCAGTAATAGCATGACCCACTCCTCACCTGAACAGCAATCAAACCCATCTACACAAAGTTCTACCAACAGTAACTTACACAGGTAACTATGTGTTGTATATTTCTTAAATGATAGAACTAGATGATACACATTGTGGATATGCAAGCAGTGATTATAACCAGTAAATGATACACAATATGGATATACAAGCAGAGATTCAATCAATCAAGTGTCGTGCCTGCCGGCATAGGTGATCATGTCTCTCCACAACTCTCTTTGCTTGGTGCATGTAATCAGTTCTGACGTTGATATTTTGTCGAACCATGATGTCAGGCCATCCAACATCTTCTCCTCTGTCTTCCACGATCTCTCCTTCCCTGAATTTTACCTATAGTCACCAAATGTTCTAAACCTTCTCTTCGCATTATATGCCCAAAGAACCTTGATTGTCGGATTATTATTCTTTTGATAAGGTTTCTTTGTGTGCAAGCCTGATTTAAAACCTCCACATTTGTTTTCTTTGCTGTCCATGGAATTTTCAACATTCTTCTGTAAAACCACATCTCTGTGGCTTCCAATGATCTTATTGATTATTTGTTCATTGTCCATGATTCGCTGCCATACATAAGTATTGGTTCAATATAGCACTGGAGTACTCGTTTTCACAATGTCAGTTATCAGTTATATGAGGACTACTATCATCGCACTCCGGACAAATCCATAGGTGCTCCGATCTTCGCCTCAGCAAATCCAGCAGCGTCCAGCGACCCAACACGCCAGTTCGATGTTGATTAATCAATCTCTTTGCATATTTAGTATGTCGTTCTTTTCAGGCTGCACCAATATTGACACCCATCTCTTTCAATCTGGTCAGCGAGTGGGATTCACAGCCCTGAAACTCCTCTGTTCGGAAAGACTCTCTCAATGCGTGAAGAATGTCATTTCGATCCATGGCAGCTCCCTCTGATATTGCAGCCAAGCCAGCCAATCTATCAGCTCGTTCATTACCCCTAACTCCTGCGTGCCCAGGGACAAAAATGAAGGTGATTTCTCTGATCATTGTCTGTACCAGTAGCTCCACCCAGATGCGTCTCACCATTCCTGATTCGACTTTACGAATCATGTTCATGGAGTCACTGAGTATGAAAACACGAGAGTAGTTGTGAGATGCCAACCAGTTCACCGCCTCCGTAACCGCCCGAACCTCCATTGTCAAACTACTTGTGGTTGTTGCGTAGGCCCCACTGGCCTCTCTTATTATTTTTCCTCCTGAGCGTGCTGAAAAGCCCACGCACAGCGTTGTTGGCAAATGACTAAACCATCGGTGTAAATAACCACATCTGTATCATTGATGATGTCATCAAGAAGGCCTCCACCTCTACTTTAATCAGTGATAGATTATTTTGTTCGCAGTTTTTCTTACTAGATGTAATAACAGTGAAAGCAGTCTGAAATTGAGGTGGCACAGCAATCCATTCCTCTCCTGTTTCAATTCCGGAACAATCACATATTTTCCTAAGCGTATCTTCCGCCTGACTCAGCCATGGTCTGCCTCTCTTGAGTCTACATCCTTTCTCCTTAATGAGTTCTTCATGGAGAGGATGTTCCTTGTTTGCATTGATTCTTAGATATGATCGAACCCTCCAAATTTCAGTTCTGTTAGCAATAGTTGGGAGGTCAAGAAGGAATCGCATTGACACTCCTGGTGTATCTTTGGTGCATCCCAGAATGATGCGCATAGCCTCATTCTGAATTCTTTCCAGTCTCACTGTTTGCTTAGGACTAATTGTTAGGAGAGCGCATGCATATTCTATACATGACAGAACAATACCTTGGTACAAGAGCACAAGAAGGCGTTGCTCAATGTTAGCAGCCGCCATGATTCTCAGTGCGGATAGTGCTTTGCGAGCCTTGGCAATAACTTTGTCGATATGGTCCCTAAAGCATAGACTGTGATCAAATTTTACACCCAATGTCATTGGTAGTGAGTTCACGCATAGTATGTTCTTCATTTTCATAAAAGCTGCTTTCGTTTGAGCTATTCTACTCATAATCTCTGTTGTACATCTTCCATCTGATGTTAGGAATGTTCCCAGATACTTGAATCGATGGACTTGTTTCAGTGTTGTGTTATTTATTTTGATATTACGTGTTGGTGTTTCTTGGAGACAACCATAACCTCTGTTTTCTTTATATTCATGCTTAATCCTTTCTTTTCACTTTCTTTCACTAGTAAATCTATCAAGTCTTGTAGATCTTGTTCGTTTGTAGCCATGAGAATTGTGTCATCAGCGTATCTTAGGTTGTTTATATTTTGTCCACCGACTGCTATTCCTGTCTTTTCTTCTATAGATCTCATGATGTTTTCGCTATATAAGTTGAATAGGTCTGGTGAGAGTACGCACCCTTGCCGTTCTCCTAACTGTATCGCCTGATAGATTCCAATCTTACTCTCTAGTCTAATGGCTGCGCTTTGTTGCCAGTACAAATTCTTGATCAGTCGAAGATCTTTACCATCAATATTTATACTTTCTAACATGCTGATTATTTCTCCATGTTTTACTTTATCGAAAGCTTTTGAGTAGTCTATGAAACATAGGTATAAGCAGTGATTACAACCAGTAAATGATACACTTTGTGGATATGCAAGCAGTGATCATAGTCCATTGTCAAACTAAATGAAGACTTTAAAATTTTCCAATATCAGCCCAACCAAACATTTTGAGTAACACGTACTTATTAATTTTATAAATTATTTGATCATAATTATTACTTTTAACGTGATACTGATGAGCTTTGAAAGTTGATATATAACGCTAAAACATCACACAGTCTGAAATTCAGCATATTTCCTCCTAATTAGTATACCCCCATGGTCATTAAGGGCCAATTAGGTCCAACCCCCTCCCCAACCAAAAATGTTAAATATTATATCATAATAACATAAGAATCATAATAATATATAAAATATTATTTTTAAAAAAATATTGTATACAGTCTGAATACAGTCATACATATTGCAGCGAAATATTTTTCGGTAGTTCATTTAAAAATGTGCCTATCTACGATGTAACATTGTGACCTTTGACCTTTGATGTTTACCTACACTGATGATTGTCAAAACAATTACGTCATTTTCATTCACAGGTAGTTAATGTATTCTGACACGTCAACTCATTTCTTAGTTAAATAGTCCTTTTAAATATCGATTGAATCACGAATTATATATAACAATAGTATAAAACATAAAATTACAATCATGGGAGTAGCCGACACTAGAAGAAAAGGACAGGGTATTAAGAAAATACATAAAGATTTCATATTTACATGGCGAGGAACACAACCAGGCGAAAACAACAAACATGGAGTCGGGTTCATCATTGCCCCTACTGCAGCAAAATTTATATTAGAAATAGAGTACACATCAGAAAGAATCATCTGTATCAGAACAGCGCAAGGTAAGAGGAAAGCAACTTACATGCAGATTTATGCACCATGCAATGACTCATATAGTGAAGAAGAAAGAACCACATTTTTCGACCAATTAAGTGAAAACATTAGTAAAGTCAACAACACTGACAACATATATATTATGGGAGATTTTAACGGAAGAGTCGGCGAGCAAAGAGCACCATGGGAAACATATCTAGGACCATTCAGCGACACAACAAAATGCAACAGAAACGGGAACATCTGCTTAATATATGTGCAGAACATGGTCTATTTATCACCAATACATTTTACCAACATAGGAGAAGCCAGATATTGTCCTGGTATAAATGGAATAATATTAATCAAGCATCACAGATCGACTTTATATTAGCAAAAAAGAGTGAAAGAGAATACAAAACGCTAGAGCCATCCCAAATGCAATATTAGACTCTGATCATAGACCAGTGGTACTATTTCTACATAAAACCAATTAGAAAACAAGACAGGAGTACAACTCAACAAATTAAAATAATAGATAATGAAAAGCTAAATAATAATGAAATTAGGAATCAAATTGAAGGAGCAGTTACATCAGCTTTTAACACCCTGGAGGAGTAAGCAACATAAATAAAGAATGGCAAATCTTCAAAACAAATATCATGGATATAGTGAAAGAAAATTGTGGACTTAAAAGTTAAATAAGCACAGAAAACACACAGCATGGTGGAATGAAGAAGTTAAAAGGTCTATACAATTAAAGAAAAAATGTTTCCACAGGTGGCAAAAGTCAAAATTCGATGAAGACTGCACCAAATACAGAACAGCAAGAATGAATAGTAAAAATAAAGTAAAGTCATCTAAATCAGAATCTTGTGCAAAGTATGGAGAACATTTAGCGGAGCTATGCACTAAGGCACCAAGGAAGTTTTACAGAAGCATCAAGGCAATGAGGCTAAGAGAAGAACAATTCAATCCAGTCACCATTATAAATAACAAGTCTACTAAACCTCTTACCAACAGCAAAGATATTAAAGACAGATGGAAAGAATATTTTACGGAACTGTTAAACTGTGAAACACAAGGTACAGAAACATTTCAAATGAAACATGGAAAATACCAACAATTGAACATTTTAGAATCCGAAGTTGAAATGGCACTAAATCAAAGCCATAAAAAAAGGCAGCAGGGATAGATGATATAACAACAGAAATGTTACTTGCATGTAAAGCAACAGCAATAACATGACTGACCAGAATTTTTAACATAGCTTGGGAGGCACAAGAAGCTTCAGATGACTGGCAAAGACCTATTATAGTCCCAATATGGAAGAACAAAAGAGATTGCGAAACATACAGGGGTATCTCTTTTTTTAGTCATATAGGAAAAATGTTTGCAAAAATATTGGAGCGAAGAGCAAGACATATATTAGAGCCCCAGTTAAGCAATAGCCAGTTTGGGTTTAGGAGGGGTAAGAGCTGCACAGACGCAATATTTACACTAAGACAGATCTGCGAACAAACAATTGAATACAATCAAAGTAAACAACATATTTATAGACCAAGAAAAGGCATTTGATAGAGTAAACAGGTGCAAGCTATGGAAGATCCTTGAAGAATATGGCACCCAGGGACAACTATTAGGAAATATCATGGCCTTATATCAAGATAGAATACAGTAAGAACAACAGAACTGACTTGTTCTCCATTACATCAGGTGTTAGACAAGGTTGTGTCCTCTCACCACTACTCTTTATTGCATATATGGATAAAATAACTCAAGAGTCAAATTCAGATAATGATGAAATAAATGAACTGCTTTTTGCAGATGATCAGTGACTGATACACCAAAATGAACAAGATCTACAACATCATATCGACACCTTGAACAAAAATTGTATAAATCATGACATGAAAATCAACAACACTAAAACAAAAATAATGAATATGGGAAGAAAACATAATAAACTAGACATCCATGTCAATGGCACTAAAATAAACCAAGTGAAAGAATTAAAATACCTAGGAAGCATATTCACAGAAGACGGAAGACTAGATAGAGAGATAGAGGCTAGAGTGCAAAAGCAAATGCTGCAAAAATGTCACAGGCAGCTAAGCAACAGATGATCAACAGCATTTTTATACCTACTTTGTGTTACCAGAGCCAAACATGTACAATGAGCAAAGCGCAGTCACAAAAAATAACTACATGTGGAATGCGTTGCCTGCGAAAAGTTACCAACAACACCAGAAAAGACAGAGTCACCAACATCAGCATAAGAAAGAAAGTTTGCACAAAATCTTGCTTGAATTACATTGAGAAACAAAGAATGAAGTGGTTTGGCCACTTAATAAGAATGCATCCAAACTCCACAGTATACAGTCTTCTACAACAGAACATCGGAAAGAAGGCAAGAGGAAGACCACGGAAAAGATGGTTAGATGGTGTAGCAGAATCCTGTGAAAGAGCAAAGATAACAATCACACAAGCCACCAGAACAGCGCAAGACAAAAACAGAAAACCATGACACTGGGCAACAACCCTGTAGCAGTGTGACGACAAAAGAAGGAGAAGAAGAATAGTATAAAATTAATAGAAATAAGTTACTAATCATCATAGAATAGTTTAAGTTAATCGCCCATTCCATCAATAAACATTTGTCTACAACAATGTACTTTCACTTTCCCTTTCGTTTACACAGCTGACAAGTTTTGCGAACAGAGATTATATATTACAAAATCACACAACTTGTATATAGTCGCGCTGGTGGAATAGATAAGTACGTCTAGTCTGTAGTGCGGGTGAAACGTGTTCAATTCGCGTAGATGTTTTTAAAAAAAATCTTCTCTGGGCACTCATGTCGCTTGATGTGGCTGAAATATTTAGTTGTCTTTGATTTTATGTTCTTTAATAGCCAATGTTTGGATGTGGGGAATGGACATTTGATGAGGCAGTGAAAAGCTTTTGTGTGCTTTTGAATATGTGTGTTGCAGAGGAGTCATTCGTGTGTCATAGCGTGCAGAGCAAGTGAATCGATTCAGAAGGAACTCAGAGTCAGAGAAAGCTGGCTGATGCTACAGATGGGAAAGAGAGAATTGAGATATTTTAGACATATGGAGAGACATGAGGAGGTGGAGCGGACTGTACGGAGGGAGACATGCCGGCAGGGACAGGAGGAGGAACACAGAGAAGATGGATTCGGGATGTAACTGATGGTTTGAGCATGATGACTGCAGTGGCAGGACATCTGGCCTATGAGAAAGAGAAATTCCAGATTACTGTTGGGGTGGCAAGGTTCTGCTCAGGAAAAGCTATTTGATGATGATGATGAATAGCTAACTCTCTTTAATATCAAGCTGTTGCAGAACAGGAGCATTTGTTCTTTTCTTGAAAGCGGGAATAACTTCCTGGAAAAGACAAATAATAGTATATAGTCCAAAATCATGATTTTTCCGAAAATTTTGTCTGGCCCCACCAAGAAAAATGACCATGGGCGCCTGCACAGTGCTATAACATTAGTTTAGTAAACCAGTGAGTTACACACAGTGCTATAACATTAGTTTAGTAAACCAGTGAGTTACACACAGTGCTATAACATTAGTTTAGTAAACCAGTGAGTTACACACAGTGCTATAACATTAGTTTAGTAAACCAGTGAGTTACACACAGTGCTATAACATTAGTTTAGTAAACCAGTGAGTTACACACAGTGCTATAACATTAGTTTAGTAAACCAGTGAGTTACACACAGTGCTATAACATTAGTTTAGTAAACATAAAGCCAGTAGATGTTACACACAGTGCTATAACATTAGTTTAGTAAACCAGTGAGTTACACACAGTGCTATAACATTAGTTTAGTAAACCAGTGAGTTACACACAGTGCTATAACATTAGTTTAGTAAACAATAACCAGTGTGTTACACACAGTGCTATAACATTAGTTTAGTAAACAAAAACCAGTGTGTTACACACAGTGCTATAACATTAGTTTAGTAAACAATAACCAGTGTGTTACACACAGTGCTATAACATTAGTTTAGTAAACAATAACCAGTGTGTTACACACAGTGCTATAACATTAGTTTAGTAAACAATAACCAGTGTGTTACACACAGTGCTATAACATTAGTTTAGTAAACAATAACCAGTGTGTTACACACAGTGCTATAACATTAGTTTAGTAAACAATAACCAGTGTGTTACACACAGTGCTATAACATTAGTTTAGTAAACAATAACCAGTGTGTTACACACAGTGCTATAACATTAGTTTAGTAAACAATAACCAGTGTGTTACACACAGTGCTATAACATTAGTTTAGTAAACAATAACCAGTGTGTTACACACAGTGCTATAACATTAGTTTAGTAAACAATAACCAGTGTGTTACACACAGTGCTATAACATTAGTTTAGTAAACAATAACCAGTGTATGTTTCTACATCTGATATTGTTAGCTGATATGTTCTATGTGTGTTGTGCACTTCTTTGCTTCAAAAGTATACATAGTACATGTTGATTTGTTTGTTTGCTTGTGTGAACCTGATGCTCTAAGACAGCAAATCTGAAACCTTGTCAAATATTTCTTAATGCAGACGTAGAGTGCCTCAGAGTCAAGAAATTGGCCAACCTGTCAGACCATTACAGCCAAACAGACACTCAGATAGAGCCCACGTTTATAACTTAGAGAAAGGTGAGCTGGAAGTTCTAGATCAATAATTGTTCTAGATGAAAAAATGTTCTAATTAGATAATGGTCTATGTTAGCGACTCTCAAAGTGTTCCATATTGCGTAACACCCCCTTCCGAGCGTCCAATAATATGAAAATATGTAGTCGGGGATCGTTTACAAATACAAGAGAGATTTAAGATAAAATGGTTAATACTATTCTTAGATTAATAATTGGTTCCTATATTTAACATGTTAAAGTTATCTGAAGTGATGAAACCTGAAATAATATATTTCACATGTTAAAGTTATTTGAAGTGATAAAATCACACAGTTCCTGTAAAAATATATTTCACATGTTAAAGTTATTTGAAATTTATAACAAAAATCCCCAGACTTTTCATGGCAGATGGTCATTAGTGCAGAACGTTAACAACTTTGCTATTGGCAATCTCAGTGCTTGCAACCTCATTGTCTGCAACCTCATTGCCTGCAACCTCATTGCCTGCAATTCCATTGCCTGCAATCCCATTTCCTGCAACCTCATTGCCTGCAATGTCATTGTCTGCAACCCATTGTCTGCAATGCCATTGCCTGTAACCCCATTGCCTGCGACCACATTGCCTGTTGAATGACAAGATTAAAATTTCTATTGAGTTTATCCAGTGATATAATATGTTGGTAGTTACACTTTGTATAAACAGCGATGCCTAAGGTCAGTGTGAGGTGTTTAACTAGCAAGTTACAGGAACCATTAGTATGCATATCTTTCAAGATCTGATGGTGAAGAATGAGCACCTATGAGTTCGCCCAGAGTGTTGTGATGGGAGGTTGGTTCAGTTACTAATAACCAATCAGTAAGCAACCAATATTAACACAAGACAACTACCAACATATGAGCAAATGAGAATATTTTGACAATCTGCACCTCAGAACAGAACACAATCATAGAACAGAACAGATCAGCTCCACAGCTCCATGTATGACAATCAACTCCACAGCCCTCCATGTATGACAATCAACTCCACAGCCCTCCATGTATGACAATCAACTCCATGTATGACAATAAACTCCATGTATGACAATCAACTCCACAGCCCTCCATGTATGACAATCAGCCCCATGTATGACAATCAACTCCATGTATGACAATCAACTCCACAGCCTTTCATGTATGACAATCAACTCCACAGTCCCATGTATGACAATCAGCTCCATGTATGACAATCAACTCCACAGCTCTCCATGTGATATACAAAATTTAAGACTGGCAATTGAGTCATGTGTACCCACACACCCCTTAATTATATTTCTCTTTTTTCTCTTTAAATTACATCTTTTCAACCAATAGCTATATATTCTGTGTATTGTTTCTCTAATTGTGCCATCCTTTTTTTTAATACATAATGTGTCTTGTATCCTTAGCATGATAACTTATGTTCCTTAGCATGATAACTAACTTCTGTTCCTTAGCATTATAACTAGCTTCTGTTCCTTAGCATGATAACTTCTGTTCCTTGGCATGATAACTTCTGTCCTTGGCATGATAACTTTTGTTCCTTAGCATAATAACTTCTGTTCCTTAGCATAATAACTTCTGTTCCTTAGCATAATAGCTTCTGTTCCTTAGCATAATAACTTCTGTTCCTTAGCTTGATAACTTCTGTCCTTAGCATGATAACTTCTGTTCCTTAGCTTGATAACTTCTTTTCCTTAGCTTGATAATTAACTTCTGTTCCTTAGCATGATAACTTCTGTTCCTTAGCATGATAACTTCTGTTCCTTAGCTTTGATAACTTCTGTTCCTTAGCTTGATAACTAACTTCTGTCCTTAGCATAATAACTTCTGTTCCTTAGCATGATAATTAACTTCTGTTCCTTAGCTTGATAACTTCTGTTCCTTAGCATGATAACTAACTTCTGTTCCTTAGCATGATAACTTCTGTTCCTTAGCATGATAACTAGCTTCTGTCCTTAGCATAATAACTTCTGTCCTTAGCATGATAACTTCTGTCCTTAGCATGAACACTAACTTCTGTTCCTTAGCATAATAACTTCTGTCCTTAGCATAATAACTTCTGTCCTTAGCATGATAACTGGCTTCTGTTCCTTAGCTTGATAACTTCTGTTCCTTAGCATGATAACTTCTGTTCCTTAGCATGATAACGTCTGTTCTTATCATGAACACTAACTTCTGTTCCTTAGCATGATAACTAGCTTCTGTTCCTTAGCATGATAACTAGCTTCTGTTCCTTAGCATGATAACTTCTGTTCCTTAGCATGAACACTAGCTACTGTTCGAAATAATTATTTAGTCTATTATTTTAAAACTTCTTGGCTCCATATTTAACTTTTTACTGTTGTCATTTAGATGATATGTCATCTGTGGTAAATAGTTTTGCATTTTTGGATATATTTCTGGGTATATTTCTGAGTATATTTTTGGGTATATTTTTGGGTATATTTTTGGGTTATATTTTTGGGTTATATTTTTGAGTTATATTTTTGGGTATATTTTTGGGTATATTTTTGAATCGGTGTTACTTTTTAATTATTAACCCTTTCACTCCTTAATTTATTTTTACACCCAGGCTCATTTACTGACCTAGCCTAGCATTGACTGAACTAGCCTAGCATTGACTGAACTAGCCTACCATTTACTGAACTAGCCTAGCACTGACTGAACTAGCCTGGCATTGACTGAACTAGTCTGACATTGACTGAACTAGCCGAGCATTGACTGAATTAGCCTAGCAGTGACTGAACTAGCCTAACATTGACTGAACTCACCTAGCATTGACTGAACTCGCCTAGCATTGACTGAACTAGTCTAGCATTGATTGAACTCGCCTCTAGCATTGACCGAACTAGCCTAGCATTGACTGAACTAGCATAGCATTTACTTTATCAGTATAATGAATAAGCCAATAGATCAGTGTTGTGTGTCATATTCAAAAACACTGCGAGCCAGTAGATCGGTTCAGAAGGACAAAAGGGTAAAGTTGACCTATGTAATATTGGTCAGCTTTTTTGATTAATTATTAGTATAAAAAATCAGAGTATGTAACGTCAAACTGACAGAAAAGGAAGACATGGTGTCCGTTTTAACAAATCACAGCAGAGCGAGAAATGTGTTTAACTAGCAAGCCACAGGAACCATCAGTAGGCATCCCCCTTGACATCTGTTGGGGTGAACCGAGCATGTATGGGTCTGCCCCGGAGTGCTGTGACATCAGTTCAGTAACCAATAACAAATATCAAAACAAAAGAAAATAGTTGTTATTCACTCACTTTGTTGACATTACTTTTAGATCAAGAGTTGTCATTCATTCACTCTGTTGACTTTACTTTTAGATCAAGAGTTGTCATTCAAGGCCAGACAAATTAACAATAATACCCAAAGAACTGAAAAACTACAGCACGGACCAGAAACTCAGCAAAATGTACCTGCACACAGGTGGCAGACAAAGGTAATGATAACATGGGACACATCTTTCTGATCCATTTCTCTAAACTGAAATCTTAGTAAGTTATATACTCTATTTTTCATTGTACTTGTTAGTTCATCTATTATATACTCTATTTTTCATTGTACGTGCTAGTTCATCAGTTACACAAGTTATCTAATCTTCTTAATCAGTTACACAAGTTATCTAATCTTCTTCATCAGTTTTATTATTCAAATAGGAAGTAAGAGAGTTTTACAAAGCACAATCACCAGTTGAAATTATGTTTCATGCAAAATTTCTGTATCCAACAAAGAATAAAACATGCAAAATTTCTATATCAAACAAAGAATAAAACATGCAAAATCTCTGTATCAAACAAAGAATAAAACATGCAAAATCTCTGTATCAAACAAAGAATAAAACATGTAAAATCTCTGTATCAAACAAAGAATAAAACATGCAAAATCTCTGTATCAAACCATGAATAAAACATGCAAAATCTCTGTATCAAACAAAGAATGTAAGAAATCAAAGAACACAAAACAATGACACTGTGTGGAGCACAGCATAAACTAAATGGCAAAGATAAGAGTAAGTACCTTAACTACACAGTCCAACACATATGCTTCTATAGTTGTCTGCCCATGGTGATTCTACCAACACATATGCTTCTATAGTTGTCTGCCCATGGTGATTCTACCAACACATATGCTTCTATAGTTGTCTGCCCATGGTGATTCTACCAACACATTTGCTTCTATAGTTGTCTGCCCATGGTGATTCTACCAACACATATGCTTCTCTCTCTCTATCTACCTTTCTCTCTCTATCTATCTATCTTTCTCTCTCTCTCTCGCTCTCTCTCTATCTATCTATCTATCTATCTTTCTCTCTCTCTATCTATCTATCTTTCTCTCTCCCTCTCGCTCTCTTGTTCTATCTTCCTCTCTCTCTCTCTCTCTCTCTCTCTTGCTCTATCTTTCTCTCACTCTCTCGCTCTCTTCCTCTATCTTTCTCTCTCTCTATCTATCTATCTTTCTCTCTCTCTATCTATCTATCTTTCTCGCTCTCTTGCTCTATCTTTCTCTCTCTCTCTCGCTCTCTTGCTCTATCTCTCTCACTCTCTCACTCTCTCTCTATCTATCTATTTTTCTCTTTATCTATCTTTCTCTCTCTATCTATCTATCTATCTTTCTCTCTTTCTCTCACTCTCTCTATCTATCTATCTATCTTTCTCTCTCTCTCTATCTATCTGTAGAAGGCATGCAGCCAGTCCTTCAACCCCAGGTGGTAGCCAGCAGGCCAGACAGGTAGTTTAGATAGATAGGTTGGTAGATATGAAATTAGTTGACTGTAGTGTTTGCACACCAAATCTGCACGTTAATAGCAGATAGCAACACTAGAACAAGACATTTACGTAGTGAAACTAGTTGACGTAGAATTGTGTAGTGACTGCTGAGCAACGTTGGAAAACCTAGGGAGACCAATATACACAAGGAACATGGACAGACGTGTTTTGTCTGTGCTGTAAATACATACAAATAAACGAATGTCACAACATAATGGTTGTTTCATCATCACCTTCAACTCCCATCGGAGCACAGGTCTTCAACAAACTTCTTCCATCTTTCTCTCTCTTGCCATCCTTCAAATTTCTTTCCATGTTTTGCCTATCCTCTTTATATCCGCCTCCAGCTCTTTCTCCAGGTCTGCCTAGGCTTCCCCTACTCCTCTTTCTCTCAGGGTTCCAAAACAATGCCTGTCTTGCGATGCTTCCGTCGGTCTTCTAATGTATGTCCTATCCATCGCCAGCGTCTCTTCTGAGCTCTCTCCACTGGTATCTGCTTTGTTCTCCCCCTGAGTTCCTCGTTTGTAATCTTATCATACCATCTCAATCCCTCTATCCACGTAAACATCCATTTATGAAGTCTGCAGTTTTCTGATAGTTTCCTTTGTGGTCTTCTATGTTTCGAGCCATAGAACAGCACTGACTTCACATTTGACTGGAAAATTCTCAGTTTTGTGTTTGTTTTGATCTCCTTGCCTTCCATATCTTACTCAATGCAATAAAGTTCCCTCTTGCTTTTGTATTCTTATCTTAACATCTTTGTTTGTTCCTCCTTCTGTGTCTATGTTGCTTCCAAGGTATGTGTGTGATTCTACATCCTGCAGTGCTGTTTCCTCCAGCATAATCTGGTTTACATTTGCAGCATTTATTCTCATGACCTTGGTCTTCCCCTGTGTATTTTCAAACCTAGCTGCTGAGACTTATTATTTAGGTATTCATTTTGTCTTTAATCTGTGCATGGTTGTGGACAGCAAAGCCAGATCGTCTGCAAAATCCAGGTCCTCCAGTTGTTTCACAAGTGTCCATTGTATTCTCCCTCTGTTATCCGTTGTTGATTTCATGATCCAATCTAGGGAGCAAGAACAGGAATGGTGATAACAAGCATCCCTGCCTCACCTGTTCTTATCTCAAAGGATTCCGTCAGTTGGTCCTCGTGTATGACTCTGCATTTCATTCCTTCATACGTTTTCTTTATTAGGTTTGCAATCTTGGATGGAACTCCATAGTGAATTAATAGTTTCCACAATGATTTCCTATCCAGACTATCAAACGCCTTTTCATAATCCACAAAACCTATGTATAGTGGAGTTCCACTCAAGCTTTGCTCCACTATAATGCGAAGTGTAGCTATCTGGTCTGTGCAGGATCTATTCACGGAACCCTGCTTGTTCTTCCTCAGTTGTTTATCTTGGCCTCTTTAAGTCCATCAGTATAATCCTGTTTAATACTTTGCATGGCACTGATAGTAACATTATCCCTCTATAGTTCGTGCATTCTTACCTGTCTCCCTTCTTTGGCAGTTTTACCAAGTGACCTTCTTTCCACTCTACTGGTATCTCTCTCTCTCCATATCTTCCCTAGTAATTTGTATAGTAGCTCTGTTGAGGTATCTTTATCTGCCTTAATGGCCTCTGCTGGAATGTTGTCTGGCCCTGCTGCTTTCCTATCCTTTAAATTTTCTATGGCCTTCATTATTTCTTCTTTACTTGGTCTTTTCAATTAATTTGTAGCTCCTCTTCAGCTGGCTCTATTTCGTGGGACTATGGTTTTAGCATATTAAGCAGTTCTTCAAAATGTTCTTTCCATCTCTCCATTTGTTCTTTAGTGTTGCTAATTACTTTGCCTCTCTTGTCTTTTATAAGGCCACTTGATTGTTTGTATTTTCCTGTTAACTTCCTTGTGATGTTATACAGGTCCCTCATATTTCCTTTTTCTGCTGCTTCTTCTGCTTCTCCTGCCAACTCCTCTATATATTTTATTTTATCCCTTTTTATGTTTTGTTTAACCTTTTTGTTGGCTTCCCATATACCTTGTGGGCTTTAGCTTTAGCACTCTAGTTTTTCATCTGTTTAGATCCGCTTTCCTGCTTTTTCTTTCTTTGATCAGACTAAGGGTATCTGTTGTTATCCCAAACTTTGTTTTTCCGCGTTTGTCTGTGCTTAAGTAACATCCATACAAATAAACGAATGTCACAACATGATGGTTGTTTTACTATATTGTAACCGTCCTGAAGATGTATTGTCCTGAACTAAACCACCACATCATCATGCAATCACCACAAAGAACATCATAAGTGACTGCACCAAATATAAAACTACAACAAATGGTGTCAGAAGTGGGATATAAAGCGACAACATATCTATCTTTCTCTCTCATCTATCTCTCTCTCTCTCTGCTTCTCTCTCTCTATCTATCTATCTTCTCTTGCTCTCTCTCTCATCTATCTTTCTCTCACTCTCATCTCCTCTCTCTCTATCTATCTATCTTTCTCTCTATCTATCTATCTATCTATCTTTCTCTCTCTCTCTCACTCTCTCTATCTTTCTCTCTCTCACTCTCTCTCTATCTTTTCTCTCTCTCACTCTCTCTACTATCTATCTCTCTTCTCTCTTCTCTCCTCTCTCTCTTCTATCTATCTTTCTCTCTCTCTCTCTCTCTCTCTATCTATCTATCTTTCTCTCTCTCTCTCTTCTATCTTTCTCTCTTTCTCTCTCTCTCATTTTCTCTCTATATATCTATCTTTCTCTCTCTCTCTCGCTCTCTCTCTCTATCTTTCTCTCTCTCTCTCTCTATCTATCTTTCTCTCTCTCTCTCTATCTATCTATCTATCTTTCTCTCTCTCTCACTCTCTCTCTATATCTCTTTCTCTCTCTCTCTCTCACTCTCTCTCTATCTATCTATCTTCCTCTCTCTCTCTCGTTCTCTCTCTCTATCTATCTTTCTCTCACTCTCTCTATCTATCTATCTATCTTTCTCTCGCTCTCTCCTCTCTCTCTCTCTATCTTCTATCTTTCTCTCTCTCTCTCTCTCTCTCTCTCGTCTCTCTCTCTTACTATCTTCTATCTCTCTCTTCTCTCTCTCTATCTTTCTCTCTCTCTTTCTCTCTTCATTTTCTCTCTCTATCTATCTTTCTCTCTCTTTTCTCTCTCTATCACTCTCTCTCTCTATCTATCTTTCTCTCTTGCTCTCTATCTATCTATCTATCTTTCTCTCTCTCTCACTCTCTCTCTCTACCTCTCTCTCTTTCTCTCTCACCTCTATCTATCTACTTCTCTCTCTCCCTCTTCTTTCTATCTATCTTTCTCTCTCTCTCTCCTCCTCTCTCTATCATCTTCTTTCTCTATCTCTTTGCTCTCTATCATCTATCTCTTTCTCTCTCTCTATCTATCTCTCTTCTCTCTCTCTCTCTGCTTCTCTATCTATCTCTCTTTCTCTCTCTCTCTCTCTTCTATCTCTATCTATCTCTCTTTCCTCTCTCTCGCTCTCTCTATCTATCTTTCTCTCTCTCTCTCTCTTTCTCTCTCTCTCTCTCTCTATCTATCTTTCTCTCTCACTCTCTATCTATCTATCTATCTTTCTCTCTCTCTCACTCTCTCTCTCTCTCTCTCTCTCTCTTTCTCTCTCACTCTCTCTCTATCTATCTTTCTCTCTCTCTCACTCTCTCTTCATCTATCTTTTCTCTCTCTCTCACTCTCTCTCTCTATCTATCTTTCTCTCTCTTCTTTTTCTTTCTTCTTTCTCTCTATCTCTCTCTTCTCTCGCTCTATCTTTCTCTCTCTCTCTTGCTCTCTATCTATCTATCTCCTCTTTCTCTCTCTCTATCTACTCTCTTTCTTTTTCTCTATCTCTCTCTCTCTCTCTCTCTCTCTCTCTCTTGCTCTATCTATATATCTCTTTCTCTCTCGCTCTCTCTACTATCTCTCTTTCTCTCTCTCTCTCGCTCTCTCTATCTCTATCTCTCTCTCTCTCTTTCTATCTATCTTTCTCTCTCTCTCTCTCTCTCTCTCTCTCTCTCTCTCGTTGTAGGGCCCCCGTTAGAGATGCTGTGGCTGATATTGATTGGGTGGACCTTCTGATTATAATATAGTGAACGATATAAAACTGTCACAATATAATGAACAACTATTGTTTAGTTCCATTTATATTTATTTGTTGATGTTGGTCGGACACAAACATAGAATACGTTCTCTCCTGTCCAATGTTGTCTCCTAGTCTGTTTGTTTACTCTGGCAAGCCGTTACTTAATCGTCACTCACTACCAAAAGCGTCATGTTCGTAGTTATGTGTTGCACTTCTACTTAGAGAGTACAACACATAGTCTAAACTATATAATATTTAATACTACCTTAACTATCTGGCTAATTGTCTGCCCCTCGGCTGCCACCTGGGGGACTGGCTATCGTAGCTATCCTCTACACCCCGCCGGAGACCTCGCCGTCGACACGACGGCGAAATTCCAAATCCAACATGCACAACGGTAAAGACCGTCCGGGTTATAAGAGTGTGAGAGCTAAATAGGAACCAGTCCTACACATCGTGAAATGTGGCTCTACAACAACCAACTACAACAGTCAACCATGGTCGAAAAGGAAAAGAAAATCCTGACGGGATCTCAGGATGACCCAGTTGAACGAGCTAAATGGGAACTAGTCACCACACGTCGTTGAACGTGACTCGTCAACTGGTCATAGGTGACCATGGTTAACATCAACGGTTAACCCTATGTGCTCCATGCTGAAACAATATATCATATAAACTCATCAGCAATATTTGCATAATATAATTGAAATATCAGCCGTGTAACTCCGACAGCGACCTAACAGCAGTATCTTTCTCGCTAGCAAAGGAAACATCTGGTCAACTGTACTGCGCATCCTAACTTCACATGATGTAGGAAAGCCAAGGGGCAGCTCACAACTGTCATGTCACTATGTCTTTCTTGCCTGTCAGAGTCTTGTCCTGGAATCTCAAACAAAAAAATAAATTAGAACGAGAATATGACATGAAAAATTATAATAAATATACTGTTGAACATTCTACAGTATATGACCGCACATAGAGGAACCAATAAGCAACCCACAATCCCGAGGAAGGGACAAAACCCCAAAATATTTGACATCTACAATGTCACTGTCCAATGTTCTACATTATATGAACTGCAGGTGATAATAACATCACACCCACTCAATGAAATCGATGCCAAAGTATCCTCACTGCTTCATTAGCTAGCAATGAAATATGTGGACAACATCAACACTCATTATCCAAGCACCGTTAGGCATAACAATCACCGTTTAAACTCATGGCAAATGAATCATCAAAAAAAAACACTGACTTAAATACCGAACAAAACATAAGAGGTCAGGCTCACGATTCCAAAAAAAAAAGGAATTGCACACCAAACCTACAGAACAATTGAACCATCTTGAACAATATTAAAACCACCACCCACATTAACCAACTTCTCAATCCCTTTAGAGGAATTAAAGTAATTTTATATAATCACAAAGGAATTAACCTTTCACTTATGTCCCCTTACGACGGGACATTTTAGAAAGTCCCTGATGAGTCAATGCTATAAAAAAATAAACTTCTAGTTTATCCTATATCTAATTGTCCATCTGTGCACATATTAACACAGGAAATTTTCACATCTCTTAATGTGACGTCCCGAAATTATTAACCTAGATTGGTTATTGTCATCAACCGGACTGATGACGTAATACCCTGATTTATCATCAGGCGTCTGAATCACCTTGTATAATTGGGTAGAATATAGGTAACCCAATTTGTTAGAGTCCCTACCTTGGCCTATCTTTCTTCGGACCAAGGAATCTATGTGAATAATATCAACTTGTCCCTGTGAATCATCAATTTTTTTATGTATTCTGGCTATTTTGTCACTGGCTTCTTTATGGGCCTTACTTAATTCATTTTTTCTAAATACCATATCATTCGTTCCCTGTACCTCAGAATGAAATAAATCATCAATGATAAAATTTATGGGTAATTTAGGGTGCCTACCATAAAGTAAATAATAAGGCGACCACCCTGTGGAGGTATGGGGAGTAATATTGTAACCCAACACCATATGCGGAACATGATGAGACCATTCTAATTTATCAGATTCTTCCAACGAACGAAGCATAGTTAACAACGTCCTATTGAACCGCTCGCAAATTCCTTTTCCCCTTGATTGTAGCTGAAGTCTTGGACTTTTTAATTCCATATTTCTGGCAAAGCGCCAGTACAACTGTGGACTCAAATCCCTTTTCCTGGTCGGAATGTAATTTGCTTGGAATTCCAAAGTCCGGTATCCATCTGTGCTGGATAGCATCAGCCACTGTATTTGCAGTCTGATCCTTGGTGGGAATAGCCACCACATACTTAGTGAAAACATCAGTCATGACTAAAACATGTTTAAAACCACAAGAATCCATGGGGAACTCCATGAAGTCCATGGCTCCCTAACTCAAAGGGGATAGTTGCAATTATGTGTCCATAAACAGATGTGATTTTACTAGGAGATTTAGTCAGATTACAAATTGCACAAGATCTTACCAGAGCACTTACATCCTTTGACATACCATACCAAAAAAAAACTGGACTTTAATAATGACAAGGTCTTATCTCGCCCTTGATGCCCAATCTCATGATAGCTGCTAATACTATCTGGCGTAGAGCATAAGGTAATATAATGGTTAGTTCATAGTGATCATTCTCACCCCCCTTTTTCATACAAAGGACCCCCTTTACGATGCAAATATTATCACGGGATAACCACAGGCGCTGTGATTCTCTGGGCCATTCGGAGGTGTCTGCCTGAGTATCCGTCTCAAGTGCTTTTATCACGGCTTGGAGCGCGGAATCTTGCAACTGGAATTGCCGTACATCTGATAATCATAGAGCCGGCATTTCCCTGCAATGTCAATACCCATAGTTTGGACCCGCATATCATAACTGTAAGGAGACTGTGTTAATTGAATTTGATTGATCCCAAAATCTTCATCCTCGGACAACGCTTCGCACTCTGTCTCTCCGAGCGTGACAGGTAATGGATATCGCGACAAAAAATCAGCATTCTTATTCAATGCGCCTCTACGATGCTTGATCTCATAATCGAAGATCGCCATCTGAGAGATCCATCTTTGCTCAATGGCACCCAATTGCGCTTTGTTCAAAAACGTTAAACCCTTATTATCGGTGTAAATTGTCACTTTGTTACCTAACAGATATGGTCTAAACTTTTCAGTGACGGCCCATTTCAGGCCCAATAATTCAAGTTTAAAGCTACTCTTTATGTTTTTCTCCTCTTTTCGCAGAGTTCTGCTGGCATAAGCTATTACTTTACAATTATCATTCTGTTTCTGACTTAATACTGCACCTAAACCACTAAAAGAGGCATCAATGTCCAGGATAAATGGTTTGTCAAAGTCAGGAACCCCAGAATTGGTGCAGAGACTAATCTAGTTTGAGATCCTGAAGGAACGCTCACACTCACTATTCCAATTATAATTGGACGAGCTCATTGCCTGTCGACGATTCGAGCCTTTGGGCTTGCCAGCAGAAAAGCCCGCATTCACCATATCAATAAGAGGCTTTGCAATCTGTGAGAACCTGGGGATAAATCTCCGATAATAACCCGCCATACCCAGAAATGCCCTTACTTGCTCCACATCAGAGGGTGTATCGAGATTCTGTATGGCCGAAACTTTGGATTGTTGAGTGGCAACGCCACTACCGGAAATAGTATGACCCAAAAAATCAACAGAATCCCTGCAGAAAACACATTTATTTGGATTAACTTTGAGACCTATCGATCTTATCCTCTCCAAGACCATACCCAACCTAACTAAGTGGTCGTTGAAATTAGTTGAAAAAATTAACATATCGTCCAAGTATACTAATAAGGATTTGAACATAAAATCAGACATGAATTCTGCATCAAACGTTGAAATGTTCCGCAGAGTTAGTCAATCCATCGGCATTCTCGTATATTCATAATCCAAGGGTGTACAAAGGCAGTTTTATCAACATCTTCCTGCTTCATGGCCACCTGGTAGTAACCACTAGTTAAATCAAGAGTGGTAAACAATTTTGCGCCATTTAGCGAATCCAAATAATCATCGATGCGAGGCAAAGGTATGCATCCTTAACAGTTTTTATTTAACTCCGATAGTCACACAGAGGCGCAAAGATCCATTCTTCTTCCTGACTAAACCACAGCGCAGCCCAGGGCTGACACTCTCACGAATAACCTGTTTCTGCAGGAGATCCGCAATATGATTTTGCACCTCTGTATAGAATGCAGGCGGGATTCGCCTGTATGGCAATTTAATGGGATTAGGATCCTGTAAACGGATTTGATGCTGAACTTTATCCGTATAACCCATATCATATTCATCACAGGAAAAGACATCGTTATATTTACATAAAAGGGCCAACATCTCAGCCTTTTGAGTTGGAGACCCATGCATTTGACTAAGGTCGAATCTGTTGGAACCCACATATACATTCGAGGATCCCACCACCCCAAATCTAACAGTACTAGACACCGCACACTCTAAACGACGTTGCCGAGGTGATATTACATTCCAGTTCCCCAGTAGAGTCAATGCTACAAATATTACCCACTATCGTACCATTAGAAAGTAAAATATCTTCCTTAGTAATATTCAACACATGAATAGCACAAACCCCCCTATGCAACACAGTCACCGTATTGCAACATACAATTCCTTTCCGCAATAAAGAACGGTTAGATTCAAAAATGACATGTCGACCCAAGCTAACCCCCCCCCTTTAACTCTAACCCAAACAACACCCAACGAACTAGCTCGAATATGTGACTTCCCTTCCTTAGCAGACCAAATAAAGGCTGGAAGAGAGGACGGTACAACTTTCCTGGGTACAGACGGAATTGAAAAACCCAGAATAGGTCGAAACAACCGCAGGCGGCTAAGGATATTAGTGCCGATGATAGCCTGATAATCACTATTAATATTAGAAGAAGTTTCCTTAAAGATATAGAATCCACAATCCTTGAGATAAGTACTATAAATCTCAATGTTAACGACGACATGTCCTAAGTAAGGAATAGATAAACCATTGGCAGCTTTTAGTTACCAATTATCCCCATCTAACATAGACTGCGGAAAGTATGCGCGAAACGCACCCTCTGTGATAGCCGACACCTGAGAACCTGTGTCAATGAGGGCACTAAAAACATTTCCGCTATAGTAACATTTTCAGCGGGTGATCCCTATCAGCGTCCCGGGCCTGGGCTCTGTTTTCCGGCACCAGGACGTGCCCTCTCCCTGAGTGGTGCCCATTTAACATTTGCACCGATCAACATGTTCCCATGTCCTACACGACCGCATCTATAACATCGGAGTGGGGTCTCATGTCTAATCACCCTCTCCCGAAACTGGGGAACAGGGGCACCAGAGCGAATACCATGCTCCAGATAGCCGCCACCTGTGTGGTACCTAGAGCCTCTGTTTAACATGGATTCCAAATGTTCCACACGACTACTCAGCCCTTCAAATGCCCTGGAATCCGGTCCAGGTGCCGGGTTCACCTCAAATCGCAGAGCTTCATCTCTACAATTTAGAAAGGTGGTGGAAGGATCCGCGACACCAAGGTCACCAACATCCTGAACAGAGACTGTTGCCCCAAGGACGCAACAAATGATCCCAAGGTTATTTGGACCTAGGGAACTGAACCCCCTGGTCTGAGCTGAAGTGACCTTTGTGAAAATGCCGCCAACGATGGGAGAAGCCAGGCAAGATTCCCCCACCCGCTGGGACGAACCAAAAAAAACGGACAAGAGAGCCTGAGCAGACCTATTGTCTCCAAATACCTTTAAGAGACCATTAAGCAGGATTTCCGGATCCTGCGATGACATCATCTGGATCTCCAGTTCCTGTCGAACCACATCAGAGACATGTTCAAAAAGAGTCTCAATTCTATCCTGTCCCACGATTCCATAGTATTTCCAATACTGTCGGATGTCCCTCACAAATTCGTCCACGGATGGACCATCTCGATCCCCAAACGTCCGCAGGGGCCTGCAGGGTGGACGTGGGAGATTATACGGTGCAGAAGAATGACGCCGAAAAATTCGGCCAGTTATCCCCAATCGGCGCTGGATGAGTTACCGTTTCAGGGGAGGTAGGTGCTGGTGCGGTGGTAGCCGCTTCCAACAGAACATCCTCGCAGTTCTTGCCCCCTCTGGTATTCCTATGCGTCATCATAAAAGTGTACACCAAGAATCAAAATGGTAGTAAAATTTATATATATATAGATATAGCAACAATTCAGTGAGCAGGAAATACAATCCCTACCGACATAGATATATATTCGAAAGAGAACGATTGCAAATATTGACCCAAAACACAGAAAAAATCATCACTCCATCACTGCAGTACTTGTGATCAATCCATACTCGGCGCACTCAATAGACATATGGCATATACACAAAATGCAACCAATTAAATAATCTCTGAAAAATAGCAATATTAGGAATGATAGGAAACAAAGTAGTACTTACTAATATTGTAACACTTGATGTAAATGTCTTAGAAAACACATGGCAATAAACATATGTATCAGGCTTGTAGTCGTGGTAGTGATCTCCAGGGTCCATACGAGAGAGGTAGAATGACAGGAACAGTGTTCTTGACCGGTAGATGTGGTCCCAAGAAGAAGAGCTGTTGTTGAATAATAAATTGCTAAAGTCTTGAGGATGGAGAAAATATATGACCGGTGGGTGGCTCACGCCGGTCACCTTCCCTGTAGGAAGGAGAATAAATAATAAATGCGAAGATCCTGGAGGATGAAGAAAATATATGACCGGTGGGTGGCTCACGCCGGTCACCTTCCTGTAGGAAGGACAATAAATAATAAATTGCAAGATCCTTGAGGATGAAGAAAATATATGACGGTGGGTGGCTCACGCCGGTCACCTTCCCTGTAGGAAGGAGAATAAATAATAAATTTGCGAAGATCCCTGAGGATGAAGAGACAATATATGACCGGTGGGTGGCTCACGCCGGTCACCTTCCTGTAGGAAGGACAATAAATAATAAACTGGAAGATCCGAGGATGAAGAAAATATATGACCGGTGGGTGGCTCACCGGTCACCTTCCTGTAGGAAGGACAATAAATAAGAATTTGCGAAGCTCCTTGAAAGTGAAGAAAAGATATGACCGGTGGGTGAATATCCGCAATTATCCGCACCATCATAGCGAAGAAGCATCGTAAAAACTGTACCTTGTAGATGATATATATAAAATAAACTATGAAATCATAACCAGACTCACGATTGATCCACGAATGCCGATACAGTTAGGGCAGATCGTAATTTTTTTCTGACACCACTTCTGTTGTAGGGCCCCCCCCCGTTAGAGATGCTGTGGCTGATATTGATTGGGTGGACCTTCTGATTATAATATAGTGAACGATATAAAACTGTCACAATATAATGAACAACTATTGTTTAGTTCCATTTATATTTATTTGTTGATGTTGGTCGGACACAAACATAGAATACGTTCTCTCCTGTCCAATGTTGTCTCCTAGTCTGTTTGTTTACTCTGGCAACCGTTACTTAATCGTCACTCACTACACAAAAGCGTCATGTCTGTAGTTATGTGTTGCACTTCTACTTAGAGAGTACAACACATAGTCTAAACTATATAATATTTAATACTACCTTAACTATCTGGCTGGTTGTCTGTCCCTCGGCTGCCACCTGGGGAGGGACTGCTATCGTAGCTATCCTCTACACTCTCTCTCTCTCTCTCTCTATCTATCTATCTTTCTCTCTTTGCCTCTCTCTCTCAATGATGTGAATTGATGATGACTCAAATATAAAATCAATCAAGCCTACCTAATATCAGAATAAATTTCGACATTGTTGTTATACAAATATATTCCACTCACAGTTTTTCAAATTTCTAATTGGACGTTGATTCTGATTTTAATTTAATTTCAGACTAATTTGTCTTCCTCAGTCACCAAACAAAGTTCTAGAAGCTAATAATGGCTACAAGACTCACAAGGAATTAAGGCCAGCAAAGAAACAAGAGCCACATTTATCAGGACAAAACAGACTGTATTCTTCTGATGACATATTGCAAGAGAAAGACCGTGCAGCAACCAAAATTCAAGCTGCATACCGAGGACACCAGACACGAAAAGAGTGAGATCCCAAAACCAAAGAAGTACCTAGACAGTCCATGCAATTCTCTCTTGGAGATAGATTGGAAGAGACGGATAGTGCAGCAACCAAAATTCAAGCTGCATACCGGGGACATAAGACACGTATCAAAGTAGGATTTATGAAACGGTCAGAACCAGTTGGATCAGACACAAATAAGCAGTTTCTATCCAATATAAAAAGTCAAGATGAAGACTATGCTGCAACTAAAATTCAGGCTGCATACCGAGCACATCAGACACGAAAGATGTTAGGCTCAACTCAAAGTTTGTTTCTGCAAAGTTCGAACAAAAGTGAGAGTAATCGTGCAGCTGCAAAAATTCAAGCAGGTTATAGAGGTTATCAGCAGAGAAAATCAAAAGGTAGCACAAATAGCAGACAGGAAGCTTTGGCAGCTACTAAAATTCAGGCTGGCTATAGGGGTTATCAAACACGACAACAGCTGGGCTTGCAACAAAAATTGAAGAAAGAGAAGGCTGCCAGCAAGATTCAAGCTGGTTTCGTGGATACCAAGCTGAATCACATCGATCATAAGAAGACAGCTGCAACTAAAATACAATCTAGTTATCGTGGTTATCTGGCAAGAAAAAATATAACACCTCTGCACAAAGAAACATCTTCTAGCAATGTAAGCAAAGAAGATAACGCTGCAGCCAAGATACAGGCTGGATACAGAGGATACATATCACGAAAACAGGCCACAAGCAGAAGGCAGCCCAAGTCCGGGAAGACAGCTACGAAGAACTTTCTGAGAGAATGATGCAGCTGTCACCATTCAGTCTCATTACGAGGTTACCTGCAAGACAAGAACTGTCAACACATCGGACAGCAGTAGTAAGTTGTTCCAGCACACATTTCTAGATTCTACCACTTAAAATAGTCTCAGTTTTCATGCAACAAGCATAGTCTTAAGATTATCTTCTTCTTCTTCTTCTCTTTCCCCATTTACTTTTTATAGAAGTGTTGGGGGTGGGGGGACAAAGTGATCTATTCATGTAACAAGCATAATCTTAAGATTATCAAAACTAGAAAATATGAATTTGTATAAGATTATCAAAACTTGAAAATAGAAATTTGTATAAGATTATCAAAACTTGAAAAAAATTGAAATTTGATAATTTTAAGATTATCAAGATCAAGGATAAATAGTGGAATTTTGTATAGATTATCAAGATTTGCAGACTGGTATTAATATTCTTACAGTTTGTTATGTGTTTCCCTTATTATCTCCTTGTGATTCAGTCTCCTTGAGTAGATCTCTTGTGAGTCAGACTCCTTGTGATTAGAATTCTGTGTTCAGATCTCTTGTAAGTTAGATCTCCTTGTGAGAGATCTCCTTGTGAGTTAGATCTCCTTGAGTTACATAATTTCAACCTCAGTGAAGTTAAACCTCAGTTGCTGAGTTCAACCCTCCGTGAATGTTAGAACCTTGTGAATGTTAGACCTCAGTGAATGTCTCCATCAGTTACTAGTTCAAACTCAATTACATCATGTTCAAACCATCAGTGACATGTTCAAACCATAAAGTTACATCATGTTCAAACCATCAGTGACATGTGTTCAAACCATCAGTGCATCATGTTCAAACCATCAGTTACATGTTCAAACCATCAGTTACATCATGTTAAACCATCAGTGACAATCCATCTTATCTTGTCTCATTCTCTTACAGGGATGCTCATCCATAATTCTTTTCAAACCTTATTGGCATATGTCAAACCATAATTTCTCATTTCAAACCATAGTTACATCAGTCAAATTTCATTACATCATGTTCATCCTCGTTAGATCATTTGTTCTCATCCATCTAGTATACAGAAGATTCTTACTAGTACACATCATATTCAAAAGCACATATTGTTTTCCACTCCTGTTCAATGGCATTCTTCACCCTTTAATTGACACTAGTAAATTCATCTCTTAGTTTTGCTCATTTCATTTGTAGATCAAATCAGGATACTTTATTGGTGTTTTAATGGACATTTGGTTCTGATAGACAGATTGAGATACTAGGACACTTCTGAACAACACTAGTCGAGAAATGAAACACATAGATGTTTTCCACTGCCTTTAATGTCATTCCCACACCAAATTACACTAGGAAATCACCATTTATACTTGGTACTAAATAGGAACAAATCAGGCAACTAGTTTCATTCGGTGATTTAAACAAGGTCTGGTAGACTAGGAGTGAGACAATCTAGGCATGACACAACACAAGCAGTTAGAATATAGAAACAAAAGAAGAGTACCAGAATTGGCAACCACACGACTCAAAGAATAAAACCAAAACAATTTAACATGTCAACACACATGTATATCTTCAAGGTACAAATGGACAACTAACTGAAGAAATGACAGTCAGTAAAGAAGAAGGCAGTGTTAGCGCTAAGGACTATACTAATTTATTCACTTTAAAGACGCATAACGTTGTTATGACTCTCAACCTTTCGGATACAGAGGTTAACACGTTATACATTCAATCTATTCAGATAGCATACACACAGGTTTGACTTCAAAAGCAAGATATTTTTAGCTAGCCTTCAGAAAGTATGTAGCAGAGAAGAAGGGTTAAGAGAACTTTATTAGAAGCAGCCAAAGAAACATGCGGAACAGCAAAATACAGAGGTACCCGACCAAAAGCACAACTTGGTGGAATGACGAAGTAAAACTAGCGGTAAAGGAGAAAAACACAGATACAACTTATGGGCAAAAACAAACATCAAAACGACCTCACTGAGTATAGAACAGCTAGAAAACAAGCCAAGGAGATAATAAAGAAGTCTAAAATACAAGCATGGCAAGATTATGGCGAAACATTAAATTCAGACTACAAAAATTCAACAAGACATTTTTACAAGAAAATTAAAGCTATGCTGGAAAGACAAGAACAATATGACCCAACTGAAATTATTAACGATGAAAACGACCAAGCTCTTAATGATCCAAAAAATGATAATGAACAGATGGCGACAATACTTTAGTGAACTTCTCAACCTACAACAAGAGGACCAACCGAACACTCAAGAACACACAGTAAATGTAACTTCAGAAGTAGAACCAAGCATAACACTATCAGAGATCAGAAATGCTGTAAATATGGCCCCACCTAATAAAAACACCAGGCCCAGACAATATCCCGGCCGACCTAATCAAAGCAACTAAAGAGGTAGGAATCAGCTGGCTCCATAGACTATTCAACCAAGTCTGGATCACACAAGAAACACCAGAAGATTGGAGGAATGCTACAATTGTTCCCATCTGGAAGAAGAAAGGTAGCAAGAGGGACTGTACAAAGTATAGAGGCATAGCGCTACTGAGCCACACTGGGAAAATATTCTGCAAAATACTTGAGAAAAGGCTCCGCCACATCATCGAGCCGCAGCTTAATAACTCCCAAATGGGATTCAGGAAGAACAAAAGCTGTACAGACGCAATATTCGTCCTCAGACAGTTAGTAGAAAGGACTATCGAATCCGACAAACATTTACACGTTGCATTTGTAGATCAGGAAAAGCGTTCGACCGCGTAGATAGGCATAAGTTGTGGAAAATACTAACAACCTATGGGGTTAATGAACACCTAATCAACCTTTGGAAGAACATTTATACTGACAGCCAATGTACGATTAGAACAAATACAGGATTATCAGAAAAGTTTCACGTAGGGTCAGGAGTAAGACAAGGTTGCGTACTATCCCGCTGCTATTCATCACGTACATTGACCACATTTGTAAAATAGCTAACACCAGCGAAGGAAACAACCTCGGAGAACTCTTAAATGAATTTCTTTTGCAGACGATCAGGCAATCATATCAACAACAGAAGAACAGCTACAACAACACATCAACAGACTCCAGTTAGCATGTAACGAATACAACATGAGAATTAACATCGACAAAACAGAAGTAATGACATTCGCCAGAGAGGAAAACACTACCAACATCTCCATCGATAATCACCTACTAAATCAAGTAAAGATTTCACATACCTGGGGAGCATTTTTCAGCAAATGGAAGAATAACTAATGAAATTCAACACAGATGCAACAAAGCAAATCAAATGATAGGGCAAATGGCGCCAATTTTAAGATGCAAACACGTCACCATGAACACAAAAGAGCAATGTTCAACACAATCTTTCTTCCCACACTATGTTACCAGTGCCAAACCTGGACGCTGACAACAAACGATAGAAGAAAACTAGTCACAACAGAGATGAAGTGTCTCGCAGAATGCTGGGTGTAACAAGAAGAGACCGGTTGAGAAATGAAGACATCAGGAAAAAGTGGGTACAACATCAGTACTAGACTTCATCAAGAAACAACAAATTAAATGGTTCGGTCACGTAAGCAGATTACCATCAGACAGTGCACCCCAAAGAGCAATGCTGCTCCGATACAATGGGTACAAAGCAAAAGGCCGCCACGCAAAAGATGGACCTCAGAGATAACAGAGCCGACGAAAGAGACTATCTACGAAGCGCATACTAGGGCCCGTTTTAGAAATCTCTTCCTGACCTGACGCTGTGAGGCATACAGGATTCGAGAAAGAAAGAAAGAAAGTATTTGATTCTGGTGGAGGAAATCAAGGATGCTGTACGGAGAGCAAAAACAGTGCACCTGGTCCAGATGGCATACGATATGGTGACATTGACGGGTTGTCTGATGGGAGTGGGAAGAACTGGCTGGCATCTACAACAAAAGCATTACGACTGCAGTAATCAACGAAGAATGGTTGCACAGCTACCTGGTACCTCAGCCAAAGCCTGGCAAAGACCACACAAAAATTCAGGGCTATCGGGTAATCACCATGCAGAATACAATAGGCAAGTTGCTGGAGAAAATAATTTGCCAGGAAAATATCCTGCCAACTAGAGAGGTTACGTCTCCTTCCATCCACCCTTGGAGGGTACCGTCCATATAGAGAGACATGGCGCAACGCAGCGGTTTTCGCCTACGATGTCTATGAGGGTTTTCACTCGAGCATTGAGACATGTGCTGCTGCAATTGACCTTGAAGATGCCTATAATAGATTTTTAATGGTACAGTTGACGGAACTCAATATCAGCCCATTCCTCCTCAATTGGATCTTTGTGGCCCTCTTCCAACAAAAAGTAGTGTTTAAATGTGGCAGCTGGGCGTCATCACCAACAACAATCCACCCTGGCTTACCACAAGTGTCACCATTATATCCGGTGTTGTTCAATGCCTATACTGTGGAGAATCACAGAAGAGTAGATCACAGGTAGAGGAAGGACAATGTCATATGCTGATGATGTGTTGGTGTATCGTCAGGACAAGGATAGAGAACAGCTTGTGGAGGAACTTCAGTCAGAACTCGACCGCATAGGTAGATGGTGCGATGAAGCAGGAGCATTGGTCAACCCCACAAAAGCAGCAGTGACATGGTTCTCTTTAAACAACCGCATCGTCAACACTCCAACACCATCTGTGGTTTTGTGTTCAGAGGTGGTGGAGCGATCTCAGTCTATGAAATACCTGGGGTTGCGTTTGATCGTAGTCTAGCTTTTACGGAACACATAACTCATGTGATAATGAAGGCAAGGAAAGGTTTGACGATGATGAGGGTGATGGCTGCGGTGGATTGTAAGCAGCGCCATCTTTGTCTTTATACCAGGGTCTGGTCCTTTCTGTGCTTGAGTATGTGCTTGAGTATGCGCTGGCGATCCTGACTCTCAGTCCTAGTCAGATAGAACGACTGGAAAGAATACAGAACGAGGCGATGCGCATTATACTTGGGTGCACTAAAGACACGTCGTGCAGGGCGATGCGCTATCTACTTGACTATCCTACTATGGAATATAGAACACTGATGAGCCGTGCACGAGCATACCTTCGAGTCAATGCTGACACACAACATCCTCTGCACATGGAAATAAAGAGACAAAAGGAAATAGGTTAAAAAGAGGAAAATCTTGGATGGGTCAGGTCGAGGACTGTATTGAACAGGTGTGTACACTTGAAGACTGATCCCGGTGAAGAATGGATACCAGTGCCAACAGGAATCGATACATCTTTTTCTGTATGCATCAAACCTAATAAAGAAAGCAGACAAGACAACCCACTTGTCGTGGAGGCAGCAGTTCAGGCATTGATTTCTGAGAACGCATCTGAGCATGATGTAATCATTTATACGGATGGTTCGGTGATTCGACATGTGCGGAGCTCGTGGGCTTTCGGTGCTCAGGTCGGAGGAGATGTTGTGAAGGAAGACAGTGGTGGTTTTGCCGTGACAACGAGCAGTCTCACTATGGAAATCATGGTGGTTACCATAGCGATGATTTGGCTAGAATCACAGACTTTTATCCATGCATGTTTTCTCAGTGACTCAATGAGAATGCTCAGGAAGATTGAAACAGGAGGGGCTAGGAGACATTGGATGGACTCGCTGGGGAGGTCTGAGCTGACAAAGATCAGTTTTATTTTTGTGCCAGGGCATGCAGGTGTAAGGAGGAATGAACGTGCGGATAGGCTTGCAGGTATGGTTGTTGTACAAAGCGGGCAAGCAATGGACCAGGCTAATATTATAAATTCCTTAAGGAGAGAGGACGTGTACATGATTCACGTAATAGCGGTGAATCTACAACACTAACCAGACTGCAAGAACTCAAAGCTAGGTGTGGTGTAGCTCGACCAGAACGCTTTGCTGGTAGACAAAGAAGAATTGTAAACCAACAAAGAACCGGTGTCGTTAGTCGCCACACGCTGATGGACATACTGAGGAGAGATCGGAGCACTTATGGACTAATTTGTTCGACGTGCAGTGATGGTGATCCGACGACTGAACTAAAACTAAACTAAGTATTCTGATCTCTGTTTTCCTATCAATTCTGTTCTATACTGTTTTTAGTTGTTTAATTATTTGTAAAGCCATGTTTGTTCTTCTTTTAATCTCCTTCATCCAATTTCCATCTGTTGCTAGAAGTGAACCAAGATATTCAAAACTGTTCACATTTTATATTTTCTCTCCATTGATAAAAATATCCTTTTCTATGTTTTATCTGTTGTCATTATTTTTGGTATTGCCGCATTGAGATATAGGTTTTGTTTTCCGCTTTTCTTCTACACTTCCATTGTTAACTTCTCAATCCCGTTTTGTGATGTTGACAGTAACACTGTATCGTCAGCATATCTTAGTTCAGTTATTTCTCTTCCTCCGATTATAAAAGGATCGTATTGTTCTTTTCCGCTATCTTCCGTAACATTCCTCATGATGTTTTCTGCATATATGTGAAACAGACAAGGCAACAGTATGCAGCTTTGTCTGACTCCATGCCTTATGTCAAACCAATCTGATGTATCATCGCATGTTCTTACAGCCGCCATTTGATCACTATAAAGTTCTCTTATGATCTGTATTAAATGTAATGGAAATCCCATTTCTCCCATAATCTTCCACAATTCCTGATGTTCTACACAATCAAATGCCTTTGAGTAGTCAATAAAGCATGAGTATAGATCTATATTATACTCTCTAGATTTTTCTATGATTGTTCTCATGTTAAATATATAGTCACGTGTACCTCTGTTCTGTCTAAACCCAGCTTGTGTTATGTTGATGTTTTCTTCCATTTTCCTACACAGTCTTACCATAATTATTTTTAATAAGATTTTACTTGCGTCAATGCCACTGTTCTATAGTTCGTACATAAGTTGGTGTCTCCCTTTTAAGGTATTGGTATAAATATTGATCTTTTCCAATTCCTTTGGCCATATTCTTGTTTCCCATACCTTTTTGCATATTGCATAATATATTTGTTTGCTTTGTTCTCCTCCAGCTTTGATAAACTCTGCTGAAATATTATCATGTCCTGATGATTTTCCTGTCTTCAAGCTTTTTATTGCACATTCAACTTCCTCTAGCTATGGTTCTGGCTCTTTCTCTGTAATTATGTCAGTGTTTGCTCTATTGCTCTTTTCGCCTCTGTTCATATATATTTCACTGCAATATTCTTTCCATCTGTTGAGAATTTCTGCTTGTTCTGTTAGGGTTCTTCACACACTAACTTTTATTGCATTTAGTTTTGGTTTAAACCTTTTGGTCATTGCTTTAATTTCTTTGAACATTTCCTGCTCTCTCCCTATCATCTGGTGTTCTTCTAACCTTGCACAACAATTTTGTTGGTATTGCTTTTCATCTCTTTTGTTCTTCCTTATTTCTTTTGTTATATTTTTGTAGGCTTACCTATTTCTTACTTCACTATTTCCTGTGCCTTTTTCTCTCTTCTCTGTTGTATTAACTCTAGTGTCTGGTTTGCAATCCACTCATTCTTTCTGTCTTGTCTTCGTGGAACCATATATTTGACTGTCAACAATATGACATGACTAGCATGTGTGGTCAACTCATCTGGTGTCATCTCTTCTTGGACTGTCATCAGTATTTCAAATCTATTCTTCACATCAACTCCAGAATTCTCTGGAATATTTTTAGCATCAAAACGTACTGGTTTTAGTTTCTTCTCTAATTTTCTGAGTTTAAATTTTATCATCGCCTTTAATAGCTCATGGTCACTTCCACAGTCTGCACTAGGCAGGGTTTTAGCCATTGTTATGTTTGATCTCCATCGCTGTTATATTATTATATAATCGATTTGATTTTTGGTCTTCCCATCTGGTGATGTCCAGATATATAACCTTCTAGGATGTTCTTCCTGGCTGGTGACGTCCAGGTATATAACCTTCTAGGATGTTCTTCCAGTCTGGTGACATCCAGGTATATAACCTTCTAGGATGTTCTTCCCGTCTGGTGACATCCAGGTATATAACCTTCTAGGATGTTCTTCCAGTCTGGTGACATCCAGGTATATAACCTTCTAAAGATCTTCTTCCCGTCTGGTGACGTCCAGGTATATAACCTTCTAGGATGTTCTTCCAGTCTGGTGACATCCAGGTATATAACCTTCTAGGATGTTCTTCCCGTCTGGTGACATCCAGGTATATAACCTTCTAGGATGTTCTTCCAGTCTGGTGACATCCAGGTATATAACCTTCTAGGATGTTGTTGAAACAGTGTGTTTGCTATCACCAGATCATTTTCAGCACAAAAAGTTATCAGTTTGTTCCCTGCCTCATTTCTACTTTCTATGCAGTTTTTCCTACTATTTGTTTTTCTTCTCTTGTTCTATCTTTTCCAACTTTGGCATTGAAATCTTCCATTATTCCTAAGATGTCACTTTTGCTAACTTTATCTACTGTTTCCTGGAGAATGTTATAAAATTCCTCTATGTCTTCTTCTTCTGCATCTGTAGTTGGTGCATATATTTGTATAAGTGTAATGTCTCTTGATTTTCCCTTAAGTCTTACACTAATGATTCTTGGCCCACATGGTGTACTTGCTTCAACCGTACACATTTCTAACGTCCAGCGGTGTACGAGGATATAATGTCCTGGGCATGCGGGTGTTTACGGTAATGAGAGATCAAACAGGCTAGCATCAACAGCATCGATTGTTGGGGAGTTGAAGATCGATAAGGAGGATGTTTTTCGGTCTTTTTACGACTGTCTAGTGGCTGAGAACACTAAAATAGATGTTGAATTGATACAATGATTTAGGCAACTTGGAGTTACCCGGTGTACAAGTAGAACTGGATGCTTTAGGGGCAGAGTTAGGAGTGTGTTTAATCAGTGAGCCACAGGAACCATTAGTATGCATACTCTATGATATCTGTTGGGGGAGACTCAGCACATATAGATCTGCCGGAGTGCAATAGCAGTTTAGTAACCAATAACCAAATACTCATTTCATTTCCTGTGAAGAGACTGATATTTTTTCAAGATAACCCTGATCTTAATGTCCTGCCCAGGCAAAATTATTTAGAAAAGTTTAAATAAAATTTATATGCAAATTTTCATCATCTTTAAAATGACAATGGTAAACCCGCCTCCAGTGCTACTGTGTTCATGCACTGGCACTAACTTATATCTATCTTATGTCATAGTTTATATATATATATATCCTTTTTGGGGGTTTATATAAATATCTATATCTTATATCAGGGTTTATATATCTCTTATATAAATATCTATATCTTATATCAGGGTTTATATAAATATCTATATCTTATATCAGGGTTTATATATCTCTTATATAAATATCTATATCTTATATCAGGGTTTATATATCTCTTATATAAATATCTATATCTTATATCAGGGTTTATATAAATATCTATATCTTATATCAGGGTTTATATATCTCTTATATAAGGGTCTATATAAATATATATTCTTTAAAAGTGTTTGTATAGAAATATCTCTAACATCAGAGTCAATAAATAAAGATATATTACATCTGGATATACGCCCGTGTGTTGCCGGGGTTGCAAGGGAGCAAAGAGTAGCGGCACTGTGACCTACAAGGCATGTTGTAAGAGGCGACTAAGGTGTGGTTTGGCGTAGGGCTGGCTACCCTATCCAGTAGAAAATGTTAGCCACAAAATCCAACCAACCATGAACAAGTCACATAAAAATAAAATAAAAACTGTGCCAACCAAGAGGAAAGTAAGCTCTTCTAGAAGAGGTATGAAGCGATGCAGAGAAAGCCGCAAGGAGTCTGCACCACAGATTATCTTCCTTTCACCTAGGAAAAGCACCAGAATTGGCACCTGGAATGTTAGAAGTATATATGAAATGGGAAAGACAGCACAGGTTGTAAATGAGATGAAATTTCACGGGATTGGTATCTTGGGATTATGTGAAACTAGGTGGATTGGTGCAGGCAAACAACATCTAAACACAGGAGAAACAATGCTGTTCTCAGGCCACATGGAAGAAAATGCCCCATAGTGAAGGAGTGGCTTTAATGCTATCTAAAGAAGTGGAGAATACTCTAATAAAATGGGAAGCAGTGAGTCCTAGGATAATCACAGCAACATTCAGAACCACCAAAAGAAAGTATTCTTGAATGTGACCCAGTGTTATGCACCTACCAACGATAAAGAGGAAAAAGTAAAGAGGAATTTTACATAAAACTTCAAAATACTATGGGTAATCAGAGAAATGGGAACATCAAAATTCTGATGGGTGACCTCAATGCCAAAATAGGTTCGGACAACATAGGCTACGAGGAGATCATGGGAAACACGGACTAGGGATAATGAACGAAAATGGAGAACTATTTACTAATTTCTGTGCAGCGAATCAATACGTCATAGGTGGAAGTGTCTTTCCACATAAAAGAATACATAAAGCAACCTGGGTATCACCAGACCACAGAACAGAAAATCAAATTGACCACATATGCATAAACAAGAAATTCAGGTCATCTCTACAAGATGTAAGGGTTCTAAGGGAAAGAGGGTGATGGCAGATGTAGATTCGGATCACCATTTGCTGATAACTAAAATTAAATTGAAGCTTAAGAGATACATAGCATCCCATGAACATAGACAACTATATAATGTAGGATACCTCAGAAGTCAAGAAACAAAGGAACAGTTCACGGTCACAGTCTCTAATAAATATGAGGTTTTCCGGCAACTATAGAAGATGAGGTGAGTGCGGAAGAATGCTGGCAACAAGCCAAAACTATTTGGAATAAAAAATGCACAGAGGTATTAGGAAAGAAGGAGCGGAATCATAAGGCATGGATAACTCCAGAAACTCTCAAGGAAATAGAAGAAAATAAAATGAGGAAAGCAGATTTAAATAATAGCAAAACTAGAACTGCCAAAGTCTTAGCCCAGGAAAAATACACAGAAGCAAGCAAGAAAGTGAAGAAACAAATAAAGTTAGATAAAAGACTGGTTATTGGTTACTAAACTGACGTCATTGCACTCTGGGCAGACCCATAGGTGCTCAGTCTCCCCAACAGATATCGAAGAGTATGCATACTGATGGTTCCTGTGGCTCGCTGATTAAACACACCTCTCACTCTGCCTCTCAGGCATCCAGTTCGACTTGAACAATGGGTAACTCCAAACTGCTTAAATCGCTTGATCGATTCAACATCGATTTTAGTGTCCTCATCCAAAAGAGAGTGCGAAGAGACCGAAGAATATCCCCCTTATCCATCTTCAACTCCCAGTACCTAGGATAAAAGACAATACGTAGAAGATCTAGCAAGAGAAACAGAGGTAGCTGCAGGAAGAGGAAACCTTAGGGATCTTTACAACATCACTAGAAAGCTAGCAGGAAAATACAGTCCATCAATTGGGTTGCTCAAAAATAGTAGTGGGAAACTATCACTAATGTTAGAGACCAAATGGAAAGATGGATGGAATACTTTAAGGAACTCCTGAACAGACCAGCACCTACAAACCCCCAGATATCCAACCGGCAGAAATTGACTTGGACATCAACTGTGAGAAACCATCCAAGGAGGAGATTAGTAAAGCCATCAATCTTTTGAAAGATGAGAAAGCAGCCGGTCCAGATGGTATTCCAGAGGAGGTGGTTAAAGCCAACATAAACACATCCCCAGAAATACTGTATAAATTATTTAGCAGAATCTGGGAGACCGAAGAAATACCAGCAAACTGAAGAGAATGATACCTGGTGAAGCTACCAAAGAAAGGGACCTTCAGAAGTGTGAAAACTATAGAGGAATAATGCTATTGTCAGTACCTGGGAAAATACTAAGCAGAGTCATCCTGGAGAGACTGAGAGATGCCATCGATATAAAGTTAAGAGATGAACAGGCAGGCTTCCGACCAAATAGATCCTGTGCTGACCAGATAGCCACATTACGCATAATAATAGAGCAAAGTATTGAATGGAAATCCCCACTTTATATCGGATTTGTGGATTATGAGAAGGCTTTTGACAGTATCGATAGGAAACCCTTTGGAAATTGATGAGGCATTATGGAATCCACAGAAAATTATTAACCTAATAAAAGCAACATATACAGTAGAGTTCTTCATGAAGGTAAACTAACAGACACGTTTGGAATAGAAACAGGAGTGCGTCAGGGATGTCTTCTATCACCTTTATTGTTCTTACTGACAATAGACTGGATTATGAAGACCACAGTAGCTAACACCAGAAATGGAATCCAATGGACTCTGACAGAGCAACTAGATGATCTGGACTTCGCTGATGATATAGCCCTTCTGTCACATACACGAAATCAGATTCAGGATAAGATAAACACATTGAATCAAAGGTCCCAGCAACTAGGGCTGAACATTCATAAGGGAAAGACAAAGATATTGAGAATTAACCAAACAAATGACAACTCGATCTCCCTGGGTGAAATTCCACTTCAAGAGGTAGAATCATACAAATATTTGGGCAGCAACGTAGACAAAGAGGGTGGAACAGATAGAGATGTTAAAATAAGAACACAGAAGGCAAGAGGAGAGTTCATTGCACTGGGAAACATATGGAAGTCTAAAGAAATCAAATCTAGAACAAAATTCTGATATTTAACTCTAATGTTAAAGCAGTTCTACTGTATGGGTCAGAAACATGGAGAACAACTAAAACAATAGCGCATAAATTGCAAACATTCATCAACTGGTGTCTGCCAGAAAAGAGGAATAAGATGGTATGATAGGGTCACAAATGAGGAACTTATGGAGAGAACAAGACAGATTCCAGTGAACGAACAGCCTTAAAAAAGATGCTGGATAGGACACACTTTGCGAAAACCAGAGGGAATATAACAAGAAGGGTCCTTGCCTGGAACCTGCAGGGACAGCAAAGAAGGAGGCCGAGAAATACATGGAGACGAGATTTGGAGGCGGTGATCAACAATATAAAGAAGAGCTGGAGGGAGCTGCAGGAAATAGCTAGAGATAGGAGAACTTGGCATGAGTTGGTTGGGGGCATATGCCCCAATCAGGGGTAAAAAAGGCAAAGAGAGAGAGCGAGAGACATCTGGATATATATATATATATATATATATATCTTGGTGAACTAGATCCATGTTCCTTAGCTGTAGAAATGACATGTTTCAATAGTTTGACTATTGTTGGTACATTCTTGGAGTATCTTACTTGGTCACATTTGTTAGCATGTACTTTTCTTATGACAATGCACTACTGCCATTCAAAGGATGTGCCAGGGCTTCTGCTATTTGCTGCCTATTTCCAGTTTGTTTCTCTTGTACATTTTTTTTCAAACCCATTCACATAGCTCTACCTGGCATTTATATTGATATTGCACAGATTCTTCATAGACAAAAATTAAAAGAAATAATAAGTGATTTGTGTGTGAACGTTTGTTCAGTCCCTTAGTTTATTAATGTTGACAGGACATTTTCAAACTAAGATTCGGACAAGTAAACTGTGTTTGTACGAATATAGACAGGGTTTTTTACTTTCTTTTTTTCAGTTTAGTGATAGGTACTGGCCATAGATGTTTGAAGTGCCATTTCTCTGGTAAGTTTTGTCTCATTTCTCTGGTAAATCTGGTCACATTTCTCCTGTAAGCTTTGTCTCATTTCTCTGCGATGTACGAAAATCAACAAATCTGAGGTGGTCAGACTGGATCAGATCAGATCTGGAGAAAATCGTTAGGGTGGCTGCGGTAATACTGAAGAAATAGGCGATAGAGCAAAGACTGGTATGTACAGTATTACATAAGAAGGGAAAAATTAATTATAAGATATGAAAAAAAAAACCACACTCAACGTTTCGGTGCTTAAGACCTTTATCAAGAACACAAAAACTAAATTAACTAAAACATGATACTAACAAATGATCTGAATCAAGAGATACTGGCACTGACCCTTTCCGATTGACCAGCCAATCGGTAACCTAATAGTCTTCCTATTTCCTGTCCTTTCTATCATTCACGAGATGCTGACCAAGAACCACGCAGGTACGTATGCCAGTATCTCTTGATTCAGATCATTTGTTAGTATCATGTTTTAGTTAATTTAGTTTTTGTGTTCTTGATAAAGGTCTTAAGCACCGAAACGTTGAGTGTGGTTTTTTTCATATCTTATAATTAATTTTTTCCTTCTTATGTAATACTGTACATACCAGTCTTTGCTCTATCGTCTCATTTCTCTGGTATGTTTTGTCACATTTCTCTGGTATGTTTTGTCACATTTCTCTGGTACGTTTTTCTCATTTCTCTTGTATGTTTTGTCTCATTTCTCTGGTAAGCTTTGTCTCATTTCTCTTGTATGTTTTGTCACATTTCTCTGGTATGTTTTGTCTCATCTAAATGTTTTCTCAATTCTTGGGTAAGGTTTGTTGTTTCAGATCTCTGTTTCAGTTTCAGTTTGGAATATCTTCAATGCACTCCGGACATGTCCATAGGTGCTCCGATCTCCTTCGCAATATTTCCAACAGCGTCCAGCGACTGACCGTACCAGTTCTATTTTGATTGATGAGCCTACTCGTATACCTGTTGTACTGTTCTTTCCTTGCCCCACGAATCTTCAAATCCAGCTCTCGCAGTCTAGTAGTTGACATGGATTGGTTTAGATGAAGATCTTCTCTGCGGCCACGCTCTATGAGGGCGTTCACGATGTCAGCTCTGTCCATTGGCTGGCCCTCTGATATGGCGGCAGAGCCAGCCAGCCTGTCTGCTTTCTCATTGCCAACGACACCCATGTGTCCCGGAACAAAGACAAAACTAATTCTGCAAATTGTTGACGCCTGCAGTGATTCAGTCTATTACCTGCGCACCGAACCGGCCTCCACCTTTCGGATCATACTCAATGAATCACTCAGAATGCACGCATGAGTGTAGTTTTGTGACTCTAGCCAGAGTAGTGCATTGGTCACCGCCAGTACCTCCATTGTCATGCTGCTTGTTGTCATACTAAATGCACCACTGGCTTCCTTGACCATTCTGCCACATGAGCTTGCAGAGAAGGCCCATGCAGACTTTTCGTGACGAACTACCGATCCATCTGTGTAAATCACACGTCGTCTGCATTGCAGTTTTCATCAATGATGGCTTTGACGTCTGTATCCAACGCCACGGGATTTCCTCTCTGCAACCTTTGTCAAATTTAATTATGGTTGAAAAAGTGTTCCAGTATATTGGAGGCATCGGTACCCATTCTTCACCATAGTCAATATTATTGAGCCCGCATACCAGCTGAACAGTATCTGCGGCACGGCCAACCCATGACTTGCCCCGCTTTAGCCAATTTCCACCACTGGTGCTGAGCTGTTCATGCAATGGGTGATCCTTTTGGCACTTATTTTGAGATAGGCACGTGCTCTAGCTATCTTGAGTCTATGCTCCATGGTCGGAAAATCCAGGAGAAACCTCATCGCCACACAGGGTGTATCCCTTCATCTCTGTTGGTCTCTGTTGGTTTCATCAACTCGTTAAGTCTGTGGTAGATTGCAAACTTAGCATCCTCACGATATCAAGATCACAATTGAAACAACTCAAAACATATTCATAATGAAGGCATGCGTATAGTCCTTATGCGTATAGTGCGTATGCTTGGCCATCTGCCATGTAATCTTCCAAACCAAGGCAAATATGCGGGTTACTGCTGATCATAGATCTTCACGAGAATACTAATGATATTAATGGTACTAAAATCAAACACTACATGTCCCAAATAAAAGTTCCAAACATGTACCATATGAATCAATGAATGGTCCAAACTGAGAGAACAACCAGCCAGATGACCACAGTTTTGGCTCTACCGACAGTGAAAGAATTGATGCCAATAAATCGTCAACTTTCACATTATTATCATGACACTTGGAAGAGAATGTAGAAATTGCATTATTATCATGACACTTGGAAGAGAATGTGGAGATTGCATTATTATCATGACACTTGGAAGAGAATGTAGAAATTGCATTATTATCATGACACTTGGAAGAGAATGTGGAGATTGCATTATTATCATGACACTTGGAAGAGAATGTAGAGATTGCATTATTATCATGACACTTGGAAGAGAATGTAGAGATTGCATTATTATCATGACACTTGGAAGAGAATGTAGAGATTGCATTATTATCATGACACTTGGAAGAGAATGTAGAGATGCATTATTATCATGACACTGGAAGAATGTAGAGATTGGGACAACATGGAGGTTTAACTCATAATTAAGAAGCTGATAAAAGTTATTGCAAGAGAATGTAGAGATTGGGACAACATGGAGGTTTAACTCATAATTAAGAAGCTGATAAAAGTTATTGCAAGAGATGATGATGTTGTTGTTTATACTGATGGGTTTGTGAATAGTGGTGAGAAGTCAATTTAGGGTTTCTGGATACTGTGGTATGGTTAGAGGAAAGTGAAGCATCGTGACAACTAATTGATAACATGCATGGTAGGGTTGTAGCAGAGCAAAGTGAAGCAGCATACGTGACAACTAACTTGGATAACATGCATGGTAGGGTTGTAGAGACAAAGTAAGCATACGTGACAACTAACTGGATAACATGCATGGTAGGGTTGTACAGAGCAAAGTGAAGCGCATACGTGACACTACTGGATAACATGCATGGTAGGGTTGTAGAGGCAAGTGAGCATACGTGACAACTACTTGGATAACATGCATGGTAGGGTTAGAGCAAAGTGAACAACTGACATACTTCAATATAAGGATGGAGTTTGAGGCCATTACTGCTGCCATCCAGTGGCTTTCTGGGACTCCATTTACTGGGGCCATAGTAGTTTCTGACTCTCAATGCTTCAAAAGATCCAGAATGGGAGGTTGTGGTATGAATTAATGTCATCTATAGAGGTTTCCAACTTCCAGAGACTAACGTGAATCTACTGTCATGAGCTTTTGAGTCATCCTGGCAACAAGGGAGCCGACAGATTTGCATCGAATGCATCAATTGTTGGGAGCTTAGGATGGATAAAGGGGTGTTCTTTGGTCTCTTGGCAACTTACTGTTGGATGAGGACACTAAAATTGACTTTGAATCTCATCTTTTTCTTCGAACGCTCCGTATCAACCAATTGTTAAACCACTCGTGATCTGTGCCTAAGAGCGATTGTACATTGTGCCTGTTATGCGCCTACATGTAGGCCAGCATATCTGATTTCTGCAATACTTTTATTTACTAGGTAGCTTCCTTAGCCCTACTTCCTCACTATTCTTTGCACCCTTTGTGGGCCACGCAACACACAGGCAATCGTTGAATCAATCCAGCAATTTAGAGAGATTAGAATTACTTGTTATACAAGTAGAGTTGGATGCTTGAAGAGCATAGAGAGGAGTCTATTTAGCCAACAAACCATAGGAATCATCAGTATGCATACACTTTGACATCTGTTGGGTCATCAGTATGCATACACTTTGGGGTCAAAGGCGCAAGGAAGTGGCGCGCCAGGATTAGAGAGATGGCTCTAATCCCTGCTCTCACCTCCAAGTGGTGACCCTGGTAACAGACGGTTGTTCCGGTCTGGCTAAGAGGGCAGGTGCCGTGGGAGAACTACTCTGGGGCAAGTAGAGATGCAAAGGTAGTCATGCTTGATGGGATCCGCTCGCAACATAGGCGAGTGAACTCCCAGAGTGACTATTAATGCTCGCCTTTCCTGACCGATGAGAAAAGCTTGAAGGATACATGTGGAACCTCGCGGGGCGAAACTCGGAGCTCGTGCATTCTCTCTCTTGAGTCTCGTCTCTTGAGCCGATGAGTATGATGGGTGACGAATTGGACCGCACGTTGGTCCACATAGGTCAAAAGTCTAGCCCCCATCACAGAGATGGGCACACGGAACAAAGCCATCGAAGAGTCGTTGACTCGCGTGTGGCGAAATTCGGAGCCCGCACATGCTCTCTCTTGAGCCGCCTCTCTAAAGCCGATGAGTATACTGGGAGTCGAGTTGAGTTGCATGTGGCCATCATGGGGCAAAACTCGGTTTTTGCCCCTCGGAGTCGGACAGCCCAGTGGGAATTGACGGAAATGGTGAGGTAGGCCAGAGCCAACTATAAACTACTGGGCCTTCGGGCTCAGGTGAGAATTGTGGGAAATCAGACCCCAACTACACCACGTGACCTCGCATTCCAGTATTGGTGTATATAGACGAATTTATTTTAAAATCAACACAAAATGCTAACTCGATGTCATATTATGCAACAAGTTAAGTTTAACAATAAAGAATATCAATATTATAAATATTTTCACCAATAAATAACCATAGACTCACCGAATTGAGTAAAATTGCAAAAAGCGTGCAGTGTTCTATCAAACATATGTTATTTCCAGATCCCTTTTCTTATCTAGGTCAGGGAATACCCTGCCAGTTGTCTGGCCTGTGCTAGAGCCTGGCTGTTGGTAGGCACCAGGGCAGAGCGAGCACGCATACGGACGTTGCAAGGGTGGCACCACATGGGGCGAAACCCTTGACCCCATCTCATGGGTGGGGGACCGGGTCTAGTTACAGACGGTGACAGCCCAGGCAAATGTGAACACGATACGGAAGGCACGAAAAATGTGAGTACGGAAAAAGCCGAAGGTGACCAGGGCAGAGCTAGCACGCACGCTGGCAAAGCCATAGTGGGCCCCACCGAGGGGCAGGCCGGCACGCAAGGCACGGCATGTGCGGAAAGCGAGGCAGGCACTGCAGCGGCGAGCATGGCGAGCAAGAGGTGTGCGTCCCACCCAAATGTGCAGAACAACTGGAAAGCCCAGCAGAGGTAAAACTAGGGCGCGTTTCCGCTCGCATGGAACTACTGCTGCCTTGTAGTTTGATTGGAGACAATCAAAGGCTAGCAGAGCAAACCGTAGACAAACCTGAATGGGCGGCAAATCAAGGTGTTCATTAAAATGACCGGTTTTGCTGGGTAGATGGCGCTCATAAGCCCGGGAGGGCAGGCCGTCTAAGAGTCGTTGCCCTAAAAAAAATGGCAACCCGCTGCCTTGTGGGTTTCGGCTGGGGACAGTCAAAGGCTAGTAGAGAGCGAACAGCACACAAACGCTGGCTGAAATCGAACACACCACCGAAGGATAAGCAACTGTGCTCCAATAGGTGCTGAAGACTTGTGTACGTACATTACGTTCTGATGTTTTGCTGTTTATATATCATTATAGAATGATAAAAATTAAATAACATCAAGATATGCACTATTAATATCTGTGGAGCACGAGGAAAATTTCAAGACATCGTAGAACAAATGAAAAAACGTAAAATAGCAATATTAGGACTAGCAGACACACGCACCAAAGGACAAGGCTGCAAGAAGTTACATCTAGATTACACATACGCATACTCAGGTGTAGAAATCAATGCAAGAGCTAAACATGGCGTCGGATTCATCATTGACCCAGATCTAGCTAAGTCAATACTACACATAGGTTACATCTCAGAAAGAATAATGACAATCACAATACGGGAGAACGACATGGACACGACCTACATTCAAATTTACGCGCCGTGTAATAGTGCTGACAATATAGAAGAATGCCATGAATTTTATGACGTCATTAGCGATACTATAAATAGAATCAAATCAGAGGGAGACTACTTTCTATTGGGTGATTTTAATGCACATTTAGGTTCTGATATGACAGGAGTTGAGACATATCTAGGACACTTCGGAGACAACACTAGTCAGAGAAATGGAAACGGCATAAGACTTCTGGAATTGTGTAACCAGCACGACCTAATTATTATCAACACACAATTTCAACACCGGCAATCACACATTTATACTTGGTACAAATGGAACAACTTAGACTGCAAGAGCCAAATAGATTTCATTCTAGTCAAAGATCAAAAGAAGGTCAGTGGTAGACGCTAGGGCTATACCAAATTTATGCATAGACACGGACCACAAAGCGGTAATTATGACTATCAGAACACAGAAGAAGAGTACCAGAGGGCAACACACGACTACAAAAGAAATAATCAAAATCAATAAATTAACAGATGTCAACACACAAGAGTCATATCTTCAAAGAGTCACAGATAATTTTGCTAAACTAACTGAAGAAAGCAAGTCAGTAGAAGAAGAGTGGACAGTATTTAAGAGAACTTTATTAGAAGCAGCCAAAGAAACATGCGGAACAGTAAAATACAGAGGTACCCGACCAAAAATCACAACTTGGTGGAATGACGAAGTAAAACTAGCGGTAAAGGAGAAAAACACAGATACAACTTATGGGCAAAAAACAAACATCAAAACGACCTCACTGAGTATAGAACAGCTAGAAAACAAGCCAAGGAGATAATAAAGAAGTCTAAAATACAAGCATGGCAAGATTATGGCGAAACATTAAATTCAGACTACAAAATTCAACAAGACATTTTTACAAGAAAATTAAAGCTATGCGGGAAAGACAAGAACAATATGACCCAACTGAAATTATTAACGATGAAAACGACCAAGCTCTTAATGATCCAAAAATGATAATGAACAGATGGCGACAATACTTTAGTGAACTTCTCAACCTACAACAAGAGGACCAACCGAACACTCAAGAACACACAGTAAATGTAACTTCAGAAGTAGAACCAAGCATAACACTATCAGAGATCAGAAATGCTGTAAATATGGCCCCACCTAATAAAACACCAGGCCCAGACAATATCCCGCCCTACCTAATCAAAGCAACTAAAGAGGTAGGAATCAGCTGGCTCCATAGACTATTCAACCAAGTCTGGATCACACAAGAAACACCAGAAGATTGGAGGAATACTACAATTGTTCCCATCTGGAAGAAGAAAGGTAGCAAGAGGGACTGTACAAAGTATAGAGACATAGCGCTACTGAGCCACACTGGGAAAATATTCTGCAAAATACTTGAGAAAAGGCTCCGTCACATCATCGAGCCACAGCTTAATGACTCCCAAATGGGATTCAGGAAGAACAAAAGCTGTACAGACGCAATATTGCCCTCAGACAGTTAGTAGAAAGGACTATCGAATCCGACAAACATTTACACGTTGCATTTGTAGATCAGGAAAAAGCGTTCGACGCGTAGATAGGCACAAGTTGTGGAAAATACTAACAACCTATGGGGTTAATGAACACCTAATCAACCTTTGGAAGAACATTTATACTGACAGCCAATGTACGATTAGAACAAATACAGGATTATCAGAAAAGTTTCACATAGGGTCAGGAGTAAGACAAGGTTATCTATCCGCTGCTATTCATCACGTTCATTGACCACATTTGTAAAATAGCTAACACCAGCGAAGGAAACAACCTCGGAGAACTCTTAAATGAATTTCTTTTTGCAGACGATCAGGCAATCATATCAACAACAGAAGAACAGCTACAACAACACATCAACAGACTCCAGTTAGCATGTAACGAATACAACATGAGAATTAACATCGACAAAACAGAAGTAATGACATTCGCCAGAGAGGAAAACACTACCAACATCTCCATCGATAATCACCTACTAAATCAAGTAAAAGATTTCACATACCTGGGGAGCACTTTTTCAGCAAATGGAAGAATAACTAATGAAATTCAACACAGATGCAACAAAGCAAATCAAATGATAGGGCAAATGGCGCCAATTTTAAGATGCAAACACGTCACCATGAACACAAAAAGAGCAATGTTCAACACAATCTTTCTCCCACATTATGTTACCAGTGCCAAACCTGGACGCTGACAACAAACGATAGAAGAAAACTAGTCACAACAGAGATGAAGTGTCTCGCAGAATGCTGGGTGTAACAAGAAGAGACCGGTTGAGAAATGAAGACATCAGGAAAAAGTGGGTACAACATCAGTACTAGACTTCATCAAGAAACAACAAATTAAATGGTTGGTCACGTAAGCAGATTACCATCAGACAGTGCACCCCAAAGAGCAATGCTGCTCCGATACAATGGGTACAAAGCAAAAGGCCGGTCACGCAAAGATGGACCTCAGAGATAACAGAAGCGACGAAAGAGACTATCTACGAAGCGCATACTAGGGCCCATTTTAGAAATCTCTTCCTGACCTGACGCTGTGAAGCATACAGGATTCGAGAAAGAAAGAAAAATGGCTTAAGAACGATCGCGAGAGAGAGAGTATGCATACCCTCTGACATCTGTTGGGTGAGACTGAGCACCTATAGGTCTGCCCCGAGTGCTATGACATTAGTTCAGTAACCAATAACTAATCTTCTACACCTCTTTTTCATCCCAAGATTTGATGGAATTCTTTGCTCTTCTGGCAACTTTGTGCCTTCATTGCCTTTTTATTGAGAATAATGACTTTGTTAACAGGGCCCATCAGATGCTAAATATCAAATGCAGTCTTCACCTGTACCATGAAAATCTTTTTTGAATCTACTACAGTTCAGACTTTGACAATTTCTGGACAGAATGTAACATAAAAGTCAACATAAAACTTTCTCCTCTAACTTGGTTACACATGTCTTAATTTTTCAATTTATACAGTACATTGGTTAAAATAGTAAAATAATAGTGTTTTGATATCTTTCACTTCTCAAATCTGAACCTGAGACACAATCATCATCATCATCATCATTTCTTTGTCATGCTCAAGAGCACAACAAAAACTCTACTCAAAAAGTAGTTTGGAATTTTTTCTGTCTCTGTAGCTGCTTGCTTTTTACCATGAGGGGTCACTAGTCTTGTCACTAATCCCACTTGGTCACCTTTAACAACAAGACCATGCAAGAGGAGAGTGGTTCTGTTCTTTCAATCTCTGAATCCTACTGGAGTAGACACATTCAGTCTTCCACTGGAGAAGACACATTCAGTCTTCCATTGGAGTAGACACATTCAGTCTTCCATAATTGTCCTTTTGTGATTTACAGACAGGACTGATGTTTTGGATTACTTTTGTACTATATGGCCCTTTTCATCTTTACAGACGGTCAATAGGCAAGTGTTTTACTGTGACAACTTCTGAGTTTTCCTTTTTCTCTTGTTGTTCAGCTCGTACATAAGTCTCTTCTCAAAAGACTCTGCGCCCTTTTGTAATTTGGCTTTCCACACAACTCTGTCATCAGCTAGTCCCTCCCATGTGCTGGGATCTATAGAAAAGATTTTCATTGAGGTTTTGCAGACATCTTTATATCTGAGCAGTGGTCTGCCCTGGTGCCTCTTCCTCTCCGAAAGTTCACAGAACAACATTTGTTTGGTATGCGATAAGTTTCCATTCTTCTCACATGCCCCAACCATCTTAGTCGTCTACTGCTGAGCATGCCCATGATGGAAGGCAGATTTGCACGTTAGTACTTCAGTATTGGTTATCTTGTCGATACTCACCTGATGTTCATAATCTTGCGGAGACATCGAAGGTGAAGATGTTAAGTCTCCTCTCGTGTCTTGAGTAGGCTGTCCATGTTTCTGAGACATAGTAAAGAACTAATTACACAGGCTCGATATATTTGAGTCTTCGTCTGCAATGTCAATTTTTGTTGTCCCACTTCCTTTGATAGTTTGCCGAATGTAGTAGCGGCACTCCCTATCTGATTGATTTCCTCGTCAAGAGAAAGGCTGGCAGTGACCGTGGACCCAAGATAGCAGAATTTTGCACTGGTGTTAGATGGTCGCCATTTAAAGTGATGTTTGATGTCTTACCTCCTGACATAATACAACTGTTTTGGAGACACTTATTGTCAGAGAAAGAGGTCGCATGCCTTAGTACTATTGTACTATCTTGTTTGATTACTTGTGTACCATCTTGTTTGATTACTTTTGTACCATCTTGTTTGGTTACTTTTGTACTATCTTGTTTGATTACTTGTGTACCATCTTGTTGGATTACTTTTGTACTATCTTGTCGAATTACTTTTGTACTATCTTGTTGGATTACTTTTGTACTATCTTGTTGGATTACTTTTGTACTATCTTGTTGGATTACTTTTGTACACCATCTTGTTTGGTTGTTGGTGTTTGTTATATACAGATATGTACTGTATCTTTTCCTAATGCCACCTTTATTATTGATAACATCCTTACATGTGAGTTCAGCAATATTATCTTTGCAATCAGTTGCAAACATTGCGATAAAGCATATAAAAGTGAAACTGTCAAGAAGGTTAGTAACTATTTCAGCCAATATCTATATGATATATGCAAACACTCAGTAACTTCTGTAGCCACTCCCTTCACTAACGCTGGTCACTTAGATCCTTACATCCAGATCCCAACCATCTCATCATGTTGTTCCTTTAATGAAGTCTATTTGTCCTTGAAAATTATTTCATCTTTATATGGTAACTTGAGAATTTTGGACTTGACACACTACATTTCTATTCTATTTGGCATCATAATTTCCCCATCCTCTCCAACATATACATATTTTCCCATCCTCTCGAACATACATATTTTCCATCCTCTCCAACATATACATATTTTCCCCATCCTCTCCAACATATACATATTTTCCCCATCCTCTCCAACATATACATATTTTCCCCATCCTCTCCAACATATACATATTTTCCCCATCCTCTCCAACATATACATATTTTCCCCATCCTCTCCAACATATACATATTTTCCCCATCCTCTCAACATACATATTTTCCATCCTCTCAACATATACATATTTTCCCCATCCTCTCCAACATATACATATTTTCCCCATCTTCTCTAACATATACATATTTTCCCATCTCTCCAACATATACATATTTTCCACATCCTCTCCAACATATACATATTTTCCCCATCTTCTCCAACATATACATATTTTCCCCATCCTCTCCAACATATACATATTTTCCCCATCCTCTCCAACATATACATATTTTCCCCATCCTCTCCAACATATACATATTTTCCCCATCCTCTCCAACATATACATATTTTCCAAACCTCTCAACATATACATATTTTCCCCATCCTCTCCAACATATACATATTTTCCCCAACCTCTCTAACATATACATAACTTTCATTCTTTATTGTCTTTTTTATCTCTAGTGTTTCGTATTTACTTTGCTTGTCGATATTCCTCACATGTTTTCATTATCTATGGCAGTTATGAATCTACACATTTTTCTATTGTGTCTATGAGGTGTTGATCATATCTGACCATCATTTGATATCCCTTGTTGATTTTCTCTCTTTTGCTTGATATAAGACCTGTTAGTCAAAACATCACATTATTTGCATTTTGTTCATTTTAAAACTGACCTTTGTGTTTCCATATTTCACTTCTGGTACATAGTTTTACTGCAGTCTTTATAGCAATAATGAGATTTTACATGGTTTTACTGCAGTCTTTATAGCAATAATGAGATATTTTACATAGTTTTACTGCAGTCTTTATAGCAATAATGAGAGATTTTACATAGTTTTACTGCAGTCTTTATAGCAATAATGAGAGATTTTACATAGTTTTACTGCAGTCTTTATAGCAATAATGAGAGATGTTATATAGTTTTACTGCAATCTTTATAGCAATAATGAGAGCATGAATAATGAGAGCATGAATAATGAGAGCCTGAAAAATCAGAGTGTGAATAAACTGTTTCTGTACTACTCTCATCATTTCTCACACAGTTCTAACATGGGACTAATGATCTATGCTGACTATTGATCTATGCTGACTAACTAATGATCTTTTCTGACTAATGATCTACGCTGACTACATTAATGATCTATGCTGACTAAAGATCTATGCTGATTAATGATCTATGTGATCTATGCTAACTAAACTTGTATCTATGTTGACTAACCTAATGATCTATGCAGACTAAACTAGTAATCTATGCTGAATAGTCATCTATGCTGACTAAACTAATAATCTATGCTGACTAATGATCTACGCTGACTAATGTTCTACGCTGACTAATGATCTACGCTGACTAAACTAATGATCTATGCTGACTAATGATCTATGCTGACTAAACTAATGATCTAAGCTGACTAATGTTCTACACTGACTAATGATCTATGCTGACTAAACTAATGATCTATGCTGACTAAACTAATGATCTAAGCTGACTAATGATATATGCTGACTAAACTAAAGATCTACCCTGACTAATCTAAAGATCTATGCTGACTAAACTAATGATCTACGCTGGCTAAACTAATGATATATGCTGACTAATGATCTATGCTGACTAAACTAATGATCTATGCTGACTAATGATCTATGCTGACTAAACTAATGATCTATGCTGACTAATGATCTATGCTGACTAAACTAATGATATACACTGACTAATGATCTACGCTGACTAATGATCTATGCTGACTAAACTAATGATCTAAGCTGACTAATGATATATGCTGACTAAACTAAAGATCTACGCTGACTAATCTAAAGATCTATGCTGACTAAACTAATGATCTACGCTGGCTAAACTAATGATCTATGCTGACTAATGATCTACGCTGACTAAACTAATGATCTATGCTGACTAATGATCTATGCTGACTAAACTAATGATCTATGCTGACTAATGATCTATGCTGACTAAACTAATGATATACTCTGTTTAATGATCTATGCTGACTAATGATCTATGATGACCAATGATCTGTGCTGACTAAACTAATAATCTATGCTGACTAAACTAATGATCTATGCTGACTAAACTAATAATATATGCTGACTAATGATCTGTGCTACTACAACTAATGATCTATGCTGACTAAACTAATGATCTATGCTGGCTAAACTAATGATCTATGCTGACTAAACTAATGATCTATGTTATTTTCTGTCTAATGTTCTACAAACTATAGCACAAGAAGCAGAAGCAACTTGTTTATAGTTCTCTCTTTTCATTTTCAGAACTAATCTGTAGACAAGTTGGAAGATGCAACATGCAAACTTCAAATGAGCAATGCTATCCAAGATTATTCCCGGTTACAAACTACAAATAGTTAACTTGGAAACCAGTAGACATTTTTACTTACATTCCAATATGATATCATACACTCATTTTTACTTACATTCCAATATGATATCATACACTCATTTTTACTTACATTCCAATATGATATCATACACTCATTTTTACTTACATTTCAATATGATATCATGCACTCATTTTTACTTACATTCCAATATGATATCATGTACTCATTTTTACTTACATTCCAATATGATATCATGCACTCATTTTTACTTACATTCCAATATGATATCATACACTCATTTTTACTTACATTTCAATATGATATCATACACTCATTTTTACTTACATTTCAATATGATATCATGCACTCACTTTTACTTACATTCCAATATGATATCATACACTCATTTTTACTTACATTCCAATATGATGACCAACATACAATTATGTTACTTAGTGTCCAGTAAGATGACCATATACAATTATGTTACTTAGTGTCCAGTACAATGACCATATACAATTATGTTACTTAGTTTCCAGTAAGATGACCATATACAATTATGTTTCTTAGTGTCCAGTAAGATGACCATATACAATTATGTTTCTTAGTGTCCAGTAAGATGACCAATATATAATTATGTTCCTATTCCTTAGTGTCATTATGCTAATGTATTTCTTATATCTCAGTTTGTCACAGAAAATTGTACATTTTTTGTTCAAATGTCTAAACGTAACATTTCTTAAAATTGCCTTGTTTTTCTTGTAATCCCACACAATTTTTTCATTTATTCCATTAACATCACATGCCCACACACACTTCCTTATTCCATTAACATGACAAGCCCACACACACTTTCTTATTCCATTAACATGACAAGCCCACACAGACTTCCTTATTCCATTAACATGACAAGCCCACACAGACTTCCTTATACCATTAACATGACAAGACCACATGATTGTTTCACTTATTTGCTATTGAATTGGCATCATTACACTCCTGGCAGGCCGATGAGTGCTCAGTCTCCGCCAACATATGTAGAAGATTATGCATACTGATGGTTCCTGTGGTTCACTAGTTAAATACACGCCTCACTCTGCCCCTCAAGTATCCAGTTCTACGAGACCAAAGAATATCCCCATTATCCATCTTCAACTCTATGATAGTTAATGTTGTTGATGCAAGCCTGTCTGCTTTCTCATTGCAGCAAACACCTGCATGCCCAGGACAGTAGATCCATGTAAGCCTCTGGAGGTTGGAAAACTCAATAGATGACATCCACTCATACCCAAACCTACCATTTTGGATCTTCTAAAGCATCAACTGAGAGTCAGAAACAGCCCAAGTAAATGTAGTCCCAGAGAGCCAATGGAGGGCAGCAGTCAACCACCATCCTTGTACTGGAAGTAGTTGTCCTGTATACCCCACTTTGCTCTGCAACAACTCTATCATGCGCACTAGCCAAGAAATCCCAGTCTGACTTCTCACCACAATGTCCAGACCCATCATTATCACTTTCATTATCTTCTATCAGCTGCTTAATTGTAAGTCAGCCTTCATGTTGCCCCAATCTCTACATTCACTTCCAAGAGTAATGATAGCGTTGCAATAGTTGGTCACTATTATTGCAACCATCTATTGGGATCCATTCTTCCCTTCTTGGTAGGGTCGCAACTCTACTGTCTCACTGAACAATATTGGTAGGGTCGCAACTCTACTGTCTCACTGAACAATATTGGTAGGGTCGCAACTCTACTGCCTCACTGAACAATATTGGTAGGGTTGCGACTGTACTGCCTCACTGAACAATATTGGTAGGGTCGCAACTCTACTGCCTCACTGAACAATATTGGTAGGGTCGCAACTCTACTGCCTCATTGAACAATATTCGTAGGGTCGCAACTCTACTGCCTCACTGAACAATATTGGTAGGGTCGCAACTCTACTGCCTCACTGAACAATATTGGTAGGGTCGCAACTCTACTGCCTCACTGAACAATATTGGTAGGGTCGCGATTGTACTGCTACACTGAAAAATATTGGTAGGGTCGCGACTCTAGTTCCTCACTGAACAATATTGGTAGGGTCACGACAGTACTATTTCACATAACAATATGACAAGCTCACAAAATTGTTTCACAATAAGAGAGTTACATTGTGTTTAGTTATAATTCTAGTATCAGAATAATAGTGTTACATTGTGTTACATTGTGTTATATTGTGTTATATTATGTTACATTGTGTTTGGTTAGATTTGAAGTTTGAGTTATTAACTTGAAGTTCTGACTGGAATTTCGTATGACATTTAGCTGATATATTTATCCTCCACACACAAAGTAAACAGTTATTGTCAGAATGTGCTGACATCCATGCACAAGGTAAACAGTTATTGTTAGAATGTGCTGACATCCACACACAAGGTAAACAGTTATTGTCAGAATGTGCTGACACACAAGGTAAACAGTTATTGTCAGAATGTGCTGACATCCACACACAAATAGAATGCCAACAGTCAATACAAAAACCTTATAATTGATAGTGGTAGTATGTTGTAAAAGTTGTTGTTATAGAATATGGTGATGTTAATAATGATTGTTATATAGTTCTGATGTTACATTGGTGTTGTTAATATTGGTTGTTATTTAATACTGTTGTTAACACTGATTGTTATGACATTTTTGTTCATATTGTTTGCTAGTATAATGTTGTTGATATGACTGTTGTAAAGTTATAGTCATGATGATGTGCACAGCATTTTATGATTGGTTGTGTGTCCATTATTGATCAGAAATGTCAAGTAGAAAATACTAGAATAATAAACTTATCTGTACACCAAAAAACACTTTGTACTTTATCTTCTTCTTTTGTCAGCACATTGTTACCGGGTTGTTAACCCAGTGTCGTGGTTTGTCCAGGCCCCCTGGATTGCTTGAAAATAGTCAAATAATGTTACTTTCATTACTACTCCTTGTACAAAGTATAAAGATTTTAATGAATGTGCCAGAAACCATACCAGCTCAGCATGGCATCGTGGGTCTCAACAAGAGCTGTTCAAGTTGATCTTCCAGAAGTCCAACTGCAAGTTCAAAACCTGCTCAGTGTAGTAAAACTTCACCGAGGTGATTCCGATAACTATTTCAGGGATATTTTTGAGAAAACAGTACAACTCGCACAGAAAGTGGATATTGAACTGATTATCCCAAGACATTGTGGAAGACAAAAGCATCTAAGTAATCCGGGAACCATAAGTGTTGAAGAGTACTTCAGACAAACAGTTTACATTCCATACTTAGATTCTCTAATTAACTCAATGGAGAGTCGATTTTGTGAAGCCAACAGTGCACAATTTAACTTAGCGTTGCTACATCCTTCGAAATTGTGCAAACTGAATCGTCAACAGTTTAAGGATATAATGTCTACTATTAATCAGGTATACCACATTGGTAATTTTGAAACTGAAAACTTTGTTGGTTTTTTTTTGGAAAACGCGAGAATACAAAAGTAGCCAAGATTTCATCGACTTGTTACCTTTTACAAAGTTTTATCCGAGTGTCAGGTATGCCTTACTAGTTTTGCTAACATTACCAGCAACAACATGTACGGTGGAGCGATCGTTCAGCACATTACGTAGTGTAAAAACATGGCTTAGATCTACAATGTCAGATGAACGTCTGTCTGGATTGTGCATGTTAAGCGTACACAGAGACAAAGTGAACTGCAACAAAAAGACTTTATGGACAAAATTGTAGATATGTTTGGTAGCGATAACAGACGACTCCAGTTCTTGTTTAAAGAATAAATTTTATTTTAAATTTATGTTGTAATATTTTTTGTTATATACATATATTGTGTTCATAAAAATGTTGTTGCTACAGTATGCCCTTCATTACTACAATGTCCTGTCCGTTCGTTCACCATACAAATACGCTACAGTAAATTAAAACTACATTAAAACATTACTAAAAATATTTTGCCCCCCCCCTAGAAAATTTTCTGCGGGCGCCTCTGGGAGGAACCATAAGATTGGCGGCATAGCAGATAAATAATAATGCAATTTGAACCATTCAATAATTAAAAATCTTTACGCAACACTTTTCTATGTTGGTCTATGTTAGTCTGATATTGATGTGTACGATTTATGATATATCGCACGCCTCTGCTTAAGCGCTTTTGGTACCCTTTGATTACAGTTTCTCATATAGATGCATCATTGGCGGCGCTCGAAAGATATTTGATCTGACAGCACAAAGCTATTATTTTTGTTTGTAATATACCATGTGGCCGATCCTAAAAGCAGTGGCGGCAATTATCACAAAAAACAATTGCATGTGTTACATGTTGGATAGTTCTGCTTTGAGCTTACAATTATTGACAATTTTTTATTTTAATATCAGTTTGTCTCGAGAAGTGGCAAATGGCTGTGCTGTGTTTAAATCAATAAATCAGATTATAAAATATCTGTATCAGTATAATATTTTTTCAATTATATTAATTCAGTGTTTGTGTTTGAAAAGTAGGTCAAGTAAGAGAATTATTGTTTTTACAGCAATTGTAGTTACTTATTATCATTGAAAATGATTATGTTAGAACAATAGGGACTCGAATTAAAAAGTAACATTTGCATGGACTGGGTATATCTCAGGTGCGTGGACTGGGTGTATCTCAGGTGCAGAACGTATGAAAGATAGAGTTATTTCAGGTGAAAATTGCTGCTAATGAGATTACAGAGAATCTTGAATGCAGTACATAATTTAACGCCGAAACCAAAGTTAGAGCCAGAAGGAAAAAGCTTCAATTTATGAACCCTTAACAGCGGAGAATAAATTTAAAATAAACTTTTTCAATTATAATCTTGACATTGCCTTAATTTTCTGAATGAACGATATATACGCTTCTGAAACCTATCGCAAAAATTTTCAGTTTTTATGACATTTTAAAACTCAAGGATATAGATGACAAAACGCTAGAAAATTATTGTACCAGTCTCCAGTCAATACTGTAGGTCGAAAATGAATCAGATATAAATGTTGCCAGAGTGGTTACCGGGCACAAATTTGGGGTGTAAAGAATAGAGCCACTGTTACCTGCCATGCATGTCGTAAGAGGCGACTAGGGAGGTTTGGCTGAAATCGGATGCACATGTCCTAAAAGTGTAGAAACTGTGCATTTAGGGGCCTACCAAACCAATGTGCAACGCATACACGTTCTTGGCAAAGATCAAACATATCACAAAGAGTGATTAAAATTTATCGTAAAGAACGAACGCAAAGAAGAAGAAGAAGGAGATATAAATGCAAATGATCTTCAAGAAGAATTGAGTGATGTATCCTGAATGCTACCATATTCTATAAAACTGTTGGATGTTTTAAATTATTTTGTATCCGAATACTGTTGTAGCTCTGAGAATGTTATTAACACTCCTTGTCTATATAGATAGTGGGAAAAGAAATTTAAAAAAAAATTAAAATTAATAAAACACTACTTAAGAAGTTCAATAAGACAAACAAAACTTTGAAATCTGTCATTAATTTCTATTGAATCTACAGTGGCTGTCAACATAGACTGCGCATCCCTAATTAATGAATTTGCTAAAGTTAAAGTTAGAAGAGTAAAACTGTAGTAGATTGTTGTAGTTGATAGTTGATATTATTATTTTAAAGTAGTTTATATTTTTAAAATAAAAATAGTATTCACACATTTTGTACATTTAAAAAAACAACAACAATAATCGAAGGTTATTTTAAAGAAAAAACATTTAAGGGGTGGCATTTCAAAGGCTTACATCATGCTGAGAAAATCTACCGCGGTCCTGGATCCATGTTAGTAATAATGTCAATACTTACCAGATTTAAATGGTTTTTTTTAAAGTAATAATTTCCATAGCATCAAAAGTTTGACTGCAGATAAGTTATAAAAAAGATAAATAAAATGAAGAAATCTGCTGAAATCCAAAAGGATTTTTAAAAAACAGCAATTCATCTACTTTGTGCTGAAGTTGCGAAACTGGCATTGATTGGGTAGAAAATAGTCAACTAGTAGATTTGGATTTTTCAGATATATTGCCTTGTTAACTTTTTCCACGCTTTAAGCTGCACACTACGCCACGGCGGGAGTCCGTTGCACGCTATAAGCCGCACATTGCGCCATAGAGTTGCTTACCTTATAAGAAGTCTTTCTAGTTTTACTTCTACTGTTTTACTTATACTACTTTTCAACATTGTTATTCTATTGGGTTGTCCAGTTTTCTTCAATTTAGTATATAATAATATATGTTTATTTATTGACGAGTAGTTGGGATCGTTTTATTTTTTTTTAAATTGTTTGTTTTTACTTCCCTTGAATTAGTTAGTTTATTCCTTTCGAGCCAAAGGCGGCACATAGGGCAGAGGTTTTAGATCTCCATGTGATACGGTTCTTTGCTAGCAGTTGCAGATCTTGTATGGTTTTACAACCCAATAGTTTACTTTCTTGATGGATGGTTCTTCGAAGAGTGGTCTTTGGTCTTCCACGTTTTCTTTCCCAACTGGTGACCACATAAGGACTTGTCGATTTAGTCTCTTTTGTCTGATCTAAGATCCCTTGAATTAACTTCTTAAAAATTGAGGAAATAACTGCAAGTGGAAAGAGTTAAGTAAAAACAACCAAGATATGCAAAGAAAAACAGACAACTTGTCATCTATAGCATCAAAAGTTGGACTGCAGATAAGCTATGAAAAACAAATATAATGAAGACACCTATGGCAAGTAATGCAGATATCACACTGGAATCTAAAATGATAAAAATAACAGAGCAGTTCACCTATTTAAGTAGCAATTATGATTGCACATGAAATGTTGAAAAAGAAATTATGATATGAATTGGCAAAGCAACATCAGCTTTTAAAAGTCTAAATAAAATATGGAACTGCAAGTTATATAGTATTAAAACTAAATTACGAATTTTCAATTCAAACGTTGTATCAATCCTAACATATGCCAGCGAAAGTTGGAAAATGGCTAAAGATATAGAAAGCAAATTGAATGCATTTAAAAATAGATGTCTGCAAAAAATAATTAAAATGAAATGGGATCTCTCTCTCTCTCGCAATCATCGCTTAAACTGATGTACCAGATTTCCCCATAAATTCTGCTATTGATTTTAGGGACTCCGTCCCTCCGTACAGCTTCTCATTTAGCTCGGTATTTTTCAGCTAGGTTTTGTTTCTCAGGCCCGCTAGCAGTGGGCAGTCTTGCAGTAGGTGCTTTGTCGTCCTCAGGCATGGCACCATATCAAAATTCTAAATTTATTTTCTTATTCATGTGGAAGTATGATTCATGCAGACTTAGCATGGGTGTGCTTCTCACATCATTCAGCGCCATTTGGAGCTCTGGTGCTTATCCTTCGGCGATATGTCTGGTTTTAGCCAGTGTTTACTGGGTTCGCTCTCCATCAGCCTTGGGCTGTCCCCAGCAGACCTGCAAGACAGCAAGTAGCTATTTTTTTTTAGGGTAGCTACCTTAGTAGTCTGTGACTTAGGGGTTAGTGACTCGGTCTATTAACCCTGACGTTCTGAGTTCGAATCACGCTGCGGACAATTTGGTTGCAAATTGTTTCACGTGGATTTTAATAAAAGGACGACGGCAAACTACTGAACATAATGCCTAGAAAAATCACAAACAGCGTTAAAAGCTGGGTTGATTCGCAAAGTCCTGTAAAGGATATGCAATTAACTTTTTTTTTTTAACCCTTAGACAACCTTCCCTCCCGGGTTGTTGAGCGTCATCTGCCCAGGTTACCAGTCTTTTTTTTGACTACTTAGTTTGCCTGCTGTCCAGTTTTGTGTGTGGTTTGCTCCACTAGACTTTGATTGTCCCCAATCAAACCACAACGCAGTAGTAGTATGAAATAGGATGAATTTAGAAGTGATGGAATCAGAAATCTATCACCGAATCCAATAGAGTAGCGCAAGACAAAAACAGAAAACCACAACACTGAACAACAGAGGGTGCGATAAAAGAAGAAAAAAAGAGGAAGATAGCATCAGAGGAATGTCTGGTCGACCTCTAGTAGCAACTGTTATAAGAAAGAGAAGATAGCATCAGAGGAATGTCTGGTCAACCTCTAGTAACAACTGTTATAAGAAAGAGAAGATAGGGATATGTTGGGCATACTCTGAGAAGAAACGATCAAAGAATCACAAAGCAGGCAATGAAGTAAAAGGCAAAGGATTCCAGAAAAAAAAGAAAGGGCATCCTATGGAAATCCTGAAGCAAACTTTACTAAAAGAGCTAAGAAATATCAGACAATTCTATAGCAGAGATTGAGCCAGTTCTCCAGAATAGAGCAGTATTGAGAAATTACTTTCAAGCCATATGTAATGTATAATGATATAAGAGGAATATACAATAATAATAATAAAAGATGTGTAATGTTGTTTATAAAGTAGTATAGATGTGTAATGTGATGTGTAATGTGATGTGTAATTTTGTTTATAAAACAGTTTAGATGTGTAGTATTATTTATAAAGTTGTATAGATGTGTAAGGGGGTCAAAGGTGCATAGGGACAACGTCAGGCCAAGATTGGTGAGCTGGCACTAATCAAGATCTTACCCCACCTCCACATGGTGGCCCTGGTAACAAACAACCAATCTTGTCTGGCTAAGTGGGTAGGGATCGGGGGAGAGCTACTTTGGTACAAGTAGTGATGTAGATGTAGTCATGTTGGATGAGATTCACTCGCAACACATATATGGTCATACATATCCTACCATAAACATGCTTGTACAAATCCTACCATACACATGCATGCTTGGAACAAACAAAAACTTTGGCTGTAATTACTGAGATTTTATTGGCTGGATATATCTGATAACAAAAATTGAAAATGTAAATATTGTCCACCATGTTGTGATGTCACGCAGAAAATAAACACAGAATCAACAAAAGGAGACAGCTGAATACATTACTAAAGCATGTGATAATATAAATACATGGTTTGATATCTATAATAACTGCAATAACATTATTCAACATAATATAATAATACAAAATGTTTATATACAATGTCAAGGAATGCTAAGGCATCATGGTTGGAGCATTTCTCACTGCAGCTTGGATAGAAAGAAAGTACAGCTCTCACAATGGAAGAGTGACATCTGCTAAACTATCTCAAGCATACACACATACTGCTTCATTGGCAAAATACCTATACACAGAAAATTGTCAACCATCAATTTGTCAATCCATACCCTGTATGTCTGAATATCCATAGACAGGAAGTGGTCAACTTTGTCCTTTCATACCACACATCTTTGAATATACATCTAGACAGGAAGTGATCGACATTCACTCCATTACCATGTATTTCTGTTTTACTATTTCATTTTTTTCTTTTTCTTCCCTTGTTTTGACTATAACAGCTGAGGCTGTTGAAAAGTTGTCACTGTGAGAGTTGTTCTTCTATTCAAAAGTTGTCACTGTGAGAGTTGTTCTTCTGTTCAAAAGTTGTCACTGTGAGAGTTGTTCTTCTGTTCAAAAGTTGTCACTGTGAGAGTTGTTCTTCTATTAAACTGTTATAGAGATGCTATTTCAGTTGCAGAAAGCTAGAACACTGCACACTTTCAAACAGTTTCTCTCTTTCTTTGTCATGGTCATTAGAAAATGAATGGTTCCACTTCAGTTATGAATACTAATTTATATAAAAAATGTAATTGACAGTTAATACATGTTGCTTACAACTGTGATAGTTAATACATGTTGCTTACAAATGTATAACAATTATTGCTAGTGGGAATAGAAAGACTACTTATTTTAATTGCATTGAAGTCTAACAATCAATTGAAATGACAGGGAAACACTAAATTGATCATGTAAGTATAATAAGTTATAAGACATGGACAGAAAAGAAAACAATCACAGCAGTAGAACATTTTCTTTAATCTTTGACAAAGGAGAGTGTGAAGATGTGGTTTAATATTTGTAAATTAATGTCAAGTTGCAGAGAGTCAGTATTCAGATATTTGGTAAATTAATGTCAAGTTGCAGAGTCAGTATTCAGATATTAAAAATGTACGTTAAAACATTCAAAAATATAACTTTGAAATAAAAATTATATGGCAAGCCAGTCTAACATCTTACACATATCTGTGTAGAAGTAGCAATGAAAATAGTAACAGTCTGCAAAAGTGAGACAGTAAAACATATACCAAAATCTTGAGGTCTCAGAATTAGACTGTCCCTGCCCGAGGTTGTTATAAAGGACAGAGATTTGAATTTATTTGCGCGGGGTGGGGGAGTTCAACATTTCTGTTGTGAGAGTACATCTGGAAAATGTTGTCATAAAAACAAGACACTGAAATAAAAAAAAAAGATAAAAATTTTCAAAAAGCAATTTGTAATAACACAAGTGCTTTGTTTGTGAAGCTTACATTATCTGCACTTCAAACTGGCAACATGAATGGAAAACTATCAAGTTTGTTATTACTTATCCTTATGAAAAGTGCTGGTAGAATCTGGAGATCAAAATGAATTCTTCATATTTAACCCTTTGAACCCTGGCCAACTATACCTTAAAAACCCTCTCCCCATGGCTCCTGAGCAAAAACAGCACATATCAGAATTGTTTGAAAAAAAATATAGATTGGCAGAATTGTGTCCTATAATTTTTTATCGACTTACCCCATCATCTCCAGTATTCCTGCTTACTATGCCAGTCTTCCCAACATGTAGATCCTTCCTTTAGACACAGGAAACTTTGACAGAATATTGCACCAAAATTGTGTCTTCACTTTCTTGACTGGTCTGTCTTTGTAATTCATGTTTGGAAAGTCACTGACATGTTTGTTATATTTGAACATCAGTCGGTTCAAATAATTCTTCTTCTAAATAATCATCCGACTCACTTTCGATTTCGTTATCAGAATAATCATATTCTAAGTCTAATTCATCTTCAGAATCATTTAAAAGAAGTTCAACAGCTTGCTCTGTGGTTATCCTTTTCGAGTGACCATTTCCGAAACTTTCATGTCGTTTCATCTTTTTAAAATTAATACACAAATATCAAATCACTATGTTTCAAAACACGATGCAAACCGCCATTTAGATAAACCTTTAAGGAAGCATTTCCTGTGTTTGACGTCACACTAGTACACAAGTTATCGCTGAACATCGACAAATAACGAGTAGGGGTTCTCATCCCGATATGTAGGCACCCCGGGTATTCGTGTATTAATGATAATACCGTAATAACGGGAGGGCGGGTTCAAAAGGTTAAAGTAAAGCATTCTGAACAGACAAAGATAAAATTGACCATCAACCTGCACATATGAATACATAATTAGACATACACATCTATATATATTCAAATATATAAATTATTGTTAACAAAAATGCTGATTAATTATTAATCTAATAGCCAGCCATTGCAAGCGATGATGACAACAATCTCAGACATGTGCTGCTGCACCTGTCTGGTGTGTGCGGAGGTGACTGTAGGGTCCAATCCTAGAACACAATCCCCTACCACAGGTGGGGATATATGATCAAGGTTAGACATGTGCGTGTTGTGTGTTCTGTCTGTTGCGCAGCTCGTTTTATATGTGCCTCAACGGCATGATGATTCTCAGCTATGCGGGCTGCTCTTTTGTTGTTACAGTGCCACATTTGGCAATCTTACGCAAGGGATTCCCAGCATGTGGTGTCTATATCAAAGCATTTCAGAGATGCTCAGATAGTTTATTGAAACTATAGCTTGTGCTGTATTTGGATTAAAGTGACGAAAAGTTGCGCGATTCATCAACCTCACTCTCTCATCCAGGACTACCTGTATCAAGGGGCCTGTTTCCAGATATATGCAAAATGCTTAGTGACTGTTTCGGCCAACACTTGCGTGATATACGCCAATGCTCTGTAACCGTTGTAGCCACTCATTTCAATGGTACTGACCATTTGTGAGCTTGTGATATCCAGGTCACAGCCAACCGATCATGTTCCTCTGATGATCATAGTCGATTTGCTCTGGAGAATCGCTTTATTTCTTAATATGGTACCTCACAACCTAATAGACTCAACGCTCTACATTCCTATGCTTCTTGGTACTTTCTCTTCTCATGCTGTATACTCTAATATGTGTAAATGATGAAATAACAACAGAGTTAATTAAGGCAGGAGGAGAGCAGAATTAAAAAATATATGATGCACTTGCAAAAACATATGGAAGCAGCATATGGCTAAAAGAATGGAAGAGAACTATATTTATCCCATTACTGAGAAAAGACAAACAAAAAGAGTGCACAAATTATAGAACAGTAGCACTAATCAGCCATGCTAGTAAGATCTTGCTTAAAATCATAATTGGAAGAATCCACAATAAATTGGAAGAGGAGATCAACATTGCGCAGGCTGGTTTCAGAAGAGGCAGAGGAACTAGGGAGCACATATTAAATATGAGAATCATCATTGATAAAATGTAGAGAGTATAACATAGACCTATTTACTTGCTTTCTTGATTATTCAAAGGTCTTTGATTGTGTAACACATCACAAGTTATGGAACATAATGTCAGAGATAGGGTTCTCACCTCATATAGTGCATATTGTAAAAATGTTATATAAAGATCAACAAACAGCTGTGAGAATAGAAGAGGGAACATCAGAGTGACAAAGGGAAATTGATACAGTCACTTAAAAAAAAACCCAAAAAAGATGAAAACCTTTATCTCAATACATTGAAATCGAAGATATTTACAACTGAGAATTCATGGCTAAGATATGTGTAAACGACCACACAAAATATAAAGAGTCGACAACCTTGAATACCTTGGGCCATTGCTGACAAATGACAGGAATGCTATAAAAGAAATTAAAAGAAGGTTGAGCATTGCTGTGCAAAAACTAAAAGAACTAACTAACCTATGGAAGGGAACTGACATAAAAACAAAAATCATGTGTTTAAAAGCCTGTGTTTTTCCCTTGACAACATATGGTTGTGAGACATGGAACATATGGTTGTGAGACATGGAACATTGACAAAGCAGCAGAGAAGATCATTAATGCATTTGAATGCAAATGTTACAGAATAGTACTTTGAATATCATGGACAGAGAAAAGAACTAACGCTTCTGTTCTGCAACAGCTTGATATTAAAGAGAGTTGGCTATTAAAGAGCATAAAAACAAGGAAGATTAAATATTTTGGACACATCAAATGACATGAGTGCCTAGAAAAATTATTTTTGGAAGGAATGGTGCCTGGAAGAAGAACGAGAGGAAGACCTAGAAGACGACGGGTGCAGAATGTCATTGACTATCTGAGAATGACTGCTGCTGATGTCGGCCAACTTGCCCAGAACAGAGAGTTTATCAGGACTGTTGTCATGGAAGCCAAGTTCCGGAAGGGACAAGCTACTTGATGATAATGATAAGTTAAATGTATATGTTATTTATATAATATATTTGATTTTTTTTAATTGGTTTTCTTCTTTTTTTCACTTCTAGTTTTTCTGCATTTATGTCTTTATTCATTTTTAGTCACAGATTTTCATTTTAGGACCTTTGGATGTTTCTGTCATAGTCTATATGTAGTATGCTGTGAAATTTGTCACTCCTGTTGTATCGTTTGCTTGATAAAGGCCTTTTGGTGGAAACGTTGTTGTGTATTGTTTTTGTATTTTGTAAAACTACAGTACTTTGTTATTACGTGTTTCGCCAAGGCTTGTTGAACAATGTGATATTGTAAGGCTTGTTGAACAATGTGATATTGCAAATGTTGTTGGTAGGAGACTGCAGGTTATACAAGTACTAGACTACAAACTATATATCCATATCAAACTACAAGCACAATGAAGGAAAAGTTAAACACAAGCCGAATGCAATCAACTGACAACATTTTATATACAAACTTAAAACAAACGCAACAGTAGAACAAGACATAATTTATATTTGCAGTAGCTGAAAGCATTCAAATGAATACTTGAACTATACACTTCTATTTGTGATAGCAGTAAGATGGCCAAATAAAACATGATGGCCAAAACATGGATGTTATATCATTTGTTGAGCATATTTTGTCAATGTCCACTTTACAGTTTTATATTACAAGTTTTTTTTAATGTATATACAGAAGGAAGACAGTATAGCTAAGCAGGTGTTTGATCATATCTCAAAATTCAATCATACATCTGCTAGAGCCCATACTTAAAAACATCTTCCATTTACAATTTCAGATCATTTTAGTTAATGTTTGAATGCAAATCACACCTGACATATGTCAATCACACCTGGCATATGTCAATCACACCTGGCATATGTCAATCAAAACTGACATAAGCATAGCATGCCCGAAATAAGAAGTTCATACATGATATATGCAAAAAAAAGCATTAAGGATAAGGTCTTGCAACAAGGAGATTGTACCTTTTGTTTGATCACACCATCAGAACAATTGACAGTGAGATCTTGAATAGTTTCTTTGATCAGATAACTAATAACAGAAATATCTTGTCTACTGTGTGATCACAGAAGTAATGTTAACAAGACCACATCTATTATTTGATCACAGAAGTAATGACCTCATGATCTTGACTGCTATTTAATCATAGAACGAATGCAAGTGAGACCATGTCTATTATTTGATCACAGAAATAATGCCAGTCAGGTTTTGTCTACTTTTTGTTTTATACCACTGGCATCTCTGGAACTATCTGGCATTAAAAGCCAGCCACAGCATTGCTCAAGGGCCTGTTTCAGTTGCAGTTGTTTCAGTTTCCTGATAGTGTCTAGTATTATCAATACCAATACCTCAATGAGACTGCTATATTCTGTAGTTGTAATGAATTTCAACAACAGTATAGGAAATTCTGTGGTACCTGAGAAATGACCCCCAATAGTTATTTACAACTGCTCCATAAACATGGGAATGATCTTAGACTGCTTAACAGTTACCGTAAACACATCTTGCAAAATGTATATAGCAAATTACTGGAGAAGATGGTGGCCAGAAAGGTAATGTGTCACCTGGAGACAGACCACTTCCAATGGGCTTTCAATCCAAACAGAAGACTAATGCTGTTGGATGACATTGACTTGGATATGCATACAACAGTAGACTTTTTAATTATGATATTTATTCACTTTGCTAAAAATGTGGAGTTCATACTTGGTTGGTAAAGTGGATAGCTTCTTCTTTGATGGAGAGGACCATTGTACTGCATTTCAGAACATGGATGTCAGACCCTACACATAAATGGCTGAGATTACCACAAGATTTTCCTGCCATCACCCATGTTGTTTAATATTTACACAAAAAATGTAGAAAACATTGGGTCAACTGGGTTGGGCCAGACATTGACGTTTGCAGATTGCATCTAAATATATATATATATATATATATATATATATATTGGATTAGATAGTCAAATGGTTGAAGACATTCAGGGAACATTGAATACCATCTCACATTGGCGTAGGGAGTCTTGCTTGCTCTCAGGTAAATTCTGAAAAGGCATTCATGATGTGTGGTATTCCATTGTGCTGTCAATGCTGATGCTGACATACTGAATCATCTTTGATGGACAGGCTATCGAGCGTGGTGACAGGCTGCACTGTGGGATAACCTTTGATTGCAGTCATCTTTCAAACATTGTGTTGAACAAAGGATACAGAGATGTAAGCGTGGTCTTGCAGCTATCAAGGTTATGGTAGCTGCATACCTTGAACAGTGATTACTTGTTCTTCTGTCCATCAACTACGAGTTATTCAAACATATCAACATACTCGTAGTTATGTCTGGTAGATTACAGACTTTCCATCCTCGTGATCATAATGTGAATTGACTTAAATTTACTCAGAATGAAGGCATGTGTATAGTTCTTGTCTGTACTAGAAATTTTCCCATTGTAAAGATGAGGTATATGCTTGGCATTCTGTCGCTATGTTCCCAACATGCTATCACCAAAACCAAAGCATAAATATATGTTATTGCTGATCAGAGACACCCACTGTACAAGAATGCTATTGATATTTTGGACATAAGAATCAAGTGGGGCATGTCATGGATGGCACAAGCTGGGAGAACAATTGACCAGGTGACCCCCACTTGTGTCTACTAATAGATGAAGAAGAAATCCTGATAGATGACTGCATGAACAACTCTCACAATGTTGTCATTACTCTTGGAATAGAATACAGAGATAATGAAAGTGAATGATAATGTTACTATTTATAGCAATAATGTACATAAAGTGCATCACGGTGAGAAGCAGGCTGGGGTTTCTTGGCTAGCATGCAAGGCAGGCATATTGCAGATTGGAATCTAGCATTTAGGACAACTATTTCCTGTATGAAGATGGAGGTTGAGGCTGTTATTGCTATCCTCCAGTGGAGACACGGTTTAATGGGGCAGTTGTTGCGCAATGATTTGGAAGATCCAAAATTGCAGGTTGCAGTACAAGTGGATGTCTTCTACTGAGGTTTTCAACCTCCAGACACTTGTGTGGGTGAGTCACAAGCTCCAGACACTTGTGTGGGTGAGCCACAAGCTCCAGACACTTGTGTAGGAGAGTCACAAGCTCCAGACACTTGTGTGGGTGAGAGTCACACACTCCAGACATTTGTGTGGGTGAGAGTCACAACCTCTAGACACTTGCATGGATGAGTCACAACATCTAGACACTTGCATGGGTGAGAGTCACAACCTCTGGACTCTTGCGTGGGTGAGAGCAATGGTACCATAGTGGGTTAGTGCACTCTCTTCTTAGAAGTGTGGTCCAGGTTCAATTCCCACAGTGGGAGTGGACATTTTTTCTGACCGTAACAGCTCTTAGGTCACCTCAGTTGGGTACCAAAACAGCAATGGTCAGTAAAGGTATTTGGTGTTATGTTGACCCCATCATGTGCCGACGGTCAATGAAAAATACGGCCCTAACATTGTTTTACCCAATATACCTCCTCATGGTATGAAATATACGGACCTAACATTGTATTACCCAATTTACCTCCTCATGGTATGAAAAAGGGTTTCTTATTATTTGTTTTTATCATCCAACAATTTAAGTAGTTTAGAATTCTATGTTGTTCAATAAGAACTGGATGCCTGAGAGACACGGTGAAAAGTGTGTTTTCTATGTTGTTCAATAAGAACTGGATGCCTGAGACACGGTGAAAAGTGTGTTTAGCCAGGGAGCCATGGGACCTATCAGTATGCCTACACTTCAACATATGTTGAGGAACATATGTTGAGGAACATATGTTGAGGAACATATGTTGAGGAACATATGTTGAGGTAGATTTAGCATCTATGGTCTGTCCAGAGTGCTATAATGTCAGTTCAGTAACCAATAACTAAAAATCATAGAACTAATAGTAGTGAGATCTGGCTTGTTATTTGATCAAAGAACTAATAGTAGTGAGATCTGGCTTGTTATTTGATAAAAGAACTAATAGTAGTGAGATCTGGCTTGTTATTTGATCAAAGAACTAATAGTAGTGGAGGGGTCTGACTTGTCATTGTATAAGACCATAAGAAATAACTACAAACATGAACAACTTTGTTATTGTTATTTTAAAAAATGATACCAGACAGGATATGGCAGTCAACTTGATGATACAAGGTAATATATGGTTGACAACTTGATGATACAGGTAAGATATGGTTGACAACTTGATGATACAAGATATGATGGTTGACAACTTGATGATACAAGACATGATGGTTGACAACTTGATGATACAAGGTAGGATATGGTTGACAACTTGATGATACAAGGTATGATATGGTTGACAACTTGATTATACAAGGTAAGATATGGTTGACAACTTGATGATACAAGGTAAGATATGGTTGACAACTTGATGATACAAACATGATAAGGTTGACAACTTGATGATACAAGGTATGATATGGTTGACAACTTGATTATACAAGGTAAGATATGGTTGACAACTTGATGATACAAGGTAAGATATGGTTGACAACTTGATGATACAAACATGATATGGTTGACAACTTGATGATACAAGACATGATATGGTTGACAACTTGATGATACAAGGAAGGATATGGTTGACAACTTGATGATACAAGGTAAGATATGGTTGACAACTTGATGATACAAGGAAGGATATGGTTGACAACTAAATGCAACAAAACTCAATGATGCTATAAAACTGACAACTTCAGCATACAACAAGACAGGAAAGATATGATTTAAAGAAAACTCTTGTATGTTTAACGAAGACTAAATTGAAGGAATAATGACATCAAATAATACTAGTCAAATGATGAAGAAGAATATATTAATGATAGAAATAATGTTACAGCTGCTGACAAATAGTCACAACTTACAAACTCAAACACTGGTTAGAATTAATTGAGTACATCTTTGTCTAATAATAAAATATATTGAATACATTGAGTATATTTGATCAATACAAAGAGACTGAAGAAATCCTACTAGAAAAAAGAACATCATTAATAACAGAATATGTCTGATGGAAAGAACATCATTAATAACAGAATATGTCTGATGGAAAGAACATCATTAATAACAGAATATGTCTGATGGAAAGAACATCATTAATAACAGAATATGTCTGATGGAAAGAACATCATTAATAACAGAATATGTCTGATGGAAAGAACATCATTAATAACAGAATATGTCTGATGGAAAGAGCAAAATAATTAAAAAACAATCACAACCATTTTGTTAACCTTCTTAAGTCACCAACTAAAATACTACAACAATATTACACACATACTACAACAATATTACACACATACTACAACAATATTACACACATACTACAATATTACACACATACTACACTATTACACACATACTACACTATTACACACATACTACAACATTATTACACACATACTACAATATTACACACATACTACAATATTACACACATACTACAACAATATTACACACATACTACAACAATATTACACACATACTACAACAATATTACACACATACTACAACAATATTACACACACATACTACAACAATATTACACAATACTACACAATATTACACACATACTACTACAATATTACACACATACAACAATATTACACACACACACACAACAATATTACACACACAACAATATTACATACATACTACAATATTACACACACACTACAATATTACACACACACATCAATAATAGCACACACATTCTACAACAATATCACACACACACAAAAATATTACACACATACTACAATATTACACACACACTTCAACAATAGCACACACATACTACAACAATAGTACATAATTTCATTACAAGAAAATCTCAGTAATTGAACATGCACAATAAAATCATATTTAACAATAAAGAATGACAGAATCATGAAATATGAGAGATGTCTATAATTATCCCAAATCCTTATATTCTACTGTAAGTACATTCAACAAAAGAAAACAATGATATATAATTGTAAAACAAGAACCAGAGAATGACTAATAGTTAGAGATGTCCGACAGTTGCAACATTATGACACAGAAGAAAGTTGACAGTATAATTTATAAAACAACAAAACTTGAAACAGAAAGTTTTAGAGTTTGTCGTGCATGATGATTTTTCTCAAAACAAAATGCTAAACATGAAACCAAAGATTTATAGAATTTGGTTTTATTCATTGCATAGCCAAAGAATTGGAAGATAATGAAAGCTAAAACACAGTAATAGTATAGTCTTCACACTGAATGTAAAAATGTTTAGATAGTCTTCACACCAAATGTAAGAAATGTTTAGATGATCTTCACACTGAATGTAAAAATGTTTAGATGATCTTCACACTGAATGTAAACATGTTTAGATGATCTTCACACTGAATGTAAAAATGTTTAGATAATCTTCACACTGAATGTAAAAATGTTTAGATGAACTTCACACTGAATGTAAGAAATGTTTAGATAATCTTCACACTGAATGTAAAAAAGCTACAATCTAGAAGTTTTTAACTCCATCATACACAAATAATAAAATCAATACTATCAGCAGAAGTGCTGGTCTTATAGCTCTAGTTCTGACACTACAGTTACAGTATTAATAGTTAATACATCTATCAAACTAGATCTGTGTTCTAATACCAAGTCAAACATAAGACTGTCACTGTGTGAGACATCTTCTCGACAAGCCAGCTTGTCCATCTGTACTGGACATTTCTTTTTTATCCTACAAGAACCAAGAGTTCTGAATAAATGATATATTTCTACATAGAAACATTGTTAAAACATTGTTAAAACATTGTTAAAAAATTGTCAAAAATTGCTAGACTGCTTAATAAAAATGCAGATATTCAATACATTACATTGCTTTCTGTTTTTAACTTGTTCTTTTTAAGCTGGTGAGAATGATTGTGTGTCTTTTCCTCTATTCTGATTTCAGATGAGATCAATCAAATACTATCTATATTCTTGTCATATTTGTGTCATCACTCAATTGTACTATCTATATTCTTGTCATATTTTGATTTCAGATGTTATCACTCAATTGTATTATCTATTTTCTTGTCATATTTATGTCATCACTCAATTGTACTAACTACATTCTTGTCATATTTGTAGCAAACTTAAACTATTTTCTCATCAACTTTTACTAGTTGCAACACTTTGTTCTCATGTGACAACTTTTACTAGTTGCAACACTTTGTTCTAGATTTAATGCATTAACTGAATGTCTTACTTACAATATGATTTACTGCATTAACTGAATGTCTCACTTACAATAAGATTTACTGCATTAACTAAATGTCTCACAATAAGATTTACTGCATTAACTGAATGTCTTACTTACAATATGATTTACTGCATTAACTAAATGTCTCACTTACAATATGATTTACTGCATTAACTGAATGTCTCACTTACAATAAGATTTACTGCATTAACTAAATGTCTCACAATAAGATTTACTGCATTAACTGAATGTCTTACTTACAATATGATTTACTGCATTAACTGAATGTTTTACAATATGATTTACTGCATTAACTGAATGTCTCACTTACAATATGATTTACTGCATTAACTGAATGTCTTACTTACAATATGATTTACTGCATTAACTGAATGTCTTACTTACAATATGATTTACTGCTTTGACTGAATGTCTTACTTACAAATCTATATTGATGATTCAGTGGGTTGAGCAGGTGGTAAATGTTTACTCTGATAAACTCCTATGAAAGAACCATCCTCATTGAAGTGTGTGATGTCTTCTTTCCCATATTCTCCTAAACTTTCATCATCTCCAATCGGTGTATCATCATACTCTGGATCTCCTCCAGGTGCTTTACTGTCTGGATAGTTGTAATAGTTATCATAAGCTCTGAAAAGGAACAAACAACATTGATTTAGTTGTTTCTCACAATTCTTAGAATTTGATTGTAAAGTTCTACAACTGATGATTTGATTGTGAAGTTCTAGGATGATTGATGAAGAAGCTCTAAGCCTTACAATTTGGTTGTAAACTTCTAAGCCTGGTGATTTAATTGTGTATAATGTTCTACAGACTGATGTTTTGATTGTGAAGTTTTAAGATGATTGATGATTTGATTGTGAAGTTCTAAGATGATTTGATTGTGAAGTTCTAAGATGATTTATGATTTGATTGTGAAGTTCTAAGATGATTGATGATTTGATTGTGCATAATGTTCTATACACTGATCATTACAGTTATGACTCTTTGAATGCCAATGTTTCTGAAGCAACAATATTTCTTGTGTCATTATAATTATTTCAAAATGCTATTTTATCATCTCACTATTACTAGAGCTGACGGAGAGCTGACCGACAGTTATACTAGAGCTGACAGAGAGCTGACCGACAGTTATACATTTAAACTACAGCTGACCGACAGTTATACTAGAGCTGACAGAGAGCTGAACGACAGTTATACATTTAAACTACAGCTGACCGACAGTTATACTAGAGCTGGCGAAGAGCTGACCAACAGTTATACTAGAGCTAGCGGAGAGCTGAACGACAGTTACACATTTAAACTACAGCTGACTGACAGTTATACATTTAAACTACAGCTGACTGACAGTTACACATTTAAACTACAGTTGACTGACAGTTATACATTTAAACTAGAGGTGACTGACAGTTACATATTTAAACTACATCTGACTGACAGTTATACTTTTAAACTACAGCTGACTGACAGTTATACATTTAAACTACAGCTGACTGACAGTTACACATTTAAACTACAGCTGACTGACAGTTATACATTTAAACTAGAGGTGACTGACAGTTACATATTTAAACTAGAGCTGACTGACAGTTATACTTTTAAACTACAGCTGACTGACAGTTACATATTTAAACTAGAGGTGAAATAGGTCTTTAGTATCAATTTTTTTTTAACCATGGTTAAGTAACATTTTGTACTCTTGGAAATAGATTTTCTCTGGCCCCATGCACCATCCAACTCTCCGATGAGATCCAAACAGTTGCAAAATGCACAGCAGCTGCAACATGACAGAATGCCTAGGCTGACAGAGAGAACAGGCAGTTGATGAGTATTAAACCTTTGTGACATTGGACTTGCCTTCACAGTCATGTAAACTAGACAGATCTTTGTAGACTACACAGTCATGTAAACTAGACAGATCTTTGTAGACTACACAGTCATGTAAACTAGACAGACAAATGACAGCAAAGCGGTGTAGACCACAAAAACAGAAAACAGCTAAATACTAAGAAATCATTAGTAATTTTTAAGAGTTGCTTGCTAACTAGAAACTAAACTTTTGTGTAATTTTTAAGAGTTGCTTGCTAACTAGAAACTAAACGTTTGTGTTAGTTTTAAGAGTTGCTTGCTAACTAGAAACTAAACTTTTGTGTTAGTTTTAAGAGTTGCTTGCTAACTAAAAACAAAACTTTTGTGTTAGTTTTAAGAGTTGCTTGCTAACTAGAAACTAAACGTTTGTGTTAGTTTTAAGAGTTGCTTGCTAACTAGAAACTAAATGTTTGTGTTAGTTTTAAGAGTTGCTTGCTAACTAGAAACTAAACGTTTGTGTTAATTTTAAGAGTTGCTTGCTAACTAGAAACTAAATGTTTGTGTTAGTTTTAAGAGTTGCTTGCTGACTAAAAACAAAACTGTTGTGTTAGTTTTAAGAGTTGCATGCTAACTTCAAACTAAACTTGTGCATGAAATTGAAATAGGAAAAGTTTAACAATTGCACACTTCTAGGCACTTTTCTACTTTAAATTCTCAATCCTAGAACATGCACCTATCAACTCCTTAACCTTCTTCTTTAAATTCTCAATCCTAGAACATGCACCTATCAACTCCTTAACCTTCTTCTTCTTTGAATTCTCAAGCCTAGAACAGGCACCTATTTAGTGACTCCCTTAGACACAGGATTAGTTTAAAATAATTGAAAGTGTATTCAATAAATAAAAATAATTAGAACAACTTAAGTATGACAGTAGGCATCTAAAATCTTTGTCTTTCAACTCCTTCTCTGATCAAGTCCTGCTCAGTCTCCTTTACTCTCACTGTAGAAGGTTATAAAGACAGTTACTGTTGTTCTACTCATCATAAACTGTTGTTCTACTCATCATAAACTGAAAAGTTCTCATTGTTGGTATGCTTAAAGTTACTGTTGTTCTACTCACCATAAACTGTTGTTCTACTCACCATAAACTGTTGCTCTACTCACCATAAACTGTTGTTCTACTCACCATAAACTGTTGTTCTACTCACCATAAACTGTTGTTCTACTCACCATAAACTGTTGTTCTACTCACCATAAACTGTTGTTCTACTCACCATAAACTGTTGTTCTACTCACCATAAACTGTTGTTCTACTCACCATAAACTGTTGTTCTACTCACCATAAACTGTTGTTCTACTCACCATAAACTGTTGTTCTACTCACCATAAACTGTTGTTCTACTCACCATAAACTGTTGTTCTACTCACCATAAACTGTTGTTCTACTCACCATAAACTGTTGTTCTACTCACCATAAACTGAAACTGTTCTCATTGCTTATGTTATGTTATGCTTATTTAAACAGTAGCTTTAACTTATGGATGCAATGTCTTCAAAAAACCATAACTCTAGTATTCAAATCGCTTAGTGAACTTTTGCAGCATGAACAATCTTGTTCAATATTCCAACAGCTGAAAGTTGAACAATATATAAAATGTTCGTTCAATATTTAAACAATGTTTCTATTCCACTCACCGTTGTAGTCTCCTTCTTGTTTCTTGCGACATATGACAAAAATAATAATGAGGATAACTATCAGAAGTAGTAGAAGGCCAATAATAAGACCAATAATCCATGGATCTAATCCAGCCCCTGCTGTGCTGGCTGCTGTAGATGGGATATATAAAAATTATTAGTTTCAGTGCATTAACAAAAACAGACAAGTTTGATAAACAATACTGATCATCAGGCAGTTGAAGATTGTTACTGAGTGGGTCGGGGGAAGGAAAGTGAGGTGTCCTCTGGTACCTGGAGACTTCCTGTTGGATGAAGACACTAAAATTGATATTGAATCTATTAAGCATTTTTGCAACCAGTCATTATGAGAGTGAACTAAACAGAACTGTCGTAAGAGAGTGAACTAAACAGAACTGTCGTATGAGAGTGAACTAAACAGAACTGTCGTATGAGAGTGAACTAAACAGAACTGTCGTATGAGAGTGAACTAAACAGAACTGTCGTATGAGAGTGAACTAAACAGAACTGTCATATGAGAGTGAACTAAACAGAACTGTCGTATGAGAGTGAACTAAACAGAACTGTCGTATGAGAGTGAACTAAACAGAACTGTCGTATGAGAGTGAACTAAACAGAACTGTCATATGAGAGTAAACTAAACAGAACTGTCATATGAGAGTGAACTAAACAGAACTGTCGTATGAGAGTGAACTAAACAGAACTGTTGTATGAGAGTGAACTAAACAGAACTGTCATATGAGAGTAAACTAAACAGAACTGTCATATGAGAGTGAACTAAACAGAACTGTCGTATGAGAGTGAACTAAACAGAACTGTCGTATGAGAGTGAACTAAACAGAACTGTCATATGAGAGCAAACTAAACAGAACTGTCATATGAGAGCAAACTAAACAGAACTGTCGTTGAGAGTGAACTAAACAGAACTGTCATGTGAGAGTAACTAAACAGAACTGTCATATGAAGTGAACCTAAACAGAACTGTCATATGAGGTGAGACAAAACGACATGTCGTTAGAGTGAACTAAACAGAACTGTCACATGAAGTAAACTAAACAGAACTGTCATATGAGAGTGAACTAAACAGAACTGTTGTATGAGAGCAAACTAAACAGAACTGTCATATGAGAGCAAACTAAACAGAACTGTCATATGAGAGCAAACTAAACAGAACTGTCGTATGAGAGTGAACTAAACAGAACTGTCATATGAGAGTAAACTAAACAGAACTGTCATATGAGAGTGAACTAAACAGAACTGTCATATGAGAGTGAACTAAACAGAACTGTCGTATGAGAGTGAACTAAACAGAACTGTCATATGAGAGTAAACTAAACAGAACTGTCATATGAGAGTGAACTAAACAGAACTGTTGTATGAGAGTGAACTAAACAGAACTGTCGTATGAGAGCAAACTAAACAGAACTGTCATATGAGAGCAAACTAAACAGAACTGTCATATGAGAGCAAACTAAACAGAACTGTCGTATGAGAGTGAACTAAACAGAACTGTTGTATGAGAGTGAACTAAACAGAACTGTCGTATGAGAGTGAACTAAACAGAACTGTCGTATGAGAGTGAACTAAACAGAACTGTCATATGAGAGTGAACTAAACAGAACTGTCGTATGAGAGTGAACTAAACAGAACTGTCGTATGAGAGTGAACTAAACAGAACTGTCATATGAGAGTGAACTAAACAGAACTGTCGTATGAGAGTGAACTAAACAGAACTGTCGTATGAGAGTGAACTAAACAGAACTGTCATATGAGAGTGAACTAAACAGAACTGTCATATGAGAGTGAACTAAACAGAACTGTCATATGAGAGTGAACTAAACAGAACTGTCGTATGAGAGCAAACTAAACAGAACTGTCATATGAGAGTAAACTAAACAGAACTGTCGTATGAGAGTGAACTAAACAGAACTGTCGTATGAGAGTGAACTAAACAGAACTGTCGTTATCAGTTATATGAGGACTATCATCATAGGACTCCGGACATGTCCATAGGTGCTCCAATCTCCGCCTCAGCAAATCCAGCAGTGTCTAGCGACCCAACACGCCAGTTCGATGTTGATTTATCAATCTCTTTGCATATTTAGTATGTTGTTCTTTTCGGGCTGCACCAATATTGACACCCATCTCTTTCAATCTGGTCAGTGAGTGGGATTCACAGCCCTGAAACTCCTCTGTTCGGAAAGACTCTCTCAATGCGTGAAGAATGTAATTTCGGTCCATGGCAGCTCCCTCTGATATTGTAGCCAAGCCAGCCAATCTATCAGCTCGTTTATTACCCCTAACTCCTGCGTGCCCAGGGACAAAAATGAAGGTGATTTCTCTGATCATTGTCTGTACCAGTACCTCCACCCAGTTGTGTCTCACCATTCCTAATTTGACTTTTACAAATCATGCTCATGGAGTCACTGAGTTTAAAAACATGAGAGTAGTTGTGAGATGCCAACCATTTCACCGCCTCCATAACTGCTCGAACCTCCATTGTCAAACTACTGGTGGTTGTTGCATAGGCCCCATTGGCCTCTCTTATTATTTGTCCTCCTGAGCGTGCTGAAAAAGCCCACGCACAGCATTGTTGGCGAATGACTGAACCATCGGTGTAAATAACCACATCTGTATCTTTGATGATGTCATTCAGGAGGGTCTCAACCTCCACATTAATCAGTGACAGATTATTTTAGAACTGTCATATTACAGTGAACTAAACAGAACTGTTGTATGAGAGTAAACTAAACAGAACAGTTGTATGAGAGTAAACTAAACAGAACTGTCGTATGAGAGTAAACTAAACAGAACTGTTGTATGAGAGTGAACTAAACAGAAATGTCGTATGAGAATGAACTAAACAATACTGTCGTATGAGAGTGAACTAAACAGAACTGTCGTATGAGAGTGAACTACAAATTATAATTTTAATAAGCAAGTGATTTCAAGAATGTTCAAATTTGAGAAATTGATCTTGAGAATCAAATTTTAAATAAAATATCTGAGTCACAAGAAAACAGATGACAAATAATAATTCCTCTCGTACCATTATACGTTACATAGGGCCTGCAATTTCACCATACCGCTCTATCCTGGGCAACTCGCTCAATCTCATCCATGGAACTGAGACCGATATTTCTTGCCTCTCTCAGCAAAGTTTGTTTCAGGGTCTCCTTAGGTCGACCTCTCTTTCTTGAACCCTTCTCTTTCTTATAACAGTTGTCACTAGTAGTAGACCAGACATGTCTCTGATTTCATCACTTCTCCTGAATTCGTTCCATTTTATATTTATTATTTTTCGCAGACATTTATTTTCAAATGCATTCAACTTGCTTGATGTCTGAGAGTCATAAGAAAACAGAAGACAAATACCACTCAGTAAAGTATCTCCTGATGATAGTGACCAAGTTCATAAGAACAAGATGTCTAAAACTGTCAGTCTGAGATAACTCATACTGTATGCACACAAGTTATCTTTACCTTGTCTGTCTAGGAGTCTTACATAAAAATCCACCATTTTGAGCTCATACTGGTTATATATGTTCTTTCTGTAAAGTCCGCCAATGGTTCCATACTGTTCCTCTGTTAGCGTACTGGTATTGATGTAAGCTTGGCCGGTGTTTGAGTTGTAGATCACATATGGACAACTATTAGCTCCTGTATAAGTTTTATTGTTGCACTCCCAACTAGGTCAAAGAAATGACAGTACTACATTAGAAATATTCAATACATGAACAATCAAATTAATACATGAATAATCAAATTAATACATGAACAATCAAATTAATATATGAACAATCAAATTAATACATGAACAATCAAATTAATACATGAATAATCAAATTAATACATGAACAATCAAATTAATACATGAATAATCAAATTAATACATGAACAATCAAATGAATACACAATATATCAACAATCAAATGAATACACAATACATGAACAATCAAATTAATACATAAACAATCAAATTAATACATGAATAATCAAATTAATACATGAACAATCAAATTAATACACAATATATCAACAATCAAATGAATACACAATACATGAACAATCAAATTAATACATAAACAATCAAAATAATACATGAACAATGAAATTAATACATGAATAATCAAATTAATACATAAACAATCAAATTAATACACAATACATGAACAATCAAATTAATACACAATATATCAACAATCAAATTAATACAATATATGAACAATCAAATTAATACATAAACAATCAAAATAATACACAATATATCAACATTTAAATTAATACACAATACAGCAACAATTAAATGAATACACAATACATGAACAATCAAATTAATACACAATACATCAACTTGCAAATGTTGAATTAAATGATATCTATATTGAGAGAAAATAGATATTACAGTATAATTGTGAGAAAATAGATATTACACTAAAACTGTGAGAAAATAGATATTACACTAAAACTGTCAGAAAATAGATATTACACTAAAACTGTCAGAAAATAGTTCCAAATATTACAGAATAACTGTGAGAAAATAGATATTACAGTATAACTGTGAGAAAATAGATATTACAGTATAACTGTGAGAAAATAGATATTACACTAAAACTGTGAGAAAATAGTCTCAGATATGACAGTATAACTGTGAGAAAATAGTCCCAAATATTACAGTATAATTGTGAGAAAATAGTCCTAGATATCACAGTATAATTGTGAGAAAATACCTGTAAAGTAAAGTCATAGAAGGGTCTGTACTTGCTGTTACTGTCAAGTCTATGGAGTCTCTGTATCTTATCTCCTTCAACAAAGTAGGGTTATTCAAAATTTTGATTGGCACTGAAAAATAGCACAAATATTTTATTTAATAAGTTTGATATAGCACAATATATTTATAGTGCATTAGGAATACAAAACTAGATTATTGCTGAAACAATATATTTATAGTGCATTAGAAATACAAAACTAGATTATTGCTGAAACAATATATTTATAGTACATTAGAAATACAAAACTAGATTATTGCTGAAACAATATATTTATAGTGCATTAGAAATTCAAAACTAGATTATTGCTGAAACAATATATTTATAGTGCATTAGAAATACAAAACTAGATTATTGCTGAAACAATATATTTATAGTGCATTAGAAATACAAAACTAGATTATTGCTGAAACAATATATTTATAGTGCATTAGAAATACAAAACTAGATTATTGCTGAAACAATATATTTATAGTGCATTAGAAATACAAAACTAGATTATTGCTGAAACAATATATTTATAGTGCATTAGAAATACAAAACTAGATTATTGCTGAAACAATATATTTATAGTGCATTAGAAATACAAAACTAAATTATTGCTGAAACAATATATTTATAGTGCATTAGAAATATAAAACTAGATTATTGCTGAAACAATATATTTATAGTGCATTAGAAATACAAAACTAGATTATTGTTGAAACAATATATTTATAGTGCATTAGAAATACAAAACTAGATTATTGCTGAAACAATATATATATAGTGCATTAGAAATACTAAACTAGATTATTGCTGAAACAATATATATATAGTGCATTAGAAATACTAAACTAGATTATTGCTGAAACTGTTGAATGTGAACTCTTCAACATATAAACTTTGTCACTGAAAGCAAGAAATGAAACTGAAACACTTAAATATCTCAGAATTAATATTCACAGAAGCCTATCATTTAAGAGTCCTGTCAATAATGTTATCCTAAAGGTCACAAAAGGGCTAACCGCTCACAAATTTATAACAGTGGCGGATATATAACAATGCCTGCTTCTACTTTTTTTTATATCTGGGACTTGTGCTGAACATGGTATACTATAGCCTTGGTCTTCTGAAACTGAGAAAAAAACAAAGGATAGGTAGGATGGGGTCCAAAATGAGACTTATACTCGGTTGCACATGAGACACTTCATGAAAAGCAATGTGCTATGTCCTTGGCTTGCCAACGATGGCCATGATACACAAAGTCGCACAGATACAAGCTTGTCTGAGAGTATCTGAAGACACAAATCATCCTCTACACAATGCCATAAATGCAAGCTAGAGCAGGTGTTTGAAGAGTGGCCGAACCTGGATGGCAGAGGCAAAAGATATTAAACAGGTCTGTACCCTAGCATTTCTGATGCAGATATTCTTGCCCTCGTGGATCAGCCCTCCCATTCAGGGGATATCATTATTTACACTGATGGCTCTGTCAGATGTGGAACCAGATCAGTGTAGGCTTATTCTGCACAAAGAAATGGGAACACAATTAATGAGCATTGTGGTGCCTTTGAAAAAAGAACATTGAGCTTGACATTGAGATCACCGCTGCCCCCAGGGCTATCTAGTGGGTGGCTGAACAACAGAACACCCATGTGATACCATATGCGACTCAATGAATACGCTTCAAAAGATTGAGTCTGAAAGCCTGCTAGTGGAATGAGTGGACATAATTTGGCGGTCACATCTCAAGACCCTGACTTGACAATATACACCTGGACTGACTTGACTATATACACCTGGACTGTCTAGACTATATACACCTGGACTGTCTAGACTATATACACCTGGACTGTCTAGACTATATACACCTGGACTGACTTGACTATATACACCTGGACATGCTAATGTGCAAAGGCAACAACTCCGCTGAATATATTACAAATAATGTCCTTACTCAAGCTGACAGAAATATGAACAGAACTCATTTTTATTTTTTCCGATCCAGAAGCACTTGAGCTTTCAGCTCTTCGGCTTAGTGCCATGGACATCGTAACACTTCGGTTCGGTGCCACGAACACTGTAAATCTGTGGAACCTGTGGCTTTTCTGCCAGCCCGCAGAATTGAACCCGCACTCACAGAGGGCTAAAAGAACAGAGCTAATGTATTTATGCAGTAAGCACTAATTTATACAATATGTGGGGAATCTCAGACACTCTAATGATTGTGAGAATTACGAGTTAAATCTGGATAAGCCAGACAGTGTCGTCTTCGTGGGAGGAAGAGAAGATATATTAATAAACTTCTAATGGGTATGGTGAGCAGGTAGACTTTGGGATTGCTGCTGCAGGGCAGGATGGAGAATGCATAGGAATGCCCATTGTGCCACCAAGTCGATCGCATAACATAATATAAGAAAGGAAATATTTAAAGATTAAAACTTTGTCTTTGAAAGCAAAACAGGAAGCTCTTGAAATAGTCGCTATGTAATAGAAATCAAATACTAAAATTATCATTGCATGAATCACACTTACAAATAACATTGAGGCATGCATTAGCCAAAACTGTATCAATATCATTGGCCACTTCACACTGAACACACATAATGTCAGTTTCTTTCCGGGCATTCCAGATGTTCAACGTTACGTTATTGTTTGATAACCCAAACTTGCTGGGATCTGAAGAAGAAATTTAAAAGTTGACAAATCAGTGACATGACAAATCAGTGACATGACAAATCAGTGACATGATATGTTCCAATATAAGAACCTTCAATAATTAGAATAGCAGTTGACATTTGTATTGAATACACATTTGTGTTGAACAGCAACATTTGTGTTGAACAGCAACATTTGTGTTGAACAGCAACATTTGTGTTGAACAGCAACATTTTGGTTGTTCAGATCTGCTTGATGATCATGTAATGCAAACAGTTAGGGTTTTACTAGTGGCATCATGTAATGCAAACAGTTAGGGTTTTACAAGTGGCATCATTTAATGCAAACAGTTAGGGTTTTACTAGTGGCATCATTTAATGCAAACAGGGTTTTTTACTAGTGGCATCATTTAATGCAAACAGGGTTTTACTAGTGGCATCAACTTCAAGTTTAGAAATGGCGCTGGATGAATATGCCGGTAAGCGTCTGCAATAAATTTAGATCATTTCATCTTGCTTCTGTGGCTTGTATTACTACTTTTCCTATATTTGGATCCAAAATAGCTTGTGATATTCACGGAAATGTTTTGTGGTGTAGTTAAGCGATGTAGAAGTACGATGGTGACCGATCAGAATTGTGATCGCTACCGACACGCCACTTTGGCTATGTTTTAAATATGGTAGTCTGGGTAGGTAGAACCCATAAGCCTAGAAAGGCAATCTGTCTATGGTAGGAGGATTCTAGAAATAAAACCTCAACCGGCGAAGTTGGAAGATGCATGTCCAAGCGGCACAGGAATAAAAAAAATGTGCATCTATGCACTACAACCGAAGCTATACAACAAACACTGCTCCGGTATGGTGTCATTTTTACAGGCCGAAGCCAGGTAGGTACAACACCGGGACCCCATCTCCCAAACACAACAGCAACCACAATTCCTCACTCTCTCAGATCAACCAGAGAAGACGAGAGTAAACACACGGGTCAAAATTTAAAAATATTGTAGCGGAACGTGGAAGGCATCAGGAACAAGAAAATAGAGCTGCAAAACTTCCTGAATGAGCATGACATTGATGTGTGCTGCATCCAAGAAACACACCATGCCAGCACACACAAATTCTCCATAAGAGAGTATGAAATCTTCCGACAAGATATTTTCTTTCTGATTATACTTGCTCCACTGGTATACACAATAAAACTGATACTTTGTAATATATCCACTTGCACCACCGGTACTTTGTGATATAACCAACACTTGCACCCTTTATGTCTCAGTTTCAGTTTGGAATATCTTCATTGCAATCCAGTCATGTCCATAGGTACTCCAGACATGTCCATAGGTACTCCAGACTTTTCCATAGGTACTCCAGACATGTCCATATGTACTCCAGACATGTCCATAGGTACTCCAGACATGTCCATAGGTACTCCAGACATGTCCATAGGTACTCCAGACATGTCCATAGGTACTCCAGACATGTCCATAGGTACTCCAGACATGTCCATAGGTACTCCTTCACAATATCTCCAACGGTGTCCAGTTACTGACCATACCAGTTCGAAGTTTATTGATGAGTCTACTCATACGCCTGTTGTGCTGCTCTTTTCTGGCCACTCCAATCTTTAATCCAAGCTTTTCCAATGTAAAAGTTGACATGGATTAGTATAGATGAAAGTCCTCATTGCTGTCACACTCTATGAAGGCATTCAGAATGTCTACATATTCTCATTGCTGCTACACTCTAAGAAGAAAGCATTCAGAATGTCTACATATTCTCATTGCTGTCACACTCTATGAAGAAAGCATTCAGAATGTCTACATATCCTCATTGCTGCCACACTCTATGAAGAAAGCATTCAGAATGTCTACATATTCTCATTGCTGCCACACTCTAAGAAAACATTCAGAATGTCTACATATTCTCATTGCTGCCACACTCTATGAAGAAGGCATTCAAAATGTCTACATATTTGATGATTATTAAGTTATGAAGTCAAAACTGGCAAGTCGCTGAATTTCAAGATGGGGAAATCACTTTTCAATCACCAGTTCATGTTTATTTCATGTAGAGAACATGGACGTCCTGATGTTTATTTCATAGAACATGGCGTCCTAGATGTTATTTCATGTAAAGAACATGGACGTCCTAGATGTGATGTGTCTTAGTTTATGTTGTCAGAGAACAAGAAAGTCCTAGATGTGATGTGTCTATAAAAACTAGAGGGAAAAAGAGTGAAGAAACCATTTTCATACCATGAGGCATATTGGTGACCAACAAGGGTCTCTGTGACATAGAGGTTATTGCTCATCCATCCCAAGGTGTCAGGTTGCTCCTCGTGACATAGAGGTTACTTGCTCATCTCACATGCCAACGGTGTCAGGGTTGCTCCCTCGTGACATAGAGGTTACTTGTTCATCTCACATGCCAACGGTGCCAGGGTTGCTCCCTCGTGACATAGAGGTTACTTGCTCATCTCATATGCCAACGGTGCCAGGGTTGCTCCTTCGTGACATAGAGGTTAAGTGCTCATCTCACATGCCAACGGTGTCAGGGTTGCTCCCTCGTGACATAGAGGTTACTTGCTCATCTCACATGCCAACGGTGCCAGGGTTGCTCCTTCGTGACATAGAGGTTACTTGCTCATCTCACATGCCAACGGTGCCAGGGTTGCTCCCTCGTGACATAGAGGTTAAGTGCTCATCTCACATGCCAACGGTGCCAGGGTTGCTCCCTCGTGACATAGAGGTTAAGTGCTCATCTCACATGCCAACGGTGCCAGGGTTGCTCCTTCGTGACATAGAGGTTAAGTGCTCATCTCACATGCCAACGGTGCCAGGGTTGCTCCTTCGTGACATAGAGGTTACTTGCTCATCTCACATGCCAACGGTGCCAGGGTTGCTCCCTCGTGACATAGAGGTTAAGTGCTCATCTCACATGCCAACGGTGTCAGGGTCGCTCCCTCGTGGCATATGTAACAGTTTCACTGTTATTTAGGCAGTAGAGTCGGACGACCCAAAACCCCCTTATTGTACTTGGTGTCCTCGACTTGGTTAGAATTTCCTGTTTACCAGTCCAGTTACTGACCAGTTGAGTACTCCACTTTGAGAAAAGTGATCAAATGCGGGAATTTATGAGTAGGCGAGAATCTCGAGACCAGGTCAGGGGCCAGCTGGGTCTTAGAGAAAACATAAATTAAGACAGGAGGAAAGAATGAGACAGTGAGACTAGAGACTTTGAGAAGAACAGACGGAGAAAAATTTGTTTTGTAGTAGATTGTTTATTCTCAAGTGAAAGAGTTTATTTAACAGTGAGTTAACTCTTACAATACGCATACTAAAACCGCCTTTTACGCACTGTTTTTGAGGAACAAATTTTAAGGCGAAGGTGTCCTTACAAAATTTGTTATAACTTTCTTGTATTCAACAACAGACACAAACTGCATACACCAAAGTGTGCGCAATTGAAACATCTATTACAAACATCCACTTGCTGTATTTGAATTTTAAAAATACACTTAAAGCATTAAATGTATTTAGGAAGCTAAAACAAGTGGTTAGAATCATATGGTCCGTGAAGTGGCTTTTCGTAAAATGGGAACTAACTTTATGGTCTGTCAGGTGGCGTTTCGTATTGTAAGAGTTAATATGTATTTGATCTGCTAAGCGCAGCATTTTGGAACGAGAAAAAATTAGCGTGAACTTAGAACCTGAGAAGAACATGTTATATTTTTGGTAGAGAGTTCAGCCAAGTGAGGACAGACTGTGAAGTCAGAATTCGACCAGAAGTGTTTTCGTTTGGCATAGAGCACTCATGGTCCGACCTAAGTGAACAAGAGTATTGAACTAACGTGAAGAACTCGTTAACTAGATCCAACTTACTGCCAGCCAATTAATCAGAGAAGAACCGCGTTGTTCACTATACGTAACTATGAACCTGACGACGACCAGAAGTAAAACAATGTGAGCATACCACCCAGCGAGACGACCAGATGACTGACCAGATGAACCGATGCCAGCTGATAAAGGGACCAGCGCGGACGAGGGAACCCGATGCCAAGAGACGACTTGAAGTAGAAGACTAGATGACCAGATGTCTGTATGACTAGATTTCCGAGGACAAGAGCAGACCAGTGAATTTCCAGAAGAATCCGAACTTACCTGAGGAAGAATGAAGTTGTGAATGTCCATACTATTCTGTATCACCAACGCCAGGTAAAGAATCATTGTGACTTAATGAACTATTTTAATTTATGTGGACTGATTAGTTATAGTGTCATCAGTAAAGATTAACTTTATTGACAGAGTGATTGAATTAAGTGAGTGAAGAAAGGACAGATTATTCGGAAGGATTCATAGAAACTGATAGTACAAGAGACATTATGTTGTGTGGGTAGATGTTATGTGGATAGATGTTATGTGGGTAGATGTTATGGGTAGATGTTATGTGGATAGATGTTATGGATAGATGTTATGGGAGTGGAGAGGGGACAGAATTTGTGCACTTTGAATTATTTTATAAATTGTTTTGTGACTTAGGAATTACCCGTATCTGTTATTATTTCGCTCTCCAGGACAGAGAGAGAGAGAAGTTCAAGTGATTAAATAGATTATGAACCTTTTAATTGGTTGCCTGTTGTGTTTGTTATATATGTCAGAAATATGATGAGTGAAGTAATTAAAGCTGAGAGAGGAGTCATATACCTATAACTAGCTATTCTCGGACCGTTATGGTACCGATTCCCTTTTCATTGCCTTGCTATTCTTCTAAATCCTTCCTAGTAGGATCATTCTATATTTTTTTCTTCTTGTCTTATTGTTTCCATTTCCTGGGACCTTGTACCAGGTAAACTGTTACAGCATAGAGGTTAAGTGCTCATCTCACGTGCCAACGGTGCCAGGGTCGCTCCCTCATGGCATAGAGGTTAAGTGCTCATCTCACATGCCAATGGTGCCAGGTCGCTCCTCATTGGTATAGAGGTTAAGTGCTCATCTCACATGCCAACGGTGCCAGGAGTCGCTCCTCATGGCATAGAGGTTAAGTGCTCATCTCACATGCCAACGGTGCCAGGGTCGCTCCCTCATGGCATAGAGGTTAAGTGCTCATCTCACATGCCAACGGTGCCAGGGTCGCTCCCTCATGGCATAGAGGTTAAGTGCTCATCTCACATGCCAACGGTGCCAGGGTCCTCCTTGTGACATAGAGGTTACTTGCTCATCTCACATGCCAACGGAGCCAGGGTCGCTCCCTCGTGACATAGAGGTTACTTGCTCATCTCACATGCCAACGGTGCCAGGGTCGCTCCCTCATGGCATAGAGGTTAAGTGCTCATCTCACATGCCAACGGTGCCAGGGTCGCTCCCTCATGGCATAGAGGTTAGTTGCTCATCTCACATGCCAACGGTGCCAGGGTCGCTCCCTCGTGGAGTCATCAGGATATTTTTCCAGAGATCCCTGATCTCAGTGTGAGATTGAATTCCTAGTTCTATCGGAGATGGACGATAAAACGTAGGTCCCGTGTTCAATTTTAGCACATAAAAGAACCCGTGGCAATTTAAAATCGAGAAGAGCAAGCTGGAAAACTGCTACCCGGGCAAAATTTATTAGAAAAGATTAAAGATAAAAATCTTACAAAAATATCTTCACTATCTTCAAAATTACATTGGGGACCCTCACCGTGCTACAGAGTTCGTGCACTGCAGCTGAGATCTGCCTGTGTAAGAAAGAGATTGGAGCACAGACGGTTACCCACCGAAGTGCAATGATGATGGTCATATTAATCAATCAATCAAGAATGTCAGTTCTATCCGTTGGCTGACCTTCTGATATGGTGGCCTGTCCGCTCTCTCATTGGCATCAACACTTATGTGCCCCAGAAAAGATTTAATTCTGTGAATTGTTGCAAGTGATGATATATCTGGTCATGGTGCTAACAAAAGTTTCTATATATATACTTTTCATGCCCCGTATATACTCTTCATGTCCTGTATATCCTCTAAATGTCTCGTATATCCTCTTCATGTCCCAAATATCCTCTTCATGTCCTGTATATCCTCTTCATGTCCCATATATCCTCTTCATGTCCCATGTATCCTCTGAATGTCCCATATATCCTCTTCATATCCTGTATATCCACTTCATGTCCCATGTATCCTCTAAATGTCTCGTATATCCTCTTCATGTCCCAAATATCCTCTTCATGTCCCGTATATCCTCTTCATGTCCCGTATATCCTCTTCATGTCCCGTATATCCTCTTCATGTCCCATGTATCCTCTGAATGTCCCATATATCCTCTTCATATCCCGTATATCCACTTCATGTCCCATGTATCCTCTAAATGTCCCATATATCCACTTCATGTCCCGTATATCCTCTTCATGTCCCATGTATCCTCTGAATGTCCCATATATCCTCTTCATATCCCATATATCCACTTCATGTCCCGTATATCCTCTTCATGTCCCATTTGACACATAAAGATTCCACAAGAGATCTCCACTCAGAAGATTATTCGTAATTTTTATAATTTCACAACAATGGGTTGCTCCATAATTGCTCCTAAAGAAGATAAAAAGTCTGCACTCAAGACTTCGGCAGACAGAAATCACTAGTCTGCACTCAAGACATCCACAGACAGAAATCACTAGTCTGCACTCAAGACATCCACAGACAGAAATCACTAGCCTGCACTCAAGACATCCACATACAGAAATCACTAGTCTGCACTCAAGACATCCACAGACAGAAATCACTAGTCTGCACTTAAGACATCAGCAGACAGAAATCACTAGTCTGCACTCAAGACATCTACAGACAGAAATCACTAGTCTGCACCCCAGACAGAAATCACTAGTCTGCACTCAAGACATCAGCAGACAGAAATCACTAGTCTGCACTCAAGACATCCATAGACAGAAATCACTAGTCTGCACTCAAGACATCCACAGGCAGAAATCACTAGTCTGCACTCAAAACTCAGAAGATCACATCAGTCTGTAATCAAAGTAGCTCCAAAAAAGTTTTCAGTTACATCTAATAAATATGTTGCTAAAAATAATCACTAACTATTTTGGCCTCCCATTTTATTTCCATTGATGAACCAAGTAGGAGGTGCTGGAGGGTTTTCACCAGAAGCAGACCTGGTCTCACAGTTGAACGAAACATTACTGCCATCTGGTACTGTCTGGTCAGTTGGAGCACCATTAACAAAAATTGGTCCAGCTGAAAGAATGCAAGATTATTTCAGGTATAAATACAATCACACAATTTGAATACAACAGCAAATGGCAATTAGAATAAAAGATCTAACTAGTTTGAGTCATCTAGACTATACACGACTAGCTACAAGTTACTGACCACAAGTTACCGACCACAAGTTACCGACCACAAGTTACCGACCACAAGTGACCGACCACAAGTGACTGATTACAAGTGACCGACCACAAGTGACTGACTACAAGTGACCGACCACAAGTGACCGACCACAAGTGGTTGTATTTAACATTGAGCCAGCCTCACATAAACTTTGATGTAACATTGAGCCAGCCTCACATAAACTTTGATGTAACATTGAGCCAGCCTCACATAAACTTACATGTAACATTGAGCAAGCCCCACTAAACTTTGATGTAACATTGAGCAAGCCCACATAAATTACATGTAACATTGAGCAAGCCCCACATAAACTTACATGTAACATTGAGTCAGCCTCACATAAACTTACATGTAACATTGAGCAAGCCCCACATAAACTTTGATGTAACATTGAGTCAGCCTCACATAAACTTACATGTAACATTGAGCCAGCCTCACATAAACTTTGATGTAACATTGAGCCAGCCTCACATAAACTTACATGTAACATTGAGCAAGCCCCATATAAACTTTGATGTAACATTGAGCCAGCCTCACATAAACTTACATGTAACATTGAGCAAGCCCCATATAAACTTACATGTAACATTGAGTCAGCCTCACATAAACTTACATGTAACATTGAGCAAGCCCCACATAAACTTTGATGTAACATTGAGTCAGCCTCACATAAACTTACATGTAACATTGAGCAAGCCCCACATAAACTTACATGTAATATTGAGCAAGCTCCACATAAACTTACATGTAACATTGAGCCAGCCTCACATAAACTTTGATGTAACATTGAACAAGCCTCACATAAACTTTGATGTAACATTGAGCCAGCCTCACATAAACTTACATGTAACATTGAGCAAGCCTCACATAAACTTACATGTAATATTGAGGAAGACAGTACTCGATGCTTGTCCTGCAGAATTGCTTGCAGAACATAAATAATTCCTTTCATCACTTTCATCCAATCCAGTGATCATGAGTATTCGTGAGTCAGGGAACACAGTATATTTGTTATTGCTAGTAATAACCGCACCAGAATCATACTTCCATTGAACAACTGGGATATTAGGCGATACTGGGTCACTATTCAAATGAAGAAATATTTAATCAGTTTCATTTTATTAAACAAAAATATGTTGACATCATAGGCACACATAATCACTCAATATCTGCTGTAGTACACACTATCAAATCTAGAATCTAATTTAGTACAAGAACATCAAGTCTAGGAATCTAATTTACTACAAGAACATCAAGTCTAGGAATCTAATTTAGTACAAGAACATCAAGTCTAGGAACAATTTGACAGACATCAGCTAAATCTAATTTACTACAAGAACATCAAGTCTAGGAATCTAATTTAGTACAAGAACATCAAGTCTAGGAATCTAATTTAGTACAAGAACATCAAGTCTAGGAATCTAATTTAGTACAAGAACATCAAGTCTAGGAATCTAATTTACTACAAGAACATCAAGTCTAGGAATCTAATTTAGTACAAGAACATCAAGTCTAGGAATCTAATTTAGTACAAGAACATCAAGTCTAGGAATCTAATTTACTACAAGAACATCAAGTCTAGGAATCTAATTTAGTACAAGAACATCAAGTCTAGGATCTAATTTACTACAAGAACATCAAGTCTAGGAATCTAATTTAGTACAAGAACATCAAGTCTAGGAATCTAATTTACTACAAGAACATCAAGTCTAGGAATCTAATTTAGTACAAGAACATCAAGTCTAGGAATCTAATTTACTACAAGAACATCAAGTCTAGGAATCTAATTTAGTACAAGAACATCAAGTCTAGGAATCTAATTTACTACAAGAACATCAAGTCTAGGAATCTAATTTAGTACAAGAACATCAAGTCTAGGAATCTAATTTAGTACAAGAACATCAAGTCTAGGAATCTAATTTACTACAAGAACATCAAGTCTATAATATAATTTACTACAAGAACATCAAGTCTAGAATATGATACAGTACCAGAACATCAAGTCTAGAATCTGATACAGTACAAGAAGTCTAGAATCTGATACAGTACAAGAACATCAAGTGTAGAATCTGATACAGTACCAGAACATCAAGTCTAGAATCTGATACAGTACAAGAACATCAAGTCTAGAATCTGATACAGTACAAGAACATCAAGTCTAGAATCTGATACAGTACAAGAACATCAAGTCTAGAATCTGATACAGTACAAGAACATCAAGTCTAGAATCTGATACAGTACAAGAACATCATCTAGAATCTGATACAGTACAAGAACATCAAGTCTAGAATCTAATTTAGTACATAAACATCAACTTCTACAGAGCATGTGCACTGTTGCTGAGATCTTGCTGTGCAAGAAAGTGATCAGAGAACAAGTGGTTATTTACTAAAAGTATAATGATGATGTTTGTAAGATTGCTGAATTTTGCCCAAGCAGCAGTTTGTAGCCTATTATCAATTATCAACTACACTCAATATGGCCTACAATGAGATCAGAAATCTGGCCTACAATGACATCAGAAATCTGGCCTACAATGAGATCAGAAATCTGGCCTACAATGAGATCAGAAATCTGGCCTACAATGAGATCAGAAATCTGCATCCTGATCTTTCCCTGCAGGGACCAAACTAAGTTTCTTTGGGTCAAGAATAGCTTTACATTAAAAATAATCAGAAAGAGATGAATAGCTTCACATTAACATTAATCAGAAAGAGATGATAAGCTTCACATTAAAAATAATCAGACACAGATGAATTGTACAATTTACATTGCTTGTCGACTTCTGGTGACAAAACTGCAGTATTGAAGTTTAAGTTACTGTTATTGTGTGTTTTAATTACTGTTATTGTATGTTTTGTTACTGTTATTGTGTGTTTTGTTACTGTTATTGTGTGTTTTGTTACTGTTATTGTATGTTTTGTTATTGTTATTGTATGTTTTGTTACTGTTATTGTGTGTGTTTTTTCCGGTAATTGTAGGTTTTGTTACTGTTATTGTAGGTTTTGTTACTGTTATTATGTGTTTTGTTACTGTTATTATGTGTTTTGTTACTGTTGTTGTAGGTTTTGTTACTGTTATTGTAGCTTGCTGTTCATGAGATAACATTTCTGGCGCGCTCATTAATTTACCATTCTCTTTCTCAAGAACACCTCCTACCCCATATATGTTTGGAGAGTGAAGGAGGAGGGGGGGTTGCAATGTGATCCCCACAAATTGTATGTGTTATATTTATACTTACTAGCCGGAGAAGACACATTCAAGCTTGACTGATGAAAATCTTAATGCTTTAATTTTGCTGTTGCTGTACTGAAACTGTACTTTCACTGCTGTAGGTCCTGAAGCTATTCAACACAGATCAAAGAGGATACAATAATCAGAACAAGAAGCTCTGCTAATATCATTTCATAATTCTACTGAATTTCTACAATACTTTTATACCTTCTCTACAAGCTCATATGACAGAAAGATCAATGAAGCCAGTTGCACATGTAGAATGACAACATGTAGCATGACAATAGAAACACTGGCGGTAACTAAGGCACTACTCTGGCACTACTGCGACCATGTTGTAAACTTTGACACAGCATAACAAATTTCCATTTCATACAAAATTTTAATAGAATGAAAACTGAGGGCTCAGCTGCTGCTGACCTCAAGTGCTGCTGAACTCAAATGACTCTGAGACTTCAGTTACTAAGATATCAGGTACAACTTTCATGCTTTTATATGTTCCACTTTCAGTTCATGCTTTTATATAAACAACTTTCAGTCCATGCTTTTATATGTTCAACTCTCATGCTTTTATATGTTCAACTCTCATGCTTTTATATGTTCAACTCTCATGCTTTTATATGTTCAATTCTCATGCTTTTATATGTTCAATTCTCATGCTTTTATATGTTCAACTCTCATGCTTTTATATGTTCAACTCTCATGCTTTTATATGTTCAATTCTCATGCTTTTATATGTTCAATTCTCATGCTTTTATATGTACAATTCTCATGCTTTTATATGTTCAATTCTCATACTTTTATATGTTCAATTCTCATGCTTTTATATGTTCAACTTTCATGCTTTTATATGTTCAATTCTCATGCTTTTATATGTACAACTTTCAGTCCATGTTCAAATTGTCTGTCTGTTTTCTGTGTGAGGATATATGTAGTTACTTCCAAGCTCCAATGTTTTATGTGTGAATACTGTCATTGACATTTAGGAGTTTGACGCTAACAAAATAGTTGACTGCAAGGTACAGGATGTAGTTGACTGCAAGGTACAGGATGTAGTTTACAGCAAGGTATATGATGTAGTTGACTGCAAGGTACAGGATGTTGTTGACAGCAAGGTACAGGATGTAATTGACTGCAAGGTACAGGATGTTGTTGACTGCAAGGTACAGGATGTTGTTGACTGCAAGGTACAGGATGTAGTTAACAGCAAGCTACAGGATGTAGTTGACTGCAAGGTACAGGATGTTGTTGACTGCAAGGTACAGGATGTAATTGATTGCAAGGTACAGGATGTAGTTGCACTTGAATAAATGATGAAATATTGTAATTGCTTAGTAACAACTTGTTGCTGTATGATCATACATCAAATGACGATGATGAAGCTACTCAGAAACTGAAGGAACGTTGAATTAAATATTGTACAAGTACGTTGGAGAACAAACACAGTTGAATATTGGTTATTGAAACGACTTTATGTCCCAGCACTCTGTCTCCCCGAACAGATGTTGAAAGATATGCATACTGATAGTTCCTGTGGCTCGCTGGTTAAATACAATCCTCTATCTGCACCTCAAGCGTCTGGCTCTACTTGTACAATGGCTCTGGCTCTACTTGGTTAATGGCTCTGGCTCTACTTGTACAACAGCTCTGGCTCTACTTATACAATGGCTCTGGCTCTACTTGTATAATGGTTCTGGCTCTACTTGTATAATGGCTCTGGCTCTACTTGTACAATGGCTCTGGTTCTACTTGGTTAATGGCTCTGGCTCTACTTGGTCAATGACTCTGGCTCTACTTGGTCAATGGCTCTGGCTCTACTTGTACAATGGCTCTGGCTCTACTTGTACAATGGCTCTGGCTCTACTTGGTCAATGGCTCTGGTTATACTTGTACAATGGCTCTGGCTCTACTTGTATAATGGCTCTGGCTCTACTTGTACAATGGCTCTGGTTCTACTTGGTTAATGGCTCTGGCTCTACTTGTACAATGGCTCTGGCTCTACTTGTACAATGGCTCTGCCTCTACTTGTACAATGGCTCTGGCTCTACTTGTACAATGGCTCTGGCTCTACTTGTACAATGGATATGGCTCTACTTGTACAATGGTTCTGGCTCTATTTGGTCAATGGTTCTGGCTCTACTTGGTCAATGGCTCTGGCTCTACTTGTACAATGGCTCTGGCTCTCCTTATACAATATGTGTTTCCAAACTCCTTAAATTATTAGATTGATTCAACATCAATTTCAGTGTCCTCATCTGACAGTGTGTTGCCAAGAGACCAAAGAACATCCTCTTACCCATCCTAAACGCTCCGACAAACAATATCTTGGATGCAAGCCCATCTGCTCTCTTATTGCAACAAACACCCACATGACCAGGACAGTAGATCCATGTGATCCTCTGGAGGTTGGAAACCTCTACAGAGGACATTCATTCATACTGCAACCTGCCATTCCGGATCTTCTGAGACACCGACTGAGAGTCAGAAACAACAAGGGCACCAGCAAACGAAATCCCAGAGAGCCACCTGTAGGCAGCACTAATGACCTAAACCTTCATTCTCATACTTGAAGTAACTGTCCTGTGCTCTGCTTTGTTCTGCAATGACCTTATCATGCACGCTAGACAAGAAACTCCAGCCTGACTTCTCACCACAAAGCACAGAATGTATGTAAAACACATCTCTCTAGTAGATACTCCTATGTAAAACACATTTCTCTAGTAGAAACTTCTATGTAAAACACAACTCTCTAGTAGATACTCCTATGTAAAACACATCTCTCTAGTAGATACTCCTATGTAAAACACATCTCTCTAGTAGGTACTCACATACCTTTATCAACATGTTTGTGTTTGGGTAAATTATTTTCATTGAGCATTATTTTCATTGAGCATTATTTTCATTGAGCATTATTTTCATTGAGCATTCATTTCTGCTACTGGAGATTCATTTCTGCTACTGGAGATTCATTTCTGCTACTGGAGATTCATTTCTGCTACTGGAGATTCATTTCTGCTATTGGGGATTCATTATTTTCCAAAAACTGATTTATATAAAAAAGCTTGCAACAAAAACTGATTTATAGAACAGCTTGAAACAAAAACTGATTTATAGAACAGCTTGCAACAAAAACTGATTTATAGAACAGCTTGCAACAAAAACTGATTTATAAGAACGATGCTTGCAACAAAAACTGATTTATAGAACAGCTTGCAACAAAAACTGATTTATAGAACAGCTTGCTATAAAAACTGATTTATAGAACAGCTTGTAACAAAAACTGATTTATAGAACAGCTTGCAACAAAAACTGATTTATAGAACAGCTTGCAACAAAAACTTATTTCCAACAAAATGATTCAATTCAATTGGCAAAATTGCCAGAGTGGTTACCGGGCCCAAATTTGGAGTGTAAAGAATAGAACCACTGTTACCTGCCACGCATGTCATAAGATGCGACTAAGGAGGTCTGGCTGAAATCGGATGCACGTGTCCGCTAGGGAATGCTAACCGAAACAAATGCTTGTAGAAAATGGATGCACCAGGCTGTAAGGCGCATAACATGGTGCAACGACCCCTCACAATGAGGAATGGGATAACGGATTCTACGGTCGCCAATCTGCCTCAGAGATTTAGCCATGCAGTAAGAATGTCAGACCTTCCATCACGAGGATGGCCAAAACTTACTGTGGGAAGAGGTCGGCACAAACGGGAAGCAGAAATCATATGAATTATATCCCACAGAACTGTTCCCAGTATGCAGACTTGAGAAGAAAGAGGTAGCCCACTTACACTAGCGTCCAAGACAAAACTGTATGGCGTGGCTGATAATCTGAGGCAGACGGCTGCCTTTATTAGAGAATCCAAATCCCAATCTAGTGAGAACGCAGAAGAAGAATTGGCAAAATTTCAAATATGATTAAATATAAAATATATTTAAAAGAGTTTTGTAGAAGAAAAGTAGACAATGAATGACTAAGAAAAGTAGACAATGAATGACTAAGAAAAGTAGGCAATGAATGACTAAGAAAAGTAGACAATGAATGACTAAGAAAAGTAGGCAATGAATGACTAAGAAAAGTAGACAATGAATGACTAAGAAAAGTAGACAATGAATGACTAAGAAAAGTAGACAATGAATGACTAAGAAAAGTAGACAATGAATGACTAAGAAAAGTAGGCAATGAATGCTATGATAATCTAGTAGCATGTCTTTGCTATTGACAATACATTGATCATTCATTCTTTGTGCCTAATCGAATGAAACTTTCTCCTTCCACTGAAATACCACAATAGTAGCTCAACTGATCCTTTACTAGTGTATATGTAAAATGAAGATTGCCTGAAAAAGTATTGTACAATAGTTACCTATCTAAGTTTATAAATCTGAATGAAAAGCTATCTAAGTTTATAAATCTGAATTAAAAGCTATATAAGTTTATAAATCTGAATGAAAAGCTATATAAGTTTATAAATCTGAATGAAAAGTATTGTTTACTCTATTTGCTAATCTTGTTTCAGCTTGTGCTTTCATAGCAGTACATGCGCTGGCTGATTCTGCCACCATATCAGAGGACCAGCCAATGGATAGAACTGAAATTTTGAACGCCCTCATAGAGTGTGGCTGCAAAGAAGATTTTCATTTAAATCAATCCATGTCAACTACTAGATTGCAGGAGCTGGGTTTGAAGATTGGATTAGCAAGAAAAGAACAGCATAACAGGTACGTGAGTAGGCTCATCAATCAAAATCGAACTGGTACGGTCAGTTACTGGACGCTGTTGGAGATATTGCGAAGGAGATCGGAGCACCTATGGACATGTCCAATGAAGATATTCAAAACTGAAACTGCAGTAGATGCAAGCTACTGTAGAACACTCAAGTAAATGAAAAGACTGTAGTAGATGCAAGTTACTATATAACAGTAGAAAATGAATAAGCATATCACTTGGTAGTGAGTATATTCACATCTTGTACATGTACAACATAACTATCATCTTGTACATGTACAACATATAACTACATCTTGTACATGTACAACATATAACTATCATCTGTACATGTACAAATATAACTATATCTTGTAATGACAACATATAACTAACAACTTGTACATGTACAACATATAACTATCATCTTGTACATGTACAACATATAACTATCATCTTGTACATGTACAACATATAACTATCATCTTTATGTGTTTACTATCATTCCTTTCTGGTCCACAAACAATCGTCCTCCATCCATGGAAATGCCAATGCGATTGACATCATACCAGTTGAGTTTGATATTTGAACCCACCACATCTGTGTTCTCATTGCCACACTGCAGCATGACATAGTCGTACTCTGTCACTTGTTTTGTTACAGTTACAGCAGAGTCAAACCTTCCAACTCCTGAATAAAATATATTGACAAGGTGTTTCCATGACTTTAACAAATAACCAGATATGTTCACATTCAACAATGGTGTCCCATCCCAAAGTCATCATCATCATCAGGTGTGTGTCGGCTGGCGTAGGCGATCATGGATCTTTTTACCGGTTGGCACAATGTGTTCTAAACCCCCCCCTCCTCATCAAATGCCCGAAAAATTATGACCACCTCTTGTATTGATAATAAGTTTGTGTCTTGACCTCATTCTACACCTCAACATTAGTGATCTTAGCAGTCCATGGTATTCTCATCATTTTCTGTAAAACCACATCTCTGTGGCCCTCAGAGACTTTTTGATCTGTTTGTTTATTGTCCATGATCTGCATCTGTATGTCAGATGTCAGTATTGGTTCTATGTAGCACTGTATAACTCTCATTCTGATCTCAACTGACAATGACTTCTTCTCTTCCACCATTTACTTCTTTATAGAAGTGTTTGGGGAGGGGGGGAGTGATTTTGTGTGTGCTTGTATTAAGGCCAATTGTGAGCTGATATTCATTTTCCTACGGCTATTTTTTATGCAGTCACTCCATCTTTTGCATGGTCTTCCTCTTGTTGCTTTCGCCTGCTCTATTCTGCTCTTTATTTCTGATCGGATTCTGCCATCTGATGTTACCAGGACTCCGAGGTATTTAAATTGATGCACTTGTCTTAGCTCAGTCCCATTTACTGTGATGGCGCATTTTGGTAAAATCTGCTTTTGATATGATCATAACTTCTGTCTTCTTAATATTCAAACTGAGTCCTTTGTTGTTACTTTCTGTCACAACCTTATCAACTAATTTCTGGAGTTCCATTTCCTTTCTTGCTATTAAGACAGTATCATCAGCGTATCTCAGGTTATTTATGATATGTCCTCCTACAGCTATTCCAGGAATATTTTTTATAGACCTAAAAATGTTTTTACAATGCTGTGAGAACAGGTCTGGTGATAATACGCATCCTTGTCTAACACCCTTTTTGATCTTCTGGAAAGTTCCAATCTTTATGTCTATTCTTATAGCTGCTGTTTGCTGCCAATATGTGTTCTGAATGATTCTTAGATCTTTGCTGGCGACGTTTAAGTTTTATAACATTTTTGGAAGTTCTTGATGGTTTACTTTGTCGAACGCATTGGTGTAGTCTATATAGCACAAGTATATATCTGTTTTTACTTATACTGATCTGCGTATTAGTGTTCTTAGGATATATATATCGTTGCTAGTGCCCTTGCCTTCAACAAATCCAAACTGTTCATCGCTGATTTTTGGTCGTATTCTGCTTCTCATCATTATCCTCAGTAGTATCTTTGTCATATGACTCATAAGACTGATAGTGTGGTGATCTTCACATTCGACTGCTCTTGATTTCTTTGGCAAAGCAATAAATATGGACTTTAGTAGATCTTTTGGAATACAACTACTGTCATATATGTCGTTTAAAAGTTTTGTTATCACTTTTAGAATACAACCACTGTCATATATGTCGTTTAAAAGCTTCGTTATCACTTCCGTTCCTAGATTTCTCAGAGCTTGAATTTCTTCTGCTGTTATGTTATCTGGACCTGGAGACTTACCTCTCTTAATGCGTTTTATGACATCTTCAACTTCAGCTGTATTGGTGGTCCCTTGCACGTGTCTGGTATATTTAGTTCTTCTCTGTCATCATCATCGAGTTCTCCAATATATTCCGTCCATCGTCCCGTTATATTTTCTTCCCCCAATAATATTGTACCTTCTTTGCATTTTAGACATCCAGTTCGCGTGTGTGACTTTCTTCCTGTGATGTCATTTATTTGTTTGTGTAAAGATTTTGTGTCCTTGTTATGCTGTTTCTCAATTTTGCTGCATTTCTCCAGATTGAGCCAGTTCTCTTTCTCTACCCTGCACCTGTCTTTGATCTCCTTATTTAGTCTGTCATATTCTTCTGTATTTTGCTTGCTGTTTCTTCTTGCAGCCATTAACTGTAATATTTCCTCCGTCATCCATTTCTTCCTTACATTGTATTTTATTTTTGGTATGATCTCAGATGATCAGTTATAAGTGGACTATCATCATAGCACATTGTATGCTGTCTTTCCATTTGCTCTCAAATTTGTTTGTTCCATCTTTTACGCAGGCAACTTTCTTTTACCTTGTATCCCCTGTATTTGAATAGCAATGCTCTTTAAGGTGAACTGACTGTTGATAATCTGTGTAAGTGTCTGAATCATATAATTTGATTCTGAACTAATTGCTTACTAGAAGCTGCTGGAAGCATCAAAGACGTTCTCTACTCATGGGCATACTCGAGCCGATGTGAGTATCATGATTTGATTTGTAGTTAAATGAGTTATATATTTACATATTTACTTTCTGTTTTTGTACATGATGTTAATTTGTCAACAGGAAGTTTCTTCAGGAACCACATGTTATCAGTTGAAAGCAAACAAAATGGTAAGTAAGAAATCTAGAAAATAAATTCTGTTCTGTCATTATCTTAAGATAAACTAAACAAGCTGTGCGTATACTGTTCTGTCATTATCTTAAGATAAACTAAACAAGCTGTGTGTATACATTCCATATTAAAATATCTAGAAAATAAAAGTAATTCTCTCATTAATAATAATAATAATAATTCCTCTCGTACCGTTATACGTTAGATAGGGCGTGCAAGCAATTTCTCCATACCGCTCTATCCTGGGCAACTCGCTCAATCTCCTCCATGGAACTGAGACCGATATTTCCTGCCTCTCTCAGCAAAGTTCGTTTCAGGGTCTCCTTACGCCGACTTCTCTTTCTTGAACCCTTTGCATCCCACTTCAATGCCTGCTTTGATATTCGTTGATCATTTCTCCTCAAGGTGTGTTCAACATATCTCCATCTTCTCTTTCTTATAACAGTTGTCACTAGTGGTTGACCAGACATGTCTCTGATTTCATCACTTCTCCTGAATTTGTTCCATTTTATATTCATTATTTTTCGCAGACATCTATTTTCAAATGCATTCAACTTGTTTTCTATATCTATAGTCATTTTCCAACTCTCGCTGGCATATGTTATGATTGATACAACATTTGAATTGAAAATTCGTAATTTAGTTTAATACTATATAACTTGCAGTTCCATATTTTATTTTTGCCAATTCGTATCATAATTTCTTTTTAACATTTCCTGTGCAATCAAAATTGCTACCTAAATAGGTGAACTGCTCTGTTATTTTTATCATTTTAGATTCCAGGGTGATATCTGCATTACTTGCCATAGGTGTCTTCATTATATTTGTTTTTCATAGCTTATCTGCAGTCCAACTTTTGATGCTATAGATGACAAGTTGTCTGTTTTCTTTGCATATCTTGGTTGTTTCTACTTAACAAGGCAATATCATCTGCAAAATCCAAATCTTCTAGTTGACTATTTTCTACCCAATCGATGCCAGTTTCGCCCCTGCAACATTTCGCATCACCCAGTCAATGGCCACTCCAAACAATAGCGGAGATAGAATACAGCCTTGCTTTACTCCGGTTTCAACCATAAACCAGTCGCTGTGTCCACCATCAGTGCGAACTGCACACTGTGAACCCTCATAGAGGCTCTTGATAATGTTTATTATTTTGTCTGGTATTCCATAGCATCTCAAAACATTCCACAGGGATATTCTGTGTAGACTATCAAAGGCTTTTTTTAAAATCGATGAAATTTAGTATAAGTGGTTGTTGCTTCTCAATATGTTCCTCCAAAATTAGTCGTAGGGTAATTATTTGGTCTAAGCAGCTTCTCCCAGGTCTAAAACCAGCTTCTTCTTCTCTCAAGGTTGTGTCCACTGCTCCTTTGATTCTATTAAGAATGATTTTGCAGAAAGTCTTGGTCATTACTGATAATAGGGTGATCCCTCTCCAGTTGTTGCAATCTTTGAGATCACCTTTTTGGGGATCTTAACAATTATTCCCCTTTTCCATTGATCTGGGACAGTTTCTTCTTCCCATACTTTATTAAATAGTTCTTGCACCTGGCTAATAGTTGTATCATCAGCCGCTTTGAGCATTTCTGCAGTAATGTTGTCATCACCCGCTGCCTTATTGTTTATCAAGGAATTTATTGCCTCTTTGACCTCAGTTACACTTATCATTTCTTCGTTAATTGGTAGGGAGCTGTTTCTTGCCTCTTCGACAAACTTGAGTAGTACTGGTGGATCAGGTCTATTTAATATTTCTTCAAAATGTTCTGCCCATCTTTTCTTCTGCTCGGTATCTGATGTTAGAACTTTACCATCTTTGCTCTTGATTGGGCCACCCTTTGAAACAAATATTCCAGTAAGTTGTTTTAGTGTGTTGTATAGCATTTTACTGTTTCCAGTCTTAGCTGCCTTTTCCCCTTCTTCGGCCAGTCGATTGACAAATGCTCTTTTATCTCTTCTAGCTGCTCTTTTCACTTCCTTGTCTTTTAGTCTATATTCCTCTTTAGCTTGGATTTCATCTGTTGCATCCTTAGTATTAAATATTGCTAGTTTCATCTTTCTTCTTTCTTGAATACATTTCCAGGTGTCATCGTTTATCCAGGGTTTTCTGTCTTTCGTCTTTAATCCTGCACTACTATTTGCTGCCCCCAATAGTGTGTTCTTTATCTTAGTCCATTTGTCTTCAATGTTCTGTTCATTTTCACCATTGAGTAACTCAAACCTATTCTTAAGTTCGAGCTGATATTTCTCTTTTACTTCTTTATTTTGTAGCCTTTGACTGTCTATTCGCAGTTGTTCTTTTTAGTATGGTGAATTTTCAATTTCAGTCTCAATTTACCTATGCATAAATTATGATCACTTCCTACATCTGCCCTTCTGTATGCATGACATCCAGCAATGATGTTCTAAATTGTGTATTTATGCACATATGGTCAATCTGATTCCTGGTCACTCCATCTGGTGAGTGCCAAGTAAGATAATTCTCTCATTATCTTTAGATAAACTAAACAAGCTGTGTGTATACATTCCATACTATAATATCTAGAAAATAAAAGTTGTTCTTTGATTATGTCAGAAAAGTTTTTCAGTTTTACTTAATAGTGATATTAAGTATTGCATGACAAAACTTACGTGATTGTCGCAACATGACACGCGATGACCAGCTGACAGCAGGAAATTGTGTACCTTGTACATCAGTAAATACATTTCTTGGAGAACAAATGTATGTACCTTCTTCATTGACAGTAAATTTAGGAATTAACAATGATCCTGTTGTTGAGTCATAAGTAACTGTACCACCTGGTGCAATTGCTGTTTTATTCTTTAACCATGAATACCTGTTGAATTAGAAAAAATATAGATCATAATAAAATTTAAAAAACACTGAAACAAAACATACTATTCTTCAATTGAAACAAAACATACTATTCTTCAACTGAAACAAAACATACTATTCTTCAACTGAAACTAAACATACTATTCTTCAACTGAAACAAAACATACTATTCTTCATCTGAAACAAAACATACTATTCTTCAACTGAAACTAACCATATTATTCTTGAACTGAAACTAAACATATTATTCTTGAACTGAAACTAAACATATTATTCTTGAACTGAAACTAAACATACTATTCTTGAGCTGAAGAAAAAAAGTTATAATTGTCAAACTGATGGAATAAAAAGTTATAATTGTCAAACAGCTGGAATAAAAAGTTATAATTGTCAAACAGCTGGAATAAAAAGTTATAATTGTCAAACTGATGGGGAAAAAAACGTGAAAATTTTCAAACTGAATTAAATTTATTAAACTTGTTTTTGTAAAGCAAGTCTTTCTTCTTCAACAAGAAAAAATAAAAATAAAGTAGGTAACAATCTATTGTCTATTGCCTTTTCCCAGGTAGATGATGGAATTGGTTATCCACTCTTGCCGTTAAACGTTAGTGTTCCAGGGCCAGATGGATGAGTCACCCTCGTTGTGTTATATCTGTGTTTATTTAGTGTGGTATTGATATTGTCTATCCATCTTTTTGTTGATCTTCCTTGGTTCTAGTACCTCATCTCTTTTTATTATATGCTGTTATTGGTGACTGGTTGTATTCCATTCTCATGAAATGTCAGAACCCCTGACTTTGTTGTCTTTCAATGTATTTGGTGCATGAAGGTATGCCCACTCTGCATCTGATGTCCTCATTTTGTAGTTTATCTTTTCTGGTGACCCCCACCACCTTCTTCAAGCATTTCATATGTGCTGAGCTTTCTGTGGTGTGTTGCTGTCAGGGACCAAGTTTGGCACTGGTAACATAGTGTTGCTGTCAGGGACTAAGTTTGGCACTGGTAACATAGTGTTGCTGTCAGGGACTAAGTTTGGCACTGGTAACATAGTGTTGGTAGAAAAATACTTTTTATCATCTGCCTTTTTACCTCCATCTTGATCTTTGGGTGTTGTAGTAATGGTGCCTGCTGGTAGGTCACTGCACTTGTTTTTGACACCTTGTCCCTATTTCTCTATCTAGTTTTCCGTTCTCTGTAAAAATGCTGCCTAAATATTTGAATTCAGAAACTTGTTTTACTCTGGTGTTATCTATTTGTATGTTTGCTTGACTTAGTGTTCTACTGATTTTCATGATCTCTGTTTTTTATGTGTTGATTTTCATGTACTTCCTGCATGCTGCTAACAATGAATTTATAATATTTTGTAGCTGATCTTTATCTTCATAGATTAGACTTCGTGGTTGTCTGCGAAAAGTAATTCATTGATTTCAATATTCAATTGATCGTAGTTTTCATTCTCTCTGTCGATAAGATTTTTTCCGCAATGTGCATCTTTCACTATTCTGTCAATATATATATTGAAGAGAAGAGGTGATAGTATACAACCCTGTCTTACTCCTGATTATGTTTTGTATTAGTCTGTAATTCCATCTGTTGTTCTTACCATACTGTGTATATTTTGGTATATTGCTCTGATGTTGTCAGACCCTGTGATTTTGTATGGTTTCCCAAAGAATGCTTCTATCTATTCTGTCAAATGCCTTTTCTTGATCGATGAATAATAAGTGTAGCTCTTTATTGTATTCTATTGCTTTTTCACTCAGTTGTCTCAGAGTGAATAGAGCGTCTGTGCATTCCACTCCTCTTCTAAATCCAAACTGTGAGGGGCTTATTTGTGAGTCAGCGATGTGTCTTATGTGTTGTTCTAATATTTTTGCGTATATTTTACCAGTGTAGCTTAATAGTGAAATGCCTCTGTATGTTTCGCATTCTCTTTTATTGCCTTTGTTTTTCCATAATGGGACTATTACTGATTTTTGCCAGTCATCTGGAACTTTTCTTTCTGTCCAAGCGGCTGTGAATATTCTATTTAACCATTTTACACCTATTTCTTTGCATGCTTTATTGCTTCGTTGGGTATGCCATCTGCACCTGGTGATTTGTTGTTCCTGCTGTTCTTTATTGCTGTTTCAATTTCTGGACTCAATATATCTAGTTCTGTTGTTTCGTTTCCTTTGTTGTGTATATATATTCTGTTTTTATATTAGAATTGTAAAGCTCTTGAAAATATTCTTCCCATCTGGTCATTCTATCTTGTCTGTTGAGTAATGATGTTCCTTCCTTACTGTTTATGATAGTGGTAGGGTTGTAGCTCTCGTCTATCACTCTCATTGCTTTGACACTGAAAAAAAATCGCTCGGTTATGTTCTACATAAGTCTGTTAGATGTTCTCCATATTTGCACCAAGAGTTTTCTTTCTCTTTCTTGACTATTCTTTTGACCTCTCTCCTTGCTAGACGGTATTGTGCATAGTCGTTATGGTTTTTAGATTTCAACCATGTTTGGAAACAATGTTTCTTTCTTTGTATGGCTTTTTGTATCTCTTCACTCCACCATGCTGTTTTTTATGAGCTTTGGCTGGTCCTCTTGTGCTACATACTTTTAGTAAATTGTTTGATATGGAGGTTTTAAATACTTTCCATTTCTTCTCATTGTTATCATTTCTCTTGGGTAAATTGTGGTTTTAAATATTTCTCATTTCTTCTTGATGTTATCAATTTTCTTGGGTAAGGTGTGGTAAATCTGGTTCATTTCTTGATATAACTTGTCTCTGGTTGTTTCTTGAATTATTCTGTGCATAGAAGATTATTACGTCTCCGTCCAACATCTCACTAGGGTATGATCGTCCAACACCTCACTAGGGTATGATCGTCCAACATCTCACTAGGGTATGATCGTCCAACATCTCACTAGGTGATGCAACATCTATAGGTAGAACGGAAGAAGAAAAAGTGACTAGGATTTTCTTATGTGTTTATCTTTATCATTTGTAAACAATAATATAGATCAGCGAAGTTTGTCGTGGATAGTCATCAGTGAAGTTTGGTAGATAGTCATCAGTGAAGTGTGTCATGGATAGTCATCAGTGAAGTTTGGTAGATAGTTATCAGTGAAGTGTGTCATGGATAGTCATCAGTGACGTTTGGTAGATAGTCATCAGTGAAGTTTGGTAGATAGTCATCAGTGAAGTTTGGTAGATAGTCATCAGTGAAGTTTTGTAGATAGGCATCAGTGAAGTTTGTCGTAGATAGTCATCAGTGAAGTTTGGTAGATAGTCATCAGTGAAGTGTGGTAGATAGTCATCAGTGAAGTTTGTCGTAGATAGTCATCAGTGAAGTTTGGTAGATAGTCATCAGTGAAGTGTGGTAGATAGTCATCAGTGAAGTTTGTCGTAGATAGTCATCAGTGAAGTGTGGTAGATAGTCATCAGTGAAGTGTGGTAGATAGTCATCAGTGAAGTGTGTCATGGATAGTCATCAGTGAAGTTTGGTAGATAGTCATCAGTGAAGTGTGTCATGGATAGTCATCAGTGAAGTTGCATGATAGTCATCAGTGAAGTTTGGTAGATAGTCATCAGTGAAGTTTGTCAGATAGTCATCAGTGAAGTTTGTCAGATAGTCATCAGTGACGTTTGGTAGATAGTCATCAGTGAAGTTTGGTAGATAGTCATCAGTGAAGTTTGGTAGATAGTCATCAGTGAAGTGTGTCATGGATAGTCATCAGTGAAGTTTGGTAGATAGTCATCAGTGAAGTTGTCATGATAGTCATCAGTGAAGTTTGGTAGATAGTCATCAGTGAAGTGTGTCATGGATAGTCATCAGTGAAGTTTGGTAGATAGTCATCAGTGAAGTTTGGTAGATAGTCATCAGTGACGTTTGGTAGATAGTCATCAGTGAAGTTTGGTAGATAGTCATCAGTGAAGTTTGGTAGATAGTCATCAGTGAAGTTGTCAGATAGTCATCAGTGAAGTTTGGTAGATAGTCATCAGTGAAGTGTGTCATGGATAGTCATCAGTGAAGTTTGGTAGATAGTCATCAGTGATGTTTGGTAGATAGTCATCAGTGAAGTTTGGTAGATAGTCATCAGTGAAGTTTGGTAGATAGTCATCAGTGAAGTGTGTCATGGATAGTCATCAGTGACGTTTGGTAGATAGTCATCAGTGACATTTGGTAGATAGTCATCAGTGACATTTGGTAGATAGTCATCAGTGAAGTTTGGTAGATAGTCATCAGTGAAGTTTGTGGAGATAGTCATCAGTGAAGTTTGGTAGATAGTCATCAGTGAAGTTTGGTAGATAGTCATCAGTGAAGTTTGGTAGATAGTCATCAGTGAAGTTTGTCGTAGATAGTCATCAGTGAAGTGTCGTGGAGCAGAATAAGTTAATGTCTAGACTTGGATTAACTAAACAATTGTTTAAAGTTAATCTTTCTCTCTACCTGAAACAATTTATGTTGATCAAAACTATACTTTATCTAGATTTGAATGAAACTATACTTTATCTAGATTTGAATGAAACTATACTTTATCTAGATTTGAATGAAACTATACTTTATCTAGATTTGAATAAACTACACAATGATTTAAGTTATTCTTGTGGTTTTTTTTGTCAGAACTTAAATGAGATAAACAAGTTAAAATCATGTAGATATAAGCGAACAATTTTAATAATGAACAGAATAAACAAAGACTGAAGGTAGTCTTCAATCAACTTAACATAAAAATTAACTAAACAATTGCTAAAATTATTTCTCATCTAGACTTCAATAAACTAATGTTGGCAGACGATAATCTTCCACTGGACAGGAGAAAACTTACGTTGGTTGAGGTATTCCATTTGCGGTACAGTTCACCATAACATTCTTATTTTCAGAAAAGTACAATACAGTTGTACTTGTGGGAGTCAAAACAATTGGTGGCTTGCGAACTGTAAAGATAACAAAAATAAAATGTGAGAATCAGAAGCTTTCATTGTTTGTGAACTGACATAGTAACTGTTTGTGAACTGACATAGTAACTGTTTGTGAACTGACATAGTGTTTATGAACTGACATAGTAACTGTTTGTGAACTGACATAGTAACTGTTTGTGAACTGACATAGTGTTTATGAACTGACATAGTAACTGTTTGTGAACTGACATAGTAACTGTTTGTGAACTGACATTGTTATTGTTTGTCAACTGACATCATCATCAAGGTGCAAATCCTTTATAGAACATTGCTCTCTTTGCAGCTCATCTGAAATTCGCCCCGTCTCTAGCCAGTTCACTCCCTTCATCGATGGTCATAATCATGGTTTCTTTAATATCTTGTAGCCATCTTCTTCCTGATCTGCCACTGTGTCCTGGGACCCTGCCCTTTAATATTGTTCTCCCCAGGCCATCGTGGGCGCTTGATGTGACCAAAGTATCTCTCTCGTGCGCGATCACCGCTTAGAGCGATGTATCAGATTTCCCCAAATTATATTCATGTGGAAATCTGATTCATGCAGCTTTAGCATTGGTGTGTTTTATGTCACATCTTCAGCACCATTTGGAGTTCTGGTGCTTATCCTTCGGCGATGTATCTAGTTTCAGCCAGCGTTTACTAGGTTCGCTCTCCGTTCTGTAGGCATCTCTCTCTCGCGATACCAGCCTAGACTGATGAATCAATTTTTATCATGAATTTTACCGTGTTTTTAAGGGACTCCGTTCCTCCATACAGCTTCTCTCGAAGCTCTGTGTTTTGAGGCCAGGTTTCTTTTCTTATGCCTGCTATCAGTTGGCAATCTTGCAGAACGTGTTCTGCCGTCATGTCCGCCTTTTGCAGGGGCACAGGCTAGTTGTGCCAATTTTAAATTTGTGGAACATATGGGCGCGGAGCTTGTGGCTGGTACGGAAACGAAGTATGGCAACTTGTTCACTACGAGACAGACCATAGTACCTGTCGCTGTTATTGTGCTGCGGATGGTCTTTTGTCTATTTGTCTCTGTAGTGCCAGCCGATGGTTGTTCTGGCTTCCTCATACCTGATCTCGAGATTGGTCTGAGGTAGTCGCCCACCTTCTTTAGCTAACTTGTCGGCATATTCATTTCCGCTTATATTGCAGTGTGATGGTATCCACTGAATGACGGTGCATTTGAGTGTGCATACTAATGCGTCAAGGGTCACTTTGAGCTCATTTAGCTCTGTTTGCCTGCGCTTTTGAGTACACGTTTGATTCACCGATGCTCTATCGTTTGAGATGACCGATAGAGCATCGGTGAATATCACGACTTTGTTGCGAGAGGTGCCTCTTCTCTCTAGGATAATTTCGGCCGCTGTTCTTATTGCCTCTGCTTGGTAGTTATTTGAATATTTGCCTGTGGCAATCGCTTTTGTGACTGTCACTTTCTTTGGGAGTTTAAGCACTATTCTTCCTCCCGCTCGCTGATTGTGTTCCTTGCTGATCCATCAGTGTGCACATGTAACCACTTATTTTCAGGATATTCGGTCGCTATGTACTTTTCTGTAGCGCTCTTCTTTCGAGGTTTTCTTGCTGGCCCTTTTTTAGTATGCCTGGGATTGATTCCCTTAGTTCCGGCATTTTCGTTTTCCACGGCGGGCACTTATCAGTTGCCGGGATTGATTTGACTTTGCAGTTTGCTAGGACCGGATGGTCTGTGGTCAGTGCTTTCGCGTCTTTTGTGACGCTGGTCCTCTGTATTCTGCCCCTTCCGAATCCGTTCATTCTTTCGTACATAGGGTTGGAATTGAGCCATTTAAGTTTTTCCGCCAACACCAAGACTTTTCTGTCCCTTTGATCTGCCATTGGCTGGATGCCTGTAATTGTTTCCATCGCCTTGATTGGCGTGGACTTCATGGCTCCTGTGATAATGCGCATTGCACGGTTCTGACTATTGCTCACTTTGGCGAATTGCTTGTTGGATGCACTGCTCCACGGTGCAATGCCGTATTCCGGGACCGGTCGCACTCTTCCAGAGTAGAGTGTTTTGAGGACTCTGGTGTTTGCTCCCCATGTGAAGCCTGCAAGTTTGCGCATCAACGTGAGCCTGTGTCTTGTTTTTGCCGTAGCATTTTCGATTTGGGGGCACCAAGTCAGTTTTCAGTCGAGTGTGACTCCCAGGTACGTTGGGGTCTTGCTTTCTGGAAGATCTTGCCCATTGACTTTAAGCTTTATTTTGTGATTCTGGTTGTTCTGGGAGAACACAGTATAGGTTGTTTTTGAAGGATTTATATTCATATTCCCCTTTTTTGACCACACTTTCAGGTTATTTAGAGTTTCTTGCAGTCGATTTGTTGCTATGGGCATTGACTCTTCCTCGCCCATATTGCCAGGTCGTCGGCATACATGGCAGAGTGAACTCGCTTTGGTAGGCATGTTGCTATGTCATTGACAAAGATTTGAAAGAGGGTTGGTGAGAGCACTCCTTCTTGGGGAACTCCTTGCTCTAATGTGGCCTTCTTGCTAGTGTACCCTGAACTTGAACCCTTGCTGTTCTGTTCTCTAGGTATCTATCAAGCCATTTGTACATTCTTCCCTTTATACCAAGGTTGAGGAGTTTGAGTTTTAGCCCCTCTTACCAGACTGTATCGAACACCTTTTCCATATCTACCAAAACTGCCAGTGTCTGTTTCTTTTCTTGGAAACCATTCTCAATTTCCTGGGCGATATAGGTTACTTGATCTTCTGTAGATCGGTATCTCCGAAAGCCTCCCTGTTGTGCCATGAGAAGCCCTTTGCTTTCCAAGTGCCAAGATAGCCGTTTGTTCACCATCGCTTCCATGAGTTTGCCCGTGCAGCTTAGGAGGCTTATTGGTCTGTAACTCGCCGCGTAATTTATTTTTGCCTGGTTTAAGGATGGGTACCGTGATCGCTTCCTTCCATTCTCATGGTACTATGCCTGTCCTCCATGACAAAGTGTTTGTAGCAATCTAGTTTTTTTTACAGAGTGGGATAGCTAGCCCCACGCCCAACCTCCTTAGTCGCCTCTTACAATATGCGTGGCAGGTAACAATGGGTCTATTCTTTACACCCCAATTTGGGCCCCGGTAACCACTCGGGTGGACCAAAGTATCTAATTTTTCTGTATAGTATGTTGTTTATCAGTCAACTCTCTTTAACATTTAGTTCTTTCAGGACATCAGTGTTCTTCCTTTTTTCTGTCCATGGTATTCGAGGATCTTTCTGTAGCATTTAGTTTCGAAGGACTGGATTTTCGTTCATGTTTTTTGTGTAATATTCCATGATTCACAACCATAAGTAGCCACTGGGAAAATGCATATTGTTTATGAACTGACATAGTTTATGTTTGTGAACTGACATGTTTGTGAACTGACATAGTTTATGTTTGTGAACTGACATGTTTGTGAACTGACATAGTTAATGTTTATGAACTGACATGATTGTGAACTGACATAATATCAACAGGAAATGTAAGTCAAAATAAATGCTGGTTTTCTAACTAAAAGAAAATAATAAATGATATAAATGTAATGTACACTAAACAAGAATGATAACATTTGATCTCAGTTGTCTGTCTTTGATCTCAGTGTCTGTTTTGATCTCAGTTGCCTGTCTTTGATCTCAGTTGCCTGTCTTTGATCTCAGGCCTGCTTGATCTGTTCTTCTTTGATCTCAGTTGTTTTTGATCTCTTTTGTCTTGATCTCAGTTGTTTGTCTTTGATCTCAGTTGTCTGTCTTTGATCTCAGTTGTTTGATCTCAGTTGTCTGTCTTTGATCTCAGTTGTCTGTCTTTGATCTCAGTTGTTTGTCTTTGATCTCAGTTGTCTGTCTTTGATCTCAGTTGTCTGTCTTTGATCTCAGTTGTCTGTCTTTGATCTCAGTTGTCTATCTTTGATCTCAGTTGTCTGTCTTTGATCTCAGTTGTTTGTCTTTGATCTCAGTTGCCTGTCTTTGATCTCAGTTGTTTGTCTTTGATCTCAGTTGTCTGTCTTTGATCTCAGTTGTTTGTCTTTGATCTCAGTTGTTTGTCTTTGATCTCAGTTGTTTGTCTTTAATCTCAGTTGTCTGTCTTTGATCTCAGTTGTCTGTCTTTGATCATTGTGTTGCCTTCACAGTGTCATAACTTTAATCATGTGTTGCCTCACAGTGTCATAACTTTAATCATGTGTTGCCTCACAGTGTCATAACTTTAATCATGTGTTGCCTCACAGTGTCATAACTTTAATCATGTGTTGCCTCACAGTGTCATAACTTTAATCATGTGTTGCCTCACAGTGTCATAACTTTAATCATGTGTTGCCTCACAGTGTCATAACTTTAATCATTTTTTGCCTCACAGTGTCAGAAGAGATTTCTCAAACAATCTTTTGTGTGGGCTTTATACAGAGGTCTGTTATACATGGCTTCTGTTATTTCTGTGGTCGTGCATCAACAAACTCTTCTTCGTATCTACTGTAGTGGAGAAGTATTGCCTCTGTAAACCTAGTTTTGTTAAATCAAATATACAAGCTAACTTACTATCAGACTGACAATGTGACACAGGAACCATCAGCAGTAAGAGAAATGCAGAAACGTGTACATGAGCCATGATGACTCTCACAGAGGTCAAAGGTTGCAACTGTCACAGGCCTTGAACTTATTCAATAACTGTCAAACAGTAAGAGACATCATGGTTAAAATATGATGTATTAGAAAAATGATGTATTAGATGATGTATTAGAAATATGATTTATTAGATGATGTATTAGAAATATGATGTATTTGATGATGTATTAGAAATATGATTTATTAGATGATGTATTAGATGATGTATTTGATGATGTATTAGAAATATGATTTATTAGATGATGTATTAGAAATATGATGTATTAGATGATGTATTAGAAATATGATGTATTAGATGATGTATTAGATGATGTATTAGAAATATGATGTATTTGATGATGTATTAGAAATATGATTTATTAGATGATGTATTAGATGATGTATTAGATGATGTATTAGAAATATGATGTATTAGAAATATGATGTATTAGAAATATGATGTATTAGAAATATGATGTATTAGATGATGTATTAGAAATATGATGTATTAGATGATGTATTAGAAATATGATGTATTAGATGATGTATTAGAAATATGATGTATTAGATGATGTATTAGAAATATGATGTATTAGATGATGTATTAGAAATATGATTTATTAGATGATGTATTAGAAATATGATTTATTAGATGATGTATTATAAATATGATGTATTAACCCAAAATGTATTATTCAGTAGATAATACAACATTTCAAACTACATGACACAAAAAAAGAAAAAGAGACAAGGTAACAATCTATTGGCTATTATTCCCCAGGTAGATGATGGAATTGGTTATCCACTCTTGCCATTAAGCTTAGGGGTGGGAGCTTTAATTTGCATTCCATGGCCAGATGAGTCACTCTTGTTATCTTATCTTATCTTAACCATATTTGCCATGAAGCATCGTCGGGAGAGTTAGTTTTCTATCTTGTGCCAGGTGTGTTGCGCTTGACGTTGTCAGTCCATGCTTTCGCAGGGATTCTGAGATGTTATCTATCCATCGTGTTCTTAGCCTGCCTCGTGCTCTGCACCCTGAGTGTTGATTATTGTAGGCACGTGATGATAGTAAATGTGGTTCCATTCTCATTAGATGGCCGAACCACTTGATGCTTTGCTTCTCGATGTACTGTATGCATGGTATAGTATGAGATGTCTACGAAAAGCTGTCAACGTTACAAGTAGAGATAGAGTGAGAAACGAGAATATCAGAAGCATCGTTGGTACTATACTATACCCTTGTTTACATTTGTGTTTATGTAGTGTGGTTTTGATATTATCTATCCATCTTTTCTTGGTCCTCCTTAGCTCTAGTACCTGACCTCTTTTATTGTATGCTGTTATTGGTGGTTGGTTGTATTTCATTCTCATTAAATGTCCAAACCACTGCATTTGTTGTTTTTCAATGTATTCGGTGCATGAAGTTATGCCCACTCTGCTTCTGATATTCTCATTTCGTAGTCTGTCTTTCCTGGTGACCTCCACTGCCTTCCTCGAGCATTTTATTTCACACGGGGTGAGCTTTCTGTGATGTGTTGCTGTCAGACCAAGTATGGCACTGGTAACAAAGTGTTGGTGAGCTTTCTGTGATGTGTTGCTGTCAGACCAAGTATGGCACTGGTAACAAAGTGTTGGTGAGCTTTCTGTGATGTGTTGCTGTCAGACCAAGTTTGGCACTGGTAACAGTGTTGGTGAGCTTTCTGTGATGTGTTGCTGTCAGACCAAGTATGGCACTGGTAACAAAGTGTTGGTGAGCTTTCTGTGATGTGTTGCTGTCAGACCAAGTATGGCACTGGTAACAAAGTGTTGGTAGGAACTTCTTTTTTATCATCCATCTTTTTTTGTTACTACATAAACAACTATTATAACAAATGTATGCTATGTTAACAAAAATAACTAACAAATGTATGTTAACAAAAATAACTAACAAATGTATGTTAACAAAAATAACTAACAAATGTATGTTAACAAAAATAACTAACAAATGTATGTTAACAAAAATAACTAACAAATGTATGTTATGTTAACAAAAATAACTAACAAATGTATGTTAACATAAATAACTAACAAATGTATGTTAACAAAAATAGCTAACAAATGTATGTTAACAAAAATAGCTAACAAATGTATGTTATGTTAACAAAAATAGCTAACAAATGTATGTTAACATAAATAACTAACAAATGTATGTTAACATAAATAACTAACAAATGTATGTTAACAAAAATAACTAACAAATGTATGTTAACAAAAATAACTAACAAATGTATGTTAACAAAAATAGCTAACAAATGTATGTTAACAAAAATAGCTAACAAATGTATGTTAACATAAATAACTAACAAATGTATGTTAACAAAAATAACTAACAAATGTATGTTAACAAAAATAGCTAACAAATGTATGTTATGTTAACAAAAATAGCTAACAAATGTATGTTAACATAAATAACTAACAAATGTATGTTAACATAAATAACTAACAAATGTATGTTAACAAAAATAACTAACAAATGTATGTTAACAAAAATAACTAACAAATGTATGTTAACAAAAATAACTAACAAATGTATGTTAACAAAAATAACTAACAAATGTATGTTAACAAAAATAACTAACAAATGTATGTTAACAAAAATAACTAACAAATGTATGTTAACAAAAATAACTAACAAATGTATGTTAACAAAAATAACTAACAAATGTATGTTATGTTAACATAATTTGTTGTGTTTTTTTGGGTTTCATCTCATCCGCTGACGTCATAACTTTGACAAGTATTAACAATGTGTGATTAATATTTAATAAAACTACAGTAGTTTTTACGTGTTTCATCATAAACTTGGAAAATAGCGAAGAGAGAATAAATATTTGTACAACTTTTTGTTGGTTGTTGAATTACTTTTGTGTGATGTGAAGAATGTTGGTTGTTGAATTATTTTTGTGTGATGTGAAGAATGTTGGTTGTTGAATTATTTTTATGTGATGTGAAGAATGTTGTGTTGTTTGTTTATTAATGACACTACTGTTGCATGTCTTCAAAACTAAAGATGATGAAAATCGTGTGCAAGTTGAGCTGCAGAAATATTGGCCTAAGTCACACAAACTGTCTCAGTCAAACAATAGAATTCAGAGTTTTAAATCGTCAAGGGCAACGAATGAATTAAACCATTTTGTTCCCGTTAATAATGCGCAAGTTGACACTGAAACACTACTTCCGTATTCTGGATTACATTGAACACCAAAAGATATGTCTACCTCTGTGCCCTGTCACCAACAACCCCTTTGTCTTCCTTCGTCTTGTCTCTAAGTCTTTGTCGCTTTGTTCCGTTCTTGAATCGCGTGTCAATGAATATATGTTGTTCCTACATCACATTCCACATCACGAGGTTTAAAAGTTTCTCGTCTGCAGTTTTAATTAAATTAACTAACTCGAATTTGTCTAGAAAGTTGAACATTGAAATGAAGATCTCCGCCAAGCAACTGTAAAGTTTATCATAAGAACTGGTTCAAATGTACAAACGTATTCAACTATCACCAACAAGAGGAATCAAAACTTTCAGTACTCCAACTGTTATCTTGATATTAACGGTGCGCAAATAATTATTATTTCTGACTCGAATACCATATTCTGCATAGATCCGTTAATAACTGATACGGCTGAAGGAAACAGTATCCCTTATTTGACAAATACTAATTAAATGGTCACTTTCGTTCAGTAAGCTTATATATAAATGTGACAAATACTAGTTAAATTGTCACTTGTTCATGTTATATATAAATGTGACAAATACTAGTTAAATTGTCACTTTCGTTCAGTAAGCTTATATATAAATGTGACAAATACTAGTTAAATTGTCACTTTCGTTCAGTAGCTATATATAAATGTGACAAATACTAGTTAAATGGACTTGTTCAGTGTATATATAATGACAAATACTAGTTAAATTGTCACTTTCGTTCAGTAAGCTTATATATAAATGTGACAAATACTAGTTAAATTGTCACTTTCGTTCAGTAAGCTTATATATAAATGTGACAAATACTAGTTAAATTGTCACTTTCGTTCAGTAAGCTTATATATAAATGTGACAAATACTAGTTAAATTGTCACTTTCGTTCGGTAATAGCCGTCTATCTCAAGCGATGATGACAACAATATCAGACATGTGCTGCTGCACCTCTCTGGTGTGTACGGAGGTGACTTTAGAGTCCAATCCTAGAACACAATCCCCTAACACAAGTGGGGCATACATGATCAAGGTTAGACATGTGCGTGTTGCGTGTTATGTCTTTTCGCTCAGCTCGCTTTCTCTATGTCTCAACGGCACTATGATTCTCAGCTATTCGGGCTCCTCTTTTATTGTTACAGCGCCACGTTTGGCGATCTTGCGCAAGGGATTCCCAGCTCGTGGTGTTTATATCGAAGCATTTCAGAGACACTTTAAGAGTTTTTAAAGCGATTTTTCTGTCTACCAGCTGACCGTCTGCCCCCTTCAAGCTCGTCATACATCAACTGTTTGGGGATGCGTTTATCAGGCATTCGAGCAACGTGCTCTACCCTTTTCACTTGGGCCTTCTGCAACAGGATGTTGACGCTTGGGATATTTGCTCTTGTGAGGACTTCGCTATCTAGAATCTTATTTTGTCCTGTCAGTTTATTTTTAGTATTCTGCGTAGACAGTTTGTGTGGAAGTGGTTTAGTTTTCTTGCGAGTCTGCAAAATGTACATGTAAATATGCAAACGTTTGTTTTCTTTTTTTCTAGATAAAACCGTGTGATGTTTGAAAATGCGGATGTGTATTCTCTGGAATCGATTATGCAAGTATGTGAAACGCTTCACGTTCAGAAAGTACCTCGGACTCAGTTACATTGTCATTATCCGTTACTAGTTTTGTTTCAGGTAACAACTTTGTGTCAGTATGTTCGTTGGAATCGATTATGCATCATCATACAACTGACGCTATGTCATCAAACATTGAAAACAATCAATGTGCACCCACAATTACCAGACAAACACCCCACAATTACCAGACAAACACCCACAATTACCAGACAAACACCCCACAATTACCAGACAAACACCCCACAATTACCAGACATACACAATTACCAGACAAACACCCCACAATTACCAGACATACACAATTACCAGACATACATCACACAATTACCAGACATGCACAAATACCAGACATACATCACACAAGTACCAGACATACATCACACAATTACCAGACATACATCACACAAATACCAGACATACACAAGTACCAGACATACACAATTACCAGACATACACCACACAATTACAGACATACACAATTACCAGACATACATCACACAATTACCAGACATACATAATTACCAGACATACACCACCACACAATTACCAGACATACACAATTACCAGACATACACCACCACACAATTACCAGACATACATCACACAATTACCAGACATACATCACACAATTACCAGACATACACAATTACCAGACATACACAATTACCAGACATACACCACACAATTACCAGACATATACAATTACCAGACATACATCACACAATTACCAGACATACATCACACAATTACCAGACAAACACCCCACAATTACAGACATACACAATTACCAGACATACACCACCACACAATTACCAGACATACACAATTACCAGACATACACAATTACCAGACATACACAATTAGCAGACATACACCACCACACAATTACCAGACATACATCACACAATTACCAGACATACACAATTACCAGACATACACAATTACCAGACATACATCACACAAATACCAGACATACATCACACAATTACCAGACATACATCACACAATTACAGACATACATCACACATTACAGACACATCACAATTACCAGACATACATCACACAATTACCAGACATACACCACACAATTACCAGACATACATCACACAATTACCAGACATACATCACACAATTACCAGACATACATCACACAATTACCCGACATACACCACACAATTACCAGACATACACCACACAATTACAGACATACATCACACAATTACCAGACATACATCACACAATTACCAGACATACACCACACAATTACCAGACATACATCACACAATTACCAGACATACATCACACAATTACCAGACATACACCACACAATTACCAGACAAACATCACACAATTACCAGACATACATCACACAATTACCAGACATACACCACACAATTACCAGACATACACCACACAATTACCAGACATACATCACACAATTACCAGACATACATCACACAATTACCAGACATACACCACACAATTACAGACATACACCACACAATTACCAGACATACACCACACAATTACAGACATACACCACACAATTACCAGACATACATCACACAATTACCAGACATACATCACACAATTACCAGACATACACCACACAATTACCAGACATACACCACACAATTACCAGACATACATCCACATACGACATCACCAACATAGACATACACCACAATTACCAGACAAACACCACACAATTACCAGACATACATCACACAATTACCAGACATACACACACAATTACCAGACATACACCACACAATTACAGACATACATCACACATTACCAGACATACACACACAATTACCAGACAACATCACACAATTACCAGACATACATCACACAATTACAGACATACACCACACAATTACCAGACATACACACACAATTACCAGACATACATCACACAATTACCAGACATACATCACACAATTACCAGACATACATCACACAATTACCAGACATACATCACACAATTACCAGACATACACACACAATTACCAGACATACATCACACAATTACCAGACACACACAATTACCAGACAAACCACACAATACCAGACATACACAATTACCAGACATACATCACACAATTACCAGACATACATCACACAATTACCAGACATACATCACACAATTACCAGACATAGACCACCACACAATTACCAGACATACATCACACAATTACCAGACATACATCACACAAGTACCAGACATACATCACACAATTACCAGACATACATCACACAAATACCAGACATACACAAGTACCAGACATACAATTACCAGACATACACCACACAATTACCAGACATACACAATTACCAGACATACATCACACAATTACCAGACATACATAATTACCAGACATACACCACACACAATTACCAGACATAACACAATTACAGACAACACCACCACACAATTACCAGACATACATCACACAATTACCAGACATACATCACACAATTAACAGACATACACAATTACCAGACATACACAATTACCAGACATACATCACACAATTACCAGACTATACAATTACAGACATACATCACACATTACCAGACATACATCACACAATTACAGACAAACACCCACATTACCAGACATACACAATTACCAGACATACACCACACACAATTACCAGACATACAAATTACCAGACACACAATTACCAGACATACACACAATTAGCAGACATACCACCACACAATTACAGAATACATCACCAATTACAGACATCACAATTACAGACATACACAATTACCAGACATACATCACAATTACCAGACATACATCACACATTACAGACATACATCACACAATTACCAGACTTACATCACACAATTACCAGACATACATCACACAATTACCAGACATACATCACACAATTACAGACATACCACAATTACAGACATACATACACAATTACAGACATACATCACACAATTACCAGACATACACACACAATTACAGACATACACCACACAATTACCAGACATACACCACACAATTTACAGACATACATCACAATACAGCATACACCACAATTACAGACATACATCACACAATTACAGACATACATCACACAATTACTAGACATACACAACAATTACCAGACAAACATCACACAATTACTAGACATACATCACAAATTCAGACATACATCAACAATAAGACATACACCACACAATTACAGACATACATCACACAATTTTTCCTAGACATACATCACACAATTACAGACAATACACCACACAATTACCAGACATACACAATTATACTAGACATACACTACAATTACCAGACATCCTTCAACAATTACAGACATACATCACAAACTACTAGACAACACACAATTACCAGATCATGACACACTATCAACCATATACACAAAATTACCTAGATATACTCACAAATTACAGACTACACCACACAATTACCAGACATACACAACAATTACAGACAAACACCACAAATTACAGACATACATCACACATTACAGATACACCACACAATTACCAGACAACATCTACACATTACCAGACATACATCACACAATTACAGACATACACCACACAATTACCAGACAAACACACACAATTACAGACATACACACACAGTACAGACATACACCACACAATTCAGACATACACACAATTACAGACATACATCACAATTACCAGACATAACCACACAATTACCAGAATACATCAACAATACAGACATACATCACACAATTACCAGACAAACACCACATTACAGACATACATACACATTACAGACATACATCACACAATTACCAGACAAACACCACACAATTACCAGACATACACAATTACAGACATACATCAACAATTACCAGACATACACACACAATTACAGACATACATCACACAATTCGAATAGACCACACACAATTACAGACATACATCACACAATTACCAGACATACATCACACAATTACCAGACATAGACCACACACAACACCAGACATACATCACAAATTACAGACATACCCTAACAGTACTGATATACATCACACAATTACCAGACATAGACCTCATGTTCAAGTCGAACCTTGAAATCAGTAATGCTATCATTATGCGTTTACTAATTTATAGTTTCATGTACATTGTTTCAGTCTTCTTCTTCTTCGCGTTCGTTCTTTACGACCAATTGTAATCACTCTTTGTGATATTTTGATCTTTGCCAAGAACGTGTATACGTTGCACATTGGTTTAGTTGGCCCTAAACGCTAGATTCGGCAGGTAACAGTGGTTTTATTCTTTACACCCCAAATTTGGGCCACGGTAACCACTCGGGCGATTTGTTTCAGAATGTCGGTATTAGTCACTAGCAGTATAGTTTCAATGTACAACATTTTGTTTCAGTTAGAATGTTGGTATTAGTCACTAGCAGTATAGATTCAATGTACAACATTTGGTTTCAATTAGAATGTTGGTATTAGTCACTAGCAGTATAGTTTCAATGCTCTATCATGAAACATTCGAATATCTGTTACTGGCATCATTTCAACTATTATTGTTTTACTAAGAAATGAATCAAGTGACAGACATATTTCTATTTGGGACACATTAAAACAAAGAAGTCAATGTATAACGGTAATGAATAGTCACGTTATATATTCCACATCCGTTTCATACCAGGTAATTTGCGATAATCACATGATAGCAACTCTTTGTCAACAAAGGATTGGGGGATGCAATGACGTATACTATCACCATTTTAAAAAATGTAACCTGGATATTGACTGAGTGATGACGGAAGTCCCAAATGGAAGAAATAAAGGCATTAGATGGACACTTCTGTTCATCAGTATTTTAGTCAGTCTGTATGTTGATGAGCATGTCACAGATTAGCACCAGTAATACCAGTATCACCAGTAACAACATCAGTAACAGCAGTAACAACATCAATAACAACAGCAATAACAACAGCAGTAATAACAGCAGCAACACCAGTAACAACAGCAGTAACAACATCAGTAACAGCAGTAACAACATCAATAACAGCAGCAATAACAACAGCAGCAACACCAGTAACAACAGCAGTATCACCAGTAACAACATCAGTAACAGCAGTAACAACATCAATAACAACAGCAATAACAACAGCAGTAATAACAGCAGCAACACCAGTAACAACAGCAGTAACAACATCAGTAACAGCAGTAACAACATCAATAACAACAGCAATAACAACAGCAGCAACACCAGTAACAACAGCAGTATCACCAGTAACAACATCAGTAACAGCAGTAACAACATCAATAACAACACCAGTAACAACATCAATAACAACAGCAGTAAGAACACCAGTAACAGCAGTAACAACATCAATAACAGCAGTAACAACATCAATAACAACAGCAATAACAACACCAGTAACAACATCAATAACAACACCAGTAACAACACCAGTAACAGCAGTAACAACATCAATAACAACAGCAATAACAACAGCAATAACAACAGCAGTAATAACAGCAGCAACACTAGTAACAACAGCAGTAACACCAGTAACAACACCAGTAACAACACCAGTAACAACAGCAGTAACCCTAGTTACAGCTGTAACAGTAGTAGCACCAGTAACAACAGCAGTAGCACCAGTAACAACAGAAGTCGCACTAGTAACAGCAGCAGCATCAGTAACAACAGTAGTAGCACAGTAACAGCAGTAACAACAACAGCACTAGAACCAGTAACAACAACAGCACTAGAACCAGTAACAACAGCAGTAACACCAGTAAAATCCAGCAACACCAGCATGCACAGAACAACAGAAGTAGCACTAGTAACAGCAGCAGCATCGGTAACAACAGTAGTAGCACCAGTAACAACAGCAGTAGCAACAGTAATAACAACAGCCGTAACAACAACAGTAACACCAGTAACATAGTTGTAGCATTAGTAACAGCAGCAGCATCAGTAACAACAGTAGTAGCACAGTAACAACAGCAGTAGCAACAGCACTAGCACCAGTAACAAAAGCACTGTCACCAGTAGAACCTGTAACAACAACAGTAACAACAGTAGTAACAATAGCAGTAGCAACAGTAATAACAGCAGTAGCACGAGTAACAACAGCAGTAGCACCAGTAACAACAGTAGTAGCACGAGTAACAACAGCAGTAGCACATGTAACAACAACAGTATCCCCAGTAACAGCAGCAGTTCATAAGTACGGTTCCAACTACACTGCAACTGGTCACTCCATAATTGCTCCGTTCCTGTGCAAATGAAAATCACACAAAATGCTAACAACTGACTCCTCTATCGTGAACTAATTTCAGAACGAAACAGCCGTACCGTCAAAGCAGCCAGCACCGCATACATGCATATGGCCGTCGCTAAAGTGTCAACATAAACCTGTTCATTACTTAAATTGCGATTCCTGTCGAAGGGAACATCAATCACGACGAAATCCAGCTTTCTGCACACGCTAAACACTGCATACGACAGATTGAGTCAGTTCGTCATAACCGCTGTCCGTCATTTTCTGAATACCCACAATCACAACAAAAGCACGGTTGACACTACAAAAAGCATTCCCCTTAACATTCATTGCTCACAGCGTTGCTCAAGCACTAACTCAGTAGCTCGGCAAACGAAACCGGAAAATACCAGACCAATAACACCAGTAACAACAGTAGTAACAACAACAGTAACACCAGTAACAACAACAGTAGCAACAGTAACAACAACAGTAGCATCAGTAACAACAGCAGTAGCACTAGTAACAACCCTAGGATTGTTGCTGGAGCTCGTGCTTTGACTCTCGACGGGTGGCGTACCATTTTTGCGGAGAGGGACTGAGCCATATGGGGTAAAACCCGGTGCAATGAAGTCAATCTTTCGACTTTAAAACCCTTTAAACTAGTAACAACAACAGAAACCTGGAGAAGGACGATGGAAACTAAAGATTGGTTACAATTCATCATCATCAAATAGCTTGTCCTGAGCAAAACTTTGCCACCCCAACAGTCCTCCGGAATTTCTCTCTCATAGGTCAGATGTCCCGCCTCTGCAGCCGACATGTTCAAACCATCAGTTACATCCTGAATCCATCTTCTCGTGGTCTTCCTCTTCTTCTTCTCTTTGCCGGTATGCCTCCTTCCATGATGGTCTTGTCCAGCCCTTCTTGTCTCTTTATATGTCCAAAATATCTCAATTTTCTCTTTCGTATTTGTAGCATCAGCCAGTTTTCTTTGATTTTGTGTTCTTTCTGGATAGATCTATTTGTTCTCTTCTCTGTCCAAGATATACGGAGGACTCTTCTGTAACACTTATATTCGAAAGCACATATATGTTTTTATTATAGTCAACATTACAAAGTAGCGTTAGGGGACATGTGCCGTTAGGGGACATGTGACGTTAGGGGACATGTGACGTTAGGGGACATGTGACGTTAGGGGACATGTGACGTTAGGTATACGGTGTCTTTCTTTCTTTTCTCCAATCATATTTTGTCTCACAGCGTCAGGATAAGAAAGGATTTCGAGAAACATACTTTTGGGTACGCTTCATAAACAGTATTTTCGTCGCCTCAGTTATCTCTTAGGTCCACCTTTTGGGTGATCAGTCTTTTGCTTTGTATCCATTGTATCGGAGTAACATTGCTCTTTGAGGCGCACTGTCGGTTGGTAATTTGCTTATGTGGCCAAACCCTTTAATTTGTGGTTTTTTTAATCAGTTATCAGAGGACAATCATCATAGCACTCTGGACAATGTCCATAGGTGCTCCGATCTCAGCCTCAACAAATCCTGCAGCGTCCAGTGGCCTAACACGCCAGTTCGATGTTGATTAATCAGTCTCTTTGCATATTTGGTATGCCATTCTTTACGGGCTGCACCAATAGTGACACCCATCTCTCTCAATCTGGTCAGCGAGTGGGACTCGTAACCGTGAAACTCTTCTGTTCCAATAGACTATCTCTGCGTTAATAATGTCATTTCTGTCCACTGCAGCTCCCTCTGATACCGTGGCCATGTCAGCCAATCTGCCTGTCATACCTACATTGCGAACAATCTATCGCTCGTTCATTACCTCTGACTCCTGCGTGCCCAGGGACAAAAATGAAGGTGATTTCTTTAATCCCTGTCTGTACCAGTACATCCACCCAGTTTCGTCTAACCATTCCTGTTTCGACTTTACGAATCATACTCATGAAGTTACTGAGTATAAAAACACGAGCCAGGTCATGAGATGCTAACCACGTCACCACCTCTGTAGCCGCCCGTACCTCCATGCTACTTGTGGTTGCTGCGTAGGCCCCAATGGCCTCTCCTATTAGGCCGTCCTCCTGATCGTGCGGAAAAAGCACACGCAAAGCGTTGTTGGCGGATGACTGAACCATCGGTGTAAATTACTGCATCTGTTTCATTGACGTTGTCATTCAAGAGAGTTTCAACCTCCGCATTGATTAGTGATGAATTATTTGGTTCGCTGTTTTTCTTAAAGGATGTAATGACTCTAAAAGCAGTCTGAAATTGGGGTGGCACAGCAATCCATTCCTCTACTGGTTCGATCCCAGGAGGTTGACATATGTTCCCAAGGGTAACTTCCGCCTGACTCAGCCATGATCTGCCTCTCTTGGGTCTACACCCTTTCTCCTTACTGAGTTCTTCATGGAGGGGATGGTCTTTGTTTGCGTTGATTTTAAGATAAGATCGAACTCTCCAAGTCACAATTCCGTGGGCAATAGTGGGGCTCTTGATGAAGTTCAGTACTGATGTTGTACCCACTTTTTTCCTGTCTTTATTTGTAAGCCGGTCTCTTCTTGATACTGCCAGCATTCTGCGTAGACACTTCATCTCCGTCGTGACTAGCTTTCTTCTATAATTTGATGTCAGCGTACAGGTATCTAGTAACGAATATTTGATGCAAAATTTGCTGATTGCAAAATACTTGACAGTAACTGAACTGCACATCAGTCCTTGATAATGGATAATTGTGCATACTTCTAAAAGCAAACATCATAAATAACAGTTTTATCTAAACACGTCTGCAAACATACAGTTCCGCTCTCATTTATAGCTTGTCAGATTTGAAATCTCATCGCTGTGGTATGTATCTCTTGCAGCATTGTAAATTCGACTTTGTATCGTGTGGGGGAATGCATTTCTTTCAGTACTGTAGTCGACTACGGTTTATATCGTGCCTTGGTATCGTGTTGTATATGTTTCGGTGCATGTCCTTACCTTAACCGAATATCAACAGGTTCTGTAGTTCTGTTGGCAGGTCCCCAAAAAAGCATACAAACAAACAAATAGGAAATAGTTGTCCAAAGTGCAGTCTATTATACCTGACATTCAAATTATGACTGGGATCCATTATGTTCGCCCACTGGATCGCTAGATGTGCCGCATACAAGGGCACACCCACCTTACACTAGAAATCCCATGGGCTTGGATAGCACACCCATTTATCAACTATGATTATGATATCATAACCGTGCAAGCGTCTACCACTTGTCACAGAAGGCAATAGACAGGGCATTGCACACTGGGCACGGTTATATCAGAGTGGGAGGTGGGACTATGTCGCCGAGCATTGCATGTGTATCACAAATATTAGCACATGATCATAACCGCGTACACACAGCTTGTCCCACGTCTTTTAGCCCTCTAGTTCTAGTGTGTGAGGTACCAACAGGTAAATGAACAATGAGGTGAGAGAGAGAGACTGTCTACCAACAGGTAAATGAACAATGAGGAAGGGGGAGAACTCGGTACCAACAGATAAATGAACAATGTGATGAGAGAGAGACTGTCTACCAACAGGTAAATGAACAATGAGATGAGAGAGAGAGACTGTCTACCAACAGGTAAATGACCAATGTGATGAGAGAGAGAGATTGTCAACTAACAGATAAATGAACAATGAGGAAGGGGGAGAGAGACTCGGTACCAACAGATAAATGATCAATGTGATGAGAGAGAGAGAGAGATTGTCAACTAACAGATAAATGAACAATGTGATAGACTGTCTACCAACAGGTAAATGAACAATGTGATGAGAGAGAGACTGACTACCAATAGGTAAATGAACAATGAGATGAGAGAGAGAGATTGTCTACCAATAGGTAAATGAACGATGTGATGAGAGAGAGAGATTGTCTACCAACAGGTAAATGAACAATGTGATGAGAGAGAGAGATTGTCTACTAACAGATACATGAACAATGAGATAGACTGTCTACCAACAGGTAAATGAACAATGTGATGAGAGAGAGAGACTGTCTACCAACAGGTAAATGAACAATGAGATGAGAGAGAGAGATTGTCTACCAACAGGTAAATGAACAATGTGATGAAAGAGAGAGAGACTGTCTACCAACAGGTAAATTAACAATGAGAGAGACTGTCTACCAACAGGTAAATGAACAATGTGATGAGAGAGAGAGACTGTCTACCAACAGGTAAATGAACAATGAGAGAGACTGTCTACCAACAGGTAAATGAACAATGTGATGAGAGAGAGACTGTCTACCAACAGGTAAATGAACAATGAGATAGACTGTCTACCAATAGGTAAATGAACAATGTGATGAGAGAGAGAGACTGTCTACCAACAGGTAAATGAACAATGTGATGAGAGAGAGACTGTCTACCAACAGGTAAATGAACAATGAGAGAGACTGTCTACCAACAGGTAAATGAACAATGTGATGAGAGAGAGACTGTCTACCAACAGTTAAATGAACAATGAGAGAGACTGTCTACCAACAGGTAAATGAACAATGAGATAGACTGCTCTCTCTCTCTTTAGCCTGTTACGCCCCTGGCGTTTAGGCACAACAAACGTACACCATTCTTCCCTGTTCATGGCCTTCCTCTGTATTGTGTTCCAGCTATGATTCATTTCCTTCAGCTCTTGCTCTATCGTTCTCCTCCAGGTTGTCTTGGGTCTTCCACGCTTTCACCTACCCTCTGGAGTCCATCTCAGTGCAGTTTTCGTGTCGGAGCCAGTCTCCATGCGCATCACATGTCCAATCCATCTCCAGCGTCGTCTTCGGATGATAGTGCCCATATTCTCTTGTTGGCATCGTGCAAGCAATTCTTAATTCGAGATAGTAGTCGGCCAGTACACGCGTAAGATTTTTCGCAGACAAGTTGTATGAAAGGCGGAGAGTCTGGACATATCCTGTTCTGTCATTCTCCAGCATTCCGATCCGTACAGCAAAGTTGACAGCACACAGCTGTTATAGATACTAGTCTTGGTTCTGATGCTGTATTGGGCAGATTTCCAGGCGGTCTGAAGGGTCATGAATGCACTGCGTGCTTTACTCAGTCTGTTTTAATGTCAGATCCAGCGCCTCCTTCATTGCTAATAACACTTCCAAGGTATGTGAAAGCGGTTGTATCTCGGAGGGTTTTACCTTCTAGTTTGACTGGTGCTGGGGTTGCTATGTTCAGAGTCATTACTTCAGTTTTCTTCTGATTTATTTTCAGCCCAACCATCTCACTATATTGGTTAAGGCGGCAGGTCTTTTCCTGGATATCTCTATGTGTATGAGATAGAGTGCGATGTCATCTGCAAAATCTAGGTCTTCCAGAGTGGTTGTGAGCGTCCATCTAATACCTCTTGCCTTATCTTCCGTTGTTTTACGCATCACCCAATCTATGACAGTGTTGAATAATAGGGCTGACATAACACATCCTTGTCGCACGCCTGTTTTTACTTCAAACTTTAGTTCTGAAGTTTCAACACTGCATGCAAACTTGCTGAGCAGCTTTTTATAATATTTATAAAACACAGTTGGATTCCATACCATCTTAAGATACGCCATAGACTTTCGCGGTGTATGCTATCAAAAGCCTTTTCAAAATCTACAAAGTTGATATAGAGTTTGCTTGCCATTCTGTGCATTGTTCTATGATATTTCTAAGAGCAAATATTTGGCCTATACAGCTCCGTCCTCTGCGAAATCCTGCTTGTTCCTTTCTCAGTTTCTTATCCACAGCGTCAGTAATACGTTGTACGATGATTTTGCTTAAGATTTTACTTGGGACAGAAAGCAGTGTTATTCCACGCCAATTATTACAATCGGCAAGGGAGCCCTTTTTGGGTATCTTGATGATGACTCCTCTGTTCCATGCATCAGGTATTATTTGGGCATTCCATATAGTAGTAAACAAGGGTTGCAATATATTAGTTGCAAGTTCTGGGTCTATTTTGAATAGTTCTGCGTTTAAGTTATCATTCCTGGTGCCTTGTTATTCTTAAGAGATTTAATTGCTGTAATGATCTCATCCTGGCTGGGTGTTTCAATGCCAATTTCTAACTCCTCTGTTGGTTCTGGTATGTCTGCTACTACTGTTGGAGGTGGTCTGTTTAGCAATTCTTTAAAATGCTCTGTCCATCGTATTTCTTGTTCCTTTTCCGTTGTCAATAGTATTCCATTCTTATCCTTTATGAGAGTATTTGATCTTCTGTAATGTTTCCCGCTTATTAGCTTTGTAATTTTGTACACTGTTCCCTGATCACACTTTTTGCTGCTTCTTCTGCCTGTACTGCCAGGTCTTCAACATACATTCTTTTGTCGGCTCTCACAGCCCGTTTGATTTCTTTACTTGCGCTTTGTACTGTTCTTGGTATCTTGCTTTCAGTCTTTCGGACTTTGCTTCTAACAATTTCTTTTTAATATTCTTCGGCTGTCTATTATTTTCCATGTTGTTGGTGTTATCCATTCTTTTCTTTTCTTTGTGCTGTACCCTAGACATGTTTCACTGCTCTTGCTATATATAGATGCTATGTTGTCCCATGTTCTATCTATGTTGTCAGTTTCATCCGTAGTTTCATTACTTTCCAGGGCTTGGAATCTGTTCTTTATCTGCATTATAAACTTATCCCTTACTTCCGTGTCTTTTAGTCTATCCACATCGAACCTCTTTTGGAAGTTTTTCTGTTGTCCTGTTTTTCTTAGTTTAAGTTTGACATAAGCTGTGACTAGGTGGTGGTCACTAACAACATCTGCACCTCTCTTGACTACAACATCTAGCAGCGAGCGTCTCCAGGGTCCATTGATCATTATATGGTCTATTTGGTTTTATCTCTGCCATTAGGGGAATACCATGTTAATTTGTGGATATCTAAATGTTGAAATAGGGTTCCTCCTATAACGAGATTGTTCATGCTGCAGAAGTTTACTAAACGTTCCCATTTTCGTTCATCATACCACATCCATATTTTCCCATAGTTCTATAACTATGCGTGTTGTCTTGTCCGACCTTCGCATTTAGATCTCCCATAACAATGATAACATCATGGGATGGTGACTTGTCTAATTCTGCTTGTAGGTTTTCGTAGTACGAGTCTTTCTTTGTATCTTCGCTATCATTAGTTGGCGCATAGCATTGTAGGATTGTGATGTTTGTATGCTTCCCTTTAGTCTGATCTTAATCAAGCGGCTGCTGATAGGTTTCCATTCTAACAGACACTTTTCCACGCCCTTTCTTAGGATTACTGCTACCCTTCATGGTGTAGGTCATCGTCTCGTCCAGAAAAAGGACTGTTTCACCTGTTGCAGTGGTACTTCTTCCATTTCCTGTCCATCTGCTCTCGCTAACCCCTAGGATATGTAGATTATATCTTCTCATTTCTGCTGTTATTTGTGATAGTTTTCCGGTTTCGTACATTGTTCTTACATTCCAGCATCCAATTCTGGTCTTGGTTTTGGCATTCAGGACTTCCGTCCTCATGAAAGTAGCTTCCTTCGGCTTTCACCACTTCCAGTCATGTGAGTCAATGACTCTGGTAGCCCTTCATGCCCGTAGATAGGTTGTATGTTTGTTGTTGTTTCCGTAACTTTAATTTTTTTAAAGGATGGATCGTTAGTCCCAAGCCCAACCCCAACCTGGAGGACCAGGAGACCATGCTTCGTCTGTCCCCTCCTCAGTGACCTTCCGGCTTGGTAACCCTTCCGGGAACATAAGTTCCCGCCGTCATAGCTCACTGTATCATTGGAGCACACAAGCCTCCCCACCACTACAAGGTAATGGCCTCATGGGGAGGGATAGACTGTCTACCAATAGGTAAATGAACAATGTGATGAGAGAGAGAGACTGTCTACCAACAGATCAATGAACAATGAGATGAGAGAGAGAGACTGTCTACCAACAGATGAATGAACAATGAGATGAGAGAGAGAGACTTTGGGAGCAGATGTATGAATAATATCACAATTAATTTTTGTAATAATTAAAAATACAGTTACTATTACGAAAGAAAACCAGAGTTTGATTGATGACGTCAACTATATTTTTGTGTTAGTCTGTAACCATAAATCTTAAGATCATATTTTCTCCCTTTTTATATAGATATATAATCTCGTTTTTTACTTGTGATACATTTTATATAGATATATAATCTCGTATTTTCACTTGTGATACATTTCTATATAGATATATAATCTCGTATTTTCACTTGTGATACATTTTTATATAGATATATAATCTCGTATTTTCACTTGTGATACATTTTTATATAGATATATAATCTCGTATATTCACTTGTGATACATTTTTATATAGATATATAATCTCGTATATTCACTTGTGATACATTTTTATCTAGTACTCCTCTAACCCCCTAATATTTGAAATATGTACCCATCCCAACACTTACGACCCTGAAATACAAAGATGGATGCCAGATCTTAGAGACATGTCTCTTGCCATGCCAGAGTTCAGATACATGTCACTTGTCATGCCAGAGCACAGATACATGTCACTTGTCATGCCAGAGCACAGATACACGTCACTTGTCGTGTCAGAGCACAGATACATGTCACTTGTCATGCCAGAGCAAGTACATGTCACTGTCATGCCAGAGCACAGATATATGTCACTTGTCATGCCAGAGCACAGATACATGTCATTTGTCGTGTCAGAGCTCAGAGACATGTCACTTATCGTGCCAGAGCACAGAGATATGTCACTTGTCATGTCAGGCACAGATACATATCACTTGTCGTGCCAGGCTCAGAGACATGTCTTTGTCATGCGAGTTCAGATACATGTCACTTGTCTGCCAGGCTCAGAGACATGTCATTTGTCATACCAGAGCTTAGAGACATGTCACTGTCATGCCAAGCTCAGAGACATGTCACTTGTCATGCCAGATCTCAGAGACATGTCACTTGTCATGCAAGAGACATGTCACTTGTCATGCCAGAGCACAGATACGTGTCATTTGTCATGCAAGAGACATGTAACTTGTCATGCCAGAGACATGTCACTTGTCATGCAAGAGACATGTAACTTGTCATGCCAGAACATGTCCTTGTCATGCCAGAGACATGTCACTTGTCATGCCAGATCACAGAGACATGTCACTTGTCATGCAAGAGACATGTAACTTGTCATGCCAGAGACATGTCACTTGTCATGTCAGAGACATGTCACTTGTCATGCCGACATAGATACATGTCACTTGTCATGCGAGAGCACAGATACATGTCACTTGCCATGCCAGAGCACAGATATATGTCACTTGTCATGCCAGATCTCAGAGACATGTCACTTGTTACGCCAGAGCTCAGAGACATGTCACTTGTCATGGTAGATCTCAGAAACATGTCACTTATCATGCCAGATCTCAGAGACATGTCACTTGTCGTGCCAGTGCTTAGAGACATGCCCACTTGTCATGTCAGGGCTCAGAGACATGCCACTTGTCATGCCAGATCTCAGAGACAAGTCTCTTGTCAAACAGTAAATTCGCGACATGCCATTATCTCCTGGTTAAATGTCATAAAAAAAGAAATGGTTGCCGCCATGTTGTATATTATCAAACTAGTCTATTTGATCAAGTCATAGGACGGAATTTTATAGCAACCGTCGTAACCCAGAATTAGGTTCAAGTATGTTATATTATATATTCGAAATCAACGACTTTGTTTACTGTGCTTGATGGATACGTCCTGTCAAGGATATGTCAAGACTTTCATTTTCTAAAAAATTGTACATTATAGTAACTATGTTAGTAAGTCCAGTCTCACTAGATTATGTAACTGTTGATTAGTAAGTCTCAGTCTCACTAGATTATAGTAACTGTTGTTTAGTAAGTCTCAGTCTCACTAGATTATAGTAACTGTTGTTTAGTAAGTCTCAGTCTCACTAGATTATAGTAACTGTTGTTTAGTAAGTCTCAGTCTCACTAGATTATAGTAACTGTTGTTTAGTAAGTCTCAGTCTCACTAGATTATAGTAACTGTTGTTTAGTAAGTCTCAGTCTCACTAGATTATAGTAACTGTTGTTTAGTAAGTCTCAGTCTCACTAGATTATAGTAACTGTTGTTTAGTAAGTCTCAGTCTCACTAGATTATAGTAACTGTTGTTTAGTAAGTCTCAGTCTCACTAGATTATAGTAACTGTTGTTTAGTAAGTCTCAGTCTCACTAGATTATAGTAACTTGTTTACTATGTCTCTGTCTCACTAGATATAGTAACTGTTGTTTAGTAAGTCTCAGTCTCACTAGATTATAGTAACTGTTGTTTAGTAAGTCTCTGTCTCACTAGATTATAGTAACTGTTGTTTAGTAAGTCTCAGTCTCACTAGATTATAGTAACTGTTGTTTAGTAAGTCTCAGTCTCACTAGATTATAGTAACTGTTGTTTAGTAAGTCTCAGTCTCACTAGATTATAGTAACTTGTTTACTATGTCTCTGTCTCACTAGATTATAGTAACTGTTGTTTAGTAAGTCTCTGTCTCACTAGATTATAGTAACTGTTGTTTAGTAAGTCTCAGTCTCACTAGATTATAGTAACTGTTGTTTAGTAAGTCTCAGTCTCACTAGATTATAGTAACTGTTGTTTAGTAAGTCTCAGTCTCACTAGATTATAGTAACTGTTGTTTAGTAAGTCTCAGTCTCACTAGATTATAGTAACTGTTGTTTAGTAAGTCTCAGTCTCACTAGATTATAGTAACTGTTGTTTAGTAAGTCTCTGTCTCACTAGATTATAGTAACTGTTGTTTAGTAAGTCTCTGTCTCACTAGATTATAGTAACTGTTGTTTAGTAAGTCTCAGTCTCACTAGATTATAGTAACTGTTCTTTAGTAAGTCTCACTAGATTATAGTAACTGTTGTTTAGTAAGTCTCTGTCTCACTAGATTATAGTAACTGTTGTTTAGTAAGTCTCAGTCTCACTAGATTATAGTAACTGTTGTTTAGTAAGTCTCAGTCTCCACTAGATTATAGTAACTGTTGTTTAGTAAGTCTCAGTCTCACTAGATTATAGTAACTTGTTTACTATGTCTCTGTCTCACTAGATTATAGTAACTGTTGTTTAGTAAGTCTCTGTCTCACTAGATTATAGTAACTGTTGTTTAGTAAGTCTCAGTCTCATTAGATTATAGTAACTTGTTTAGTAAGTCTCTGTCTCACTAGATTATAGTAACTGTTGTTTAGTAAGTCTCAGTCTCACTAGATTATAGTAACTGTTGTTTAGTAAGTCTCTGTCTCACTAGATTATAGTAACTGTTGTTTAGTAAGTCTCAGTCTCACTAGATTATAGTAACTTGTTTAGTAAGTCTCTGTCTCACTAGATTATAGTAACTGTTGTTTAGTAAGTCTCAGTCTCACTAGATTATAGTAACTTGTTTAGTAAGTCTCAGTCTCACTAGATTATAGTAACTTGTTTAGTAAGTCTCAGTCTCACTAGATTATAGTAACTGTTGTTTAGTAAGTCTCAGTCTCACTAGATTATAGTAACTGTTGTTTAGTAAGTCTCAGTCTCACTAGATTATAGTAACTTGTTTAGTAAGTCTCAGTCTCACTAGATTATAGTAACTGTTGTTTAGTAAGTCTCAGTCTCACTAGATTATAGTAACTGTTGTTTAGTAAGTCTCAGTCTCACTAGATTATAGTAACTGTTGTTTAGTAAGTCTCTGTCTCACTAGATTATAGTAACTGTTGTTTAGTAAGTCTCTGTCTCACTAGATTATAGTAACTTGTTTAGTAAGTCTCAGTCTCACTAGATTATAGTAACTGTTGTTTAGTAAGTCTCAGTCTCACTAGATTATAGTAACTGTTGTTTAGTAAGTCTCAGTCTCACTAGATTATAGTAACTGTTGTTTAGTAAGTCTCAGTCTCACTAGATTATAGTAACTGTTGTTTAGTAAGTCCTAGTCTCACTAGATTATAGTAACTGTTGTTTAGTAAGTCTCAGTCTCACTAGATTATAGTAACTTGTTTACTATGTCTCTGTCTCACTAGATTATAGTAACTGTTGTTTAGTAAGTCTCTGTCTCACTAGATTATAGTAACTTGTTTAGTAAGTCTCTGTCTCACTAGATTATAGTAACTGTTGTTTAGTAAGTCTCAGTCTCACTAGATTATAGTAACTGTTGTTTAGTAAGTCTCAGTCTCACTAGATTATAATAACTGTTGTTTAGTAAGTCTCTGTCTCACTAGATTATAGTAACTGTTGTTTAGTAAGTCTCAGTCTCACTAGATTATAGTAACTTGTTTAGTAAGTCTCTGTCTCACTAGATTATAGTAACTGTTGTTTAGTAAGTCTCTGTCTCACTAGATTATAGTAACTGTTGTTTAGTAAGTCTCAGTCTCACTAGATTATAGTAACTTGTTTACTATGTCTCTGTCTCACTAGATTATAGTAACTGTTGTTTAGTAAGTCTCAGTCTCACTAGATTATAGTAACTTGTTTAGTAAGTCTCTGTCTCACTAGATTATAGTAACTGTTGTTTAGTAAGTCTCAGTCTCACTAGATTATAGTAACTGTTGTTTGTAAGTCTCAGTCCTCACTAGATTATAGTAACTGTTGTTTAGTAAGTCTCAGTCTCACTAGATTATAGTAACTGTTGTTTAGTAAGTCTCAGTCTCACTAGATTATAGTAACTTGTTTACTATGTCTCTGTCTCACTAGATTATAGTAACTGTTGTTTAGTAAGTCTCAGTCTCACTAGATTATAGTAACTTGTTTAGTAAGTCTCAGTCTCACTAGATTATAGTAACTGTTGTTTAGTAAGTCTCAGTCTCACTAGATTATAGTAACTGTTGTTTAGTAAGTCTCAGTCTCACTAGATTATAGTAACTGTTGTTTAGTAAGTCTCAGTCTCACTAGATTATAGTAACTTGTTTACTATGTCTCTGTCTCACTAGATTATAGTAACTGTTGTTTAGTAAGTCTCAGTCTCACTAGATTATAGTAACTGTTGTTTAGTAAGTCTCTGTCTCACTAGATTATAGTAACTGTTGTTTAGTAAGTCTCAGTCTCACTAGATTATAGTAACTGTTGTTTAGTAAGTCTCAGTCTCACTAGATTATAGTAACTGTTGTTTAGTAAGTCTCAGTCTCACTAGATTATAGTAACTGTTGTTTAGTAAGTCTCTGTCTCACTAGATTATAGTAACTGTTGTTTAGTAAGTCTCAGTCTCACTAGATTATAGTAACTTGTTTACTATGTCTCTGTCTCACTAGATTATAGTAACTGTTGTTTAGTAAGTCTCAGTCTCACTAGATTATAGTAACTTGTTTAGTAAGTCTCTGTCTCACTAGATTATAGTAACTTGTTTAGTAAGTCTCACTAGATTATAGTAACTGTTGTTTAGTAAGTCTCAGTCTCACTAGATTATAGTAACTGTTGTTTAGTAAGTCTCAGTCTCACTAGATTATAGTAACTGTTGTTTAGTAAGTCTCTGTCTCACTAGATTATAGTAACTGTTGTTTAGTAAGTCTCAGTCTCACTAGATTATAGTAACTTGTTTACTATGTCTCTGTCTCACTAGATTATAGTAACTGTTGTTTAGTAAGTCTCTGTCTCACTAGATTATAGTAACTGTTGTTTAGTAAGTCTCAGTCTCACTAGATTATAGTAACTGTTGTTTAGTAAGTCTCAGTCTCACTAGATTATAGTAACTTGTTTAGTAAGTCTCAGTCTCACTAGATTATAGTAACTTGTTTACTATGTCTCTGTCTCACTAGATTATAGTAACTGTTGTTTAGTAAGTCTCAGTCTCACTAGATTATAGTAACTGTTGTTTAGTAAGTCTCAGTCTCACTAGATTATAGTAACTTGTTTAGTAAGTCTCTGTCTCACTAGATTATAGTAACTGTTGTTTAGTAAGTCTCAGTCTCACTAGATTATAGTAACTGTTGTTTAGTAAGTCTCAGTCTCAACTAGATTATAGTAACTCTGTTTGGTAAGTCTCAGTCTCACTAGATTATAGTAACTGTTGTTTAGTAAGTCTCTGTCTCACTAGATTATAGTAACTGTTGTTTAGTAAGTCTCTGTCTCACTAGATTATAGTAACTGTTGTTTAGTAAGTCTCAGTCTCACTAGATTATAGTAACTTGTTTAGTAAGTCTCAGTCTCACTAGATTATAGTAACTTGTTTAGTAAGTCTCAGTCTCACTAGATTATAGTAACTGTTGTTTAGTAAGTCTCAGTCTCACTAGATTATAGTAACTTGTTTAGTAAGTCTCAGTCTCACTAGATTATAGTAACTTGTTTAGTAAGTCTCAGTCTCACTAGATTATAGTAACTGTTGTTTAGTAAGTCTCAGTCTCATTAGATTATAGTAACTTGTTTAGTAAGTCTCTGTCTCACTAGATTATAGTAACTTCCATGTCCAAATATATCGTGAAACAATGGGAACAGACATACACACAATCTCATTAAAGTTATGTCTATATCTATATCTATAGATAACTATGCTACCAAGTGTGTGTGTGTGTGTGTGTATAATCTCATTAAAGTTATGTCTATATCTATATTAATAGATAACTATGCTACCAAGTGTGTGTGTGTGTTGTGTGTGTCGCGGGCATCTTCAATCGATGTTATAAAAGAAGAAAATCTAACTCAATTCTCAAATGACTAAGCATTATAAACGCAGAATATCAGCGCTATCTTCTTCATTAGTTCTTGTTGGGCTCAAATTTCTTCTTCATTAGTTCTTGTTGGGCTCAAATTTCTTCTTCATTAGTTCTTGTTGGGCTCAAATTTGAATGGTAATTCCCCGTTAGTTCAAATGTAAATTGGAGGGTCACGGCAGACACAATATTTACATTTAAACCGATGTTTCCTCCCTGAAACTAATCTCTTTAATTGGATGTAGTAGTTCATTATTTTGTTTTATCGACTTGACCTCTAACCCTATCATTAAAACAAAAACATAGCCTTTGCATTGTTCATTCCCAGACCATGAGAAATGTTACTTTCGTTTCATGCCCTTGCAGTTAGTTTACTGTACTGGTTCATTAACATTATCATAGTGCTAATTTTAGGTATTAATAACTACATCAAATTGTCATCAAGTTGACATCAAATTGTCATCAAGTTGACATCAAATTGTCATCAAGTTGACATCAAATTGTCACCAAGTTGACATCAAATTGTCACCAAGTTGACATCAAATTGTCATCAAGTTGACATCAAGTTTGACTTATTATTCCGACAACACAATTATACAGCATATTTCTGAACCTGTGGGTCACTATTGGTTGGGTCCACTATTGGCTGTGGGTCCACTATTGGTTGCCGTTAAACTTTCAAGTCTCTACGTTAAATATGTATATAGAAGGCAATGTAGAGAAACCTACAAATCTGTCCCATTTCTCTAGGTTATCAAACTGAAGGGAAAGACCCCATTTGTAGAGATTTCACAAACATGTTTCTTTGTTTTAGACTAGATGTGACTGCCGTCGAAATAAAACTACGATTGTTCTAGCCTCACATGCAAGACTAAATCTGTATTTCACACAAACACCACTAGTCTAGGACGGGAACGTAAAGAAGAAGAAATATGGCCGTTGATATATATATGTGTCAACTTTGCTACCATCGTCTCTCTCTCTCTCTTTCAATGCTGACGACATTAATTATTAGAGTTAACGGTCACTAGATAAAAGTGACATTAAATTCTCTCAGGTGAAGTCAAGAACACGAAAAGATAAACAAAACTTTATTCACAATCAGCCACCGATGCGAAACAGCTGCAAAAACTGGGAACAACAAGACCGTATTCCACATTATGAAGCAACTATGCAAACATTCCTACACCAAATAAAACCATCAAAGACAATCAAGGTAGGATACTGCTGTCAGAAGAACAACAAAAAACAACGATGGGCAGAACATTTTAAAGAAATACTAAATAGACCGCAAACAGAGATTGTTCCCAACCTAGATGAAGAAATCACCATGCCCACACTAGAAGCTTCCTGTGAGCCATTCACACTGGAAGAGTTGAAATCTGCCATTAAAAAATTGAGAAACAACAAGCGGTTGGTGATGATAACATCTCTGGAGAAATGCTCAAAGCAGCAGATGATAACAACTTACAACATATACTCCAATTGATAAATGACATCTGGCAAAATGAATCCCCACCACAACAGTGGAAAGATGGTGTTATTTTCAAATTACCTAAAAAGGAGATTTGTCTGATTGTAATAACTGGCGTGGATCACCCCTGTCAGTGCCAGGAAAACTTTTTTTTAGCATGTTACTCGAGAGACTGAAAAAGTCTATAGACGAAAGGCTAAGAGAAGAACAAGCAGGGTTTAGACCAAAACGAGCATGCATAGATCACATCTTCACACTAAGAGTAATCATTGAAGAGTTCGTAGAATTTCAATCGAATTTAATCATCAACTTTGTTGATTTTCAGAAAGCGTTTGACAGTATTCACCGTCCTACGCTTTGGAAACTACTCAAAAACTACGGTTTCCTACTAAATTCATCAACATCATAAAATCCTTCTACAGTGAATCGCGCTGCAGTGTAAGAACAGATTTCGGTAACTCTGACTGGTTCCATGTAAACAGAGAGTGAAACAAGGCTGCGTCTTATCGCCAATGCTCTTTGGAATAGCAATTGATAGGTCATGCGAAAATGCCAATAACGCAAATATGGGCATCAAGTGGGTTGATAAAATTTTAGAAGACCTTGATTTTGCCGACGATATAGCCTTTTGAGTTCATCACACCAAGATATTCAAATGAAAACAAACCTTTCCAAAATATCCAGGACAAATTGGTCTCCAAATAAACACCACAAAAACAAAATTGTTGACCTTACCAGCAGTCCAGAAAATATCCAACTAAAAACTACACTCTTGAAAAGTCAAAAGTTTTACATACCTAGGGAGTATGATGACATCTACAGGGATACAGCCAGAAATTCCATACAGAATCGCATTGGCATCAAGTGCTTTTAACAAATTGTCAAATATATGGAAGTCCAATTCACTCAGCAAGCACTTAAATTAAAGATCTTTAACTCTTGTGTGATTTCAGTATTAACTTATGGATGCGAGAGTTGGAAAGCAACAAAAGCTCTAGAAAGAAAATTAGATTAACTTTGAGAATAAATGTCTTAGAAGAATACTGAACCTCAAATGGTCAGATTTCAGACCTAATACACAAATAAGACAAGAGACCAAGCAAGAAAATGTATCAAATTTTATAAGAAAGCGCGCTGGAACTACATCGGCCACACACTTAGAATGGATGAGAGAAGACTCCTTACCAATCCCTCATATGGACACCAGAGGGAAAAGAAAACGAGGAAGACCAAGAGAGACTCTGCGTAGAACCATCATCAGAGAAGGCTTAACGATGGGCCTAGTAAACATTAAAGACCTAAAACAGATAGCAACGAACCGCAAGACATGGAGAGCTATGACCTCTGCCGCCCACAGGCCCAAGAGGAAAGACTAACTAACTAAATTCTCTCCCTTGGTTAATATAAATAAAATTTCCTGTAGACTTTTCAGACCTTAGAGTAGAAGTCACTTACATGTATATACCCTAGTATGCAGGAGGTATGGGGGTCAATTCCTTTGCTCACGTGTGGAACATGACATGTAGGATTGAACTCACAACCCTTTTGTTGACAGGCGAACGCTTATGCTTTAAGGTAATCTGTGCCCACCACCTCCCAGGTTACTAAACTGAAAGTAATAACCAAATTTGTAGAGATTTCATGAGACAAATCTCCCTCACCCCACCTCCCCTCAGACCTGGTACTGAACAATATGTCCTATCACAACACTGCTGTTGCACAAAAATATAAAATTATAACTTTAACAAACACAAAATTATAAAATTATAACTTCAACAAACACAAAAAGATAAAATTATAACTTCAACAAACACAAAAAGATAAAATTATAACTTCAACAAACACAAAAATATAAAATTATAACTTCAACAAACACAAAATGATAAAATTATAACTTCAACAAACACAAAAGATAAAATTATAACTTAAAAATACAAAAAGATAAAATTATAACTTTAAGAAATACAAAAAGATAAAATTATAACTTTAAGAAACACAAAAAATAAAGTACTTGATTTGCAAAACAAGATGTCCTATTTGACATGATTCATCTAAAAATGTTCAGAGTTAATGTAGTTAGTAAAAGAAACACAGTTAATGTAGTTAGTAAGAGAAACACAGTTAATGTAGTTAGTAAGAGAAACACACAGTTAATGTAGTTAGTAAGAGAAACAAAGTTAATGTAGTTAGTAAGAGAAACAAAGTTAATGTAGTTAGTAAGAGAAACACAGTTAATGTAGTTAGTAAGAGAAACACAAAGTTAATGTAGTTAGTAAGAGAAACAAAGTTAATGTAGTTAGTAAGAGAAACAAAGTTAATGTAGTTAGTAAGAGAAACAAAGTTAATGTAGTTAGTAAGAGAAACAAAGTTAATGTAGTTAGTAAGAGAAACACAGTTAATGCAGTTAGTAAGAGAAACAAAGTTAATGTAGTTAGTAAGAGAAACACAGTTAATGTAGTTAGTAAGAGAAACAAAGTTAATGTAGTTAGTAAGAGAAACAAAGTTAATGTAGTTAGTAAGAGAAACAAAGTTAATGTAGTTAGTAAGAGAAACACAGTTAATGTAGTTAGTAAGAGAAACAAAGTTAATGAAGTTAGTAAGAGAAACAAAGTTAATGTAGTTAGTAAGAGAAACAAAGTTAATGTAGTTAGTAAGAGAAACAAAGTTAATGTAGTTTAGTAGAGAGGAAACACAAAGTTAATGTAGTTAGTAAGAGAAACAAAGTTAATGTAGTTAGTAAGAGAAACAAAGTTAATGTAGTTAGTAAGAGAAACAAATAAGACAAATGTCTGTCTATAGTATTGACTAAATCAGATTCCCAAATTTTACATTACCACAGACTTTTTAAATACATTTCATGCCGTGGGACTCTCAAAGTTTATGTAAACGAAAATGGAGAGAATGAATTCTCTTTGTGTTACAATAGTAAACAATGTCTCTCTCTGTCAGACATTTAGATTGTATTATTTATATTATTTGAATCAAGTTATATATTATCATGACCATGTTATATATTACATGTATGGTTATATAATTATATGTACACAGTTATATATTACTCTGTACAAGTTAAATATTATAGTGCAAGTTATATATTATCTGTAGGCAGTTATATATTATATAGCGTTATATATTATCTGTTAATGTAGTTATATATTATCTGTGTGCGGTTATATATTATCGTAAGACAGTTATTATTATCTAAGTTAAGCAGTTATATATTATCTATTTCAGCTATTTATTATTCTACCGCTATTTATTATCTGTGACGGTTATATATTATCTATGCCCGGTATTTATTAATTCTGCATGGCTATTTATTATCTGTACAAGTTATATATTATCTGTACAGTTATATATTATCTGAACAGTTATGTATTATCTGTACAGGTTATATATTATCTGTACAAGTTATATATTATCTGTACAGGTTATATATTATCTGTATGTAGTTATATATTATCTGTATGCGTTATATATTATCTGTACAGTTATATATATTCTAACAGTTATTTTATATGTGGATGGTTATATATTATCTGAATTGCAAGATGAATTGTCTTCATTGAATTCCTGCCTGTCTCAAACATATTCATACTTGTCTCAAATATATTCCTACCTGTCTCAAATGTATTCCTACCTGTCTCAAATGTATTCCTACCTGTCTCAAATGTATCGACATGTCTCAAGATGTATTCCAACCTGTCTCAAATGTATTCCTACCTGTCTCAAATATATCCATACCTGTCTCAAATGTATTCCTACCTGTCTCAAATGTATTCCTACCTGTCTCAAATGTATTCCTACCTGTCTCAAATGTATTCCTACCTATCTCAAATGGATGTATATATGACTACGCTATGTTTAACTTTCGTCACTGTATTTAAACATATTTATATCATATTTTGTCATTGTGTTTCCACCTGTATTAATAATTTGTACCTGTCTTAATTGTATATGTATCAGTCTACACTGTATTCCTACCTGTCCACATACCTGTTCTCACTGCATTACTATCTGTAGCCACGGTATTCGAACCAGTTTTTCCCTTGTGCTCATACCTGTCTTCCTACCTGTCTACAATGTACATATACCGTCTACACTGACACATACCTGTCTACAATGCACACATACCTTTCTAAAATGTACTCATACCTGTCTACACTGTACACATACACGTCTTTACAATATGTTCCAATGTTCACTACTATCATCTGTGATCACACTGTATCAACACACTGTATTCACGCACTATCCACAAACTGTATCCACACAGTCCACACACTGTATCCGTTGTGAATTTGATGAGTAAATGCAAAGTCTCTAGAGGACACACAGCAGCGGGCGACAGGAATGCATCAATACGTGAAATGACAGGTATCAAATATGTGAAGCAGAGGTATATTTAATAACAGTACCACAGAAGTACACCTCCAACGTCCTGTGCAACGATTCTATGAGATGTGAAAACACAAAGTTGTGATGTAGAACGGACAAGATGGAAACTTGCTGCACACAATCAGCTGTTATTGAGAGATCAATAGATGGAATTTCGCAAACTATTTTTAGATCAGTGAGTCACAACGGGGAAATTATTGTGAGCTGACTAGATCTAAAAATAAACAATTATTACGTTCCAATAGTCAAACAGAGATGTGGTTTTACAGAAGAATGCTGAAATTCCATGGACAGCGAAGAAAGCAAATGATGCGTTTTTTAATCAGTCCTTCACACAAAGAAACCTTATCAAAAGAATAAGAACCAGACAATCAAGGTTCTTCGGGCTTATAATGTGAAGAGGAGGTTTAGAATATTTGGTGACAACAGGTAAAATTCAGGGAAGGAGAGATCGTGGAAGACAGAGGGAGAAGATATTGGATGGTCTGACATCGTGGTTAGACAAAAGATCGACGTCAGAACTGATTACCTTCACCAATCAGATAGAGAGTTGTGGAGAGACATGATCATCTACGCCGGCAGACATGGCAGTTGACTGATGTTATAATAGTCAAACAAGAAGTCTAGATCTAAACTCATCATCATCAGGTGCCGTGCCAGCTAGCGTAGGCGATCATAGATCTCCACAAATCTCTGTCTCTGGTGTTTGCTATCATCTCAGATGTTGACAATCTTCCGTGCCATGACGTCAGGCTATCCAACATTTTCTCTCTGTCTTCCTCTGTCTCGTTTCCCCTCGATTTCACCAGTTGTTACAATGTGTTCTAAACCTCCCTTTCTATCACATGCCCGAAAAATGATGACTGTCTCTTTCTTATATTGATAAAGCTTTCTCTGTCTTGACCTCATTCAACACCTCAACATTAGTCATTTTAGCAGTCCATGGTATTCTCATCATTCTTCTGTGAAATCACATCTTTGTGGCCCTAAGAGATTTTTCTATCTGTTTGTTTATTGTCCAGAACTCGTATCCGTATGTCGGTATTGGTTCTATGCAGCATTGTATAACTCTCACGCTTTGGAATGCCCTATTCTGCTTTGCTTTCTGTCACTTGACATTTGATGTTACCAGGACTCCGAGATATTTAAATTGCTGCACTTAGCTCCGTCCCATTTACTGTCATGGTGCATTTTGTCAACGTCTGCTTTTTGATATGGTCATAACTTCTGTCTTTTAAATATTTAAAATGAGTCCTTTGTTGTTACTTTCTGTTACGACCGTATCAACTAATTTCTGAGCTCTATTTCATTTTTGCTATTAAGACAGTATCATCAGCGTATCTCAGGTTATTTATGGTATATCCACCTACAGCTGAGAGCCGCTGTAGCGCAGTTGTTAGTGAACTCGCTTGGCAAGGCTGGTGGTCTGGGTTCAGCTCCCGCAATGTGCGTGGAATTTTTCCCGACCACGACGGCTCTCAGGTCGACCCAGCCTCAAATGGGTACCAGACATGCTCTGGGAAGTAAAGGCGGCAGGCGTGATGCTGACCACATCACCCATTGTGTGCCGACGGTCAATGAAAAATACAGGTCTAACACTGTATTGACCTATATACCACAAGGTATGAAAGGGTTCCTTTACCTTTACTTTTACACCTACAGCTATTCCATCAATATCTTTTATAGACCTAAAAATGCTTTCACAATACAGTGAGAACGGGTCTGGTGATAATATGCATCCTTGTCTAACACCCTTTCTGATCTTCTGGAAAGTTCCAATCTTTTTGTCTATTCTTATAGCTGCTGTTTGCTGCCAATATATGTTCTGAATGGTTCTTAGATCTTTGCTGTGGATGTTTAAGCTCTCTAACATTTTGGAAAGTTCTTGATGGTTTACTTTGTCGAACGCTTGGTGTAGTCTATAAAGCACAAGTATAGATCTGTTTTTACTTCTATTGATCTTTCTATTAGTGTTCTTAGGATATCTATACAGCGTCGCCAGTACCCTTGTCTTCAAAAAATTCACACTGTTCATCACTGTGGCCAGTACTCTTGCCGTCAACTCAAGCGGTTAAATTATAGATGAATCTACTAGACGCTAATCAGGGATCAGATCCCTACTCGGACTCCTCGACAGGATCAGATCCCTGACTGACTCGACCTCGACAGGGATCAGATCCCTCACGGATTCTTTTCGACAGGGATCAGATCCTACTGACTTTCTCGACAGGGATCAGATCCTACTGACTTGCTCGACAGGGATCAGATCCTGCTGACTTGCTCGACAGGGATCAGATCCTACTGACTTGCTTGACAGGGATCAGATCCTACTGACTTTCTCGACAGGGATCAGATCCTACGACGTGCTTGTCTGACCATCAGTAGTCAATAGCTAACAGTTGCTTGTCTGACCATCAGTAGTCAATAAGCACACGTTGCTGTCGACCATCAGTAGTCACTAGCTAACAGTTGCTTGTCTGACCATCAGTAGTCACTAACAGTTGCTTGTCTGACCATCAGTAGTCACTAACTAACAGTTGCTTGTCTGAAGTAAATTTCTGGTCACTTTCCAGCAGTTTGACTATTAGAACGTTAGCTATTTAGTTGAATGTCTAGCGGTCAAGCAAGTTAGTAGGATTTGACCCCCTGATTAGCGTCTAGCGGTCAAGCAAGTTAGTAACAGAGGATCCGTGAGTACAGTGGACACATGGTGACCAATCAGAGAATCTATGTAGAGTAGAGGTTAGGTGCTCGCCTCTAGTGTCAAAGGTAACCGGTTCGCTCCTCGGAACTTTCAAAGGTAACCGGTTCGCTCTCTGGAACTATCCAAAGGTAACCGGTTTGCTCCCTCGTGGAGCCGTCCGGATATTTTGTCCAGAGATCCCTGATCTCGATGTAGGTGAGATCGAGTTCCTAGTCTTATCGGAGACGGACGATAAAGCGTAGGTCATGTGTTCAATTTGAGCACGTAAAAGAACCCATTGCAGTTCAAAATTGAAAAGAACAGGCTGGAAAGCCGCTGCCCGGACAAAATTCATTAGAAAAAGGGTTTAAAATAAAATTCTTCCAAATATCTTCACCATCTTCAAAATTACACGGGACCTCGCCGGTGTTACGAAGTTCGTGCACTGTAGCTGAGATCTTCCTGTGCAAGGAAGAAATTGAAGCACACATGGTTACTCACCGAAGTGTGATGATGATGGTCCAATCAATCATACAGATCAATAACGTTATTATGACGTCTGTTTATGATGTGTTTTCTTCTGTTTATGATGGGGTTTTCTTCTGTTTATGATGGTTTCTTCTATTTATGGTGGTTTTCTTCTGTTTATGATGATTTTTCTTCTGTTTATGATGTGTTTTCTTCAGTTTATGGTGGGTTTTTCTTCTGTTTATGATGTGTTTTCTTCTATTTATGGTGGGTTTTTCTTCTGTTTATGATGATTTTTCTTATGTTTATGATGTGTTTTCTTCAGTTTATGGTGGGTTTTTCTTCTGTTTATGATGGTTTTTCTTATGTTTATGATGTGTTTTCTTCTGTTTATGATTGGCTTTCTACTGTTTGTGATGTGTTTTCTTCTGTTTATAATGGGGTTGTTCCTTCGTTTTCTTAAATGTTATCTCAACTCCTGGCAAACTACAAATCTCGATACCGATTGTTGTTTTTTTTCTTCATTGAATTGCATTCTTCATTGAATTGCATTCTCTTGTGATTGCATTCCTCTTGTGATTGCATTCCTCTTGTGATTGCATTCCTCTTGTGATTGCATTCCTCTTGTGATTGCATTCCTCTTGTGATTGCATTTCTCTTGTGATTGCATTCCTCTTGTGATTGCATTCCTCTTGTGCTGTTATACATTACATATGTCCTGCACACAAATTTTCCACACTGCTCTATACTTGGTAACTTGTTCAATTTTGTCTACGCCTGGGACAGAACGATTCTTTGACTCTTGACACAGATTTGGCAACAATTTTGTCTATGTCATGTATAAAAGAACAACAGATTAAATGGTTTGGACACCTGACAAGAATGACCTGGTATTGTCTGCCATAGAGAGCTCCACTGAAAAAGTATAACAAGCAAAGGGCAAGAGAAAGACCATGCAAAAGATGGCGCGAACAAGCACACACAGGATCACTACATACACCCCCCTCCCCAACACTTCTATCAAGAATTAAATTAAAGCTTTTAAAACAAGTGAGGTGCATCTGGACAGAAAAGTTCTTAGAACATCCTGGACAGAGAAAAGTTCTTAGAACACTGAAGAAAAGTTCTTAGAACATCCTGGACAGAGAAAAGAATTCTACTAGAACATCCGGGACAGAGAAAGTTCTAGAACATCCTGACAGAGAAGTTTGAACATCCTGGACAGAGAAAAGTTCTTTGAACATCCTGGACAGAGAAAAGTTCTTAGAACATCCTGGACAGAGAAAAGTTCTTTGAACATCCTGGACAAAGAAAAGTTCTTAGAACATCCTGGACAGAGAAAAGTTCTTAGAACATCATGGACAGAGAAAAGTTCTTAGAACATCCTGGACAGAGAAAAGTTCTTTGAACATCCTGGATAGAGAAAAGAAAAACAAAGACATCCTACAAGACCTGCATATCGAGGAGCATTAGCTCATAAATAACAGCATGTCCCAGAAGATGACATATTTTGGTCTTGTTAAAAGTCTGAAGTACGATCCCACATACCATACAGAAAAATTAGATACTTTGGTCACATTAAGCGTCACGATGGCCTGTAAAGAACAATATTTGAGGGCAGGGTCCCAGGATGCAGAGGCAGACCAAGATGGCTACAAGATATTAAAGTAACCATGAATATGACCATCGGTAAGTGGGTGAACTGGCTAGAGACAGAGTGAATTTCAGATATGCTGCAAAGAGAGCAACGTCCTATAAAGGATACGCACCATGATGATAAATGTCCCACTTAGCCACGCAAGTGAAATCTTATTCAAATTATTATGGGAAGACTATAGGAAAATGGAAGAAAATATCAACATAACACAAGCTGGGTTTAGATGGAACAGAGGTACACGTGACCATATATTTAACATGAGAACAATCATAGAAAAATATAGAGTATAATGTAGATCTACACTTATGTTTTATTGACTACTCAAAGGCATTTGATTGTGTAGAACATCAGGAATTGTGGAAGATTATGGGAGAAATGGGATTTCCATTACATTTAATACAGATCATAAGAGAACTTTATAGTGATAAATGGCAGCTGTAAGAACATGTGATGATATATCAGACTGGTTTGACATAAGGTAGGAGTCAGACAAGGCTGCATTCTGTCGCCTTGTCTGTTTAACATATATGCAGAAAACATCATGAGGAATGTTACAGAAGGTAGTGGAAAAGAACAATACGATCCTTTTATAATCGGAGGAAGAGAAATACCAGATCTAAGATATGTTGATGATACAGTGTTACTGTCAACATCACAAAAAGGGATTGAGAAATTATTAGGTTAAGTGAAAAGGAAAAACAAAATCTATATCTCAATGTGGCAAAAACAAAAATAATGACAACAGATAAAATGAACATGACAAATGATATTTTTATCAATGGGAAATAGAAATGTGAACAGTTTTGAATATCTTGGTTCACTGCTAACAACAGATGGAAATGTGAACAGTTTTGAATATCTTGGTTCACCACTAACAACAGATGGAAATGTGAACAGTTTTGAATATCTCTGCTCACTACTAAACAACAGATGGAAATGGGATGAAGGAAATTAAAAGAAGAACAAACATGGCTTTACAAAAAATTTCATAACTAAAAACAGTATGGAACGGAACTGATAATAAAACAAAGATCAGAATACTAAGAGCATACATATTCCCAGTGGCAACATATGGGTGTGAAGCATGGACATTTAATAAAGCAGTGGAAAACATATAAGTGCTTTTGAATATAAGTGTTACAGAAGAGTACTCCGTTAATCTTGGACAGAGAAGAGAACAAATAGATCTATCCAGAAAGAACTCAAAATCAAAGAAAACTGGCTGATGCTACAAATAAGAAAGAGAAAATTGAGATATTTTGGACATATAAAAGACATGAAGGGCTGGGGAAGACCATCATGGAAGGAGGCATACTGGCAAAGAGAAGAAGAGGAAGACCACGAGAAGATGAGATTCAGGATGTAAATGATGGTTTAAACATGACAGCTGCAGAGGCTGGACACCTGGCCTATGAGAGAGAGAAGTTCCGGAGGACTGTTGGGGTGGCAAAGTTCTGCTCAGGACAAGCTATGTGATGATGATAATAAACGTTACAGTGGTTTAGAGAGAGCGGTAATGGAAAGCATGGTTCCTGGAGGCCACGACCAAGACGAAGATGGCAGCAGGACATTAAAGAAACCTTGAACATAATCCTGGAGGAAGCGAAAGAACTTGCTAGAGACAGAGTTTTTCAGGCAGGCTGTGATTAAAGTGACGTTCCGCAAGGGACATGCTACTACTTGTAGGACCTTTAAATAATAGTTTCTTTAGTTATGGGCGCCCAACCACTTCTGGTAACCAACATTTTTAAATCCAGTCGGTGTAGTAGTCAATATTGAAAACAAAGCGATACATTATAGTGGTCAGTATTTTAGACAATGTGATATATTATAGTGGTCAGTATTTTAGACAATGTGATATATTATAGTGGTCAGTATTGTAGACAATGTGATATATTATAGTGGTCAGTATTGTAGACAATGTGATACATTCTTGGAGAGCCATTACAACTCAACCTCCGATGTGGAGATGGCACATGATTGACTTTCTACTTCTTCAGCTTTTCTCTCTCTCTCTCTCTACTCCTATTATGCCTTTCAGCTTTCTCTCTCTCTCTACTTCTATTATGCCTTTCAGCTTTCTCTCTCTCTCTCTACTTCATTATGCCTTCAGCTTTTCTCTCTCTCTCCTCCCTATTATGCCTTTCAGCTTTCTCTCTCTCTCTCTACTTCTATTATGCCTTTCAGCTTTTCTCTCTCTCTCTCCTCCTATTATGCCTTTCAGCTTTTTCTCTCTCTCTCACTTCATTATGCCTTTCAGCTTTTCTCTCTCTCTCTCTACTCCTATTATGCTATGAAGATTGTCTATGTCATTGATTAAAGTTGCTATGAAGATTGTCTATGTCATTGATTAAAGTTGCTATGAAGATTGTCTATGTCATTGATTAAAGTTGCTATGAAGAATGTCTATGTCATTGATTAAAGTTGCTATGAAGAATGTCTATATCATTGATTACCACTGTGACCTACATGGCATGTCGTAAGAGGTGACAGGTAGGAAAGCTACCCTAGTAAATAAAAGCCTCATGAAATCGGATGTGCTGGCCTACTTGTAGGTGCATAACTGACACAGCATACATACACTCTTAGGCTCAGATCACATACAAGTCACAAAGAGTAATCTAACAAGTGGTCGATATGGAGAATTAGTAGAACAAAAAGAGAATCCGTTGTTTGTTCTCACTGTGCTACAGGCTACTCTCAGATGAGACTGGTATCACTGAGCTACAGGCTACTCTCAGATGAGACTGGTATCACTGTGCTACAGGCTACTCTCAGATGAGACTGGTATCACTGAGCTACAGGCTACTCTCAGATGAGACTGTTATCACTGAGCTACAGGCTACTACTGTCAGATGAGACTGTTATCACTGAACTACAGGCTACTACTGTCAGATGAGACTGTTATCACTGAACTACAGGCTACTGTCAGATGAGACTGGTATCACTGTGCTACAGGCTATTGTCAAATGAGACTGTTATCACTGTGCTACAGGCTACTACTGTCAGATGAGAATGTTATCACTGTGCTACAGGCTACTACTGTCAGATGAAACTGTTATCAATGTGCTACAGACTACTACTGTCAGATGAAACTGTTATCAATGTGCTACAGACTACTACTGTCAGATGAGACTTATCACTGTGCTACAGGCTACTACTGTCAGATGAGACTGTCATCACTGTGCTACAGGCTACTACTGTCAGATGAGCCTGTTATCACTCAACTACAGGCTACTGTCAGATGAGACTGTTATCACTGAACTACAGGCTACTACTGTCAGATGAAACTGTTATCAATGTGCTACAGACTACTCTCAGATCTCTTCTTCTTCTTCTTTTGCTTTCGTTCTTTCGACCAATTTTAATCACTCTTTGTGATATGTTTGATCTTTGCCAAGAACGTGTATACGTTGCACATTGGTTTGGAGGCCCCTAAACACATAGACTTCTACGCATTTAGGACATGTGCATCCGATTTCAGCCAACATTACTCTCAGATGAGACTGTTATCACTGTGCTACAGGCTACTCTCAGATGAGACTGTTATCACTGTGCTACAGGCTACTACTGTCAGATGAGGCTTTTATCATTGTGCTACAGGCTACTCTCAGATGAGACTAAGTGCCAAAGTGAGCAATAGCCAGAATCGTGCCACGCGTATTATCACTGGAGCCATGAAGTCCACGCCTATCAAGGCGATGGAAACAATCACCGGCATCCAACTGATGACAGATCGAAGGGACAGAAAAGTATTAGTACTAGGAAAAACTAAACGGCTCGATTCCCACCCAATACACGAAAGAATGTTTGAATTCGGAAGGAGTAGGATACAGAGATCTAGCTTTGCAAAAATCTCCAAAGCACTGACCGCAGATCATCCAGTCCTATCAAAATGCAAAGCCAAACCAATCCCGGTAACTGTCCATAGTAGAAAACCAGAATGCCAGAACTAAGGGAATCAATCCTAGGCATACTGAATAAAGGGGAGCAAAAAAACTTCAAAAGAAAAGCGGCCACAGAAGAGTACATAGAATCCGAGTACCTGAAAAAGTGGACGCACGTGTACACTGACGGATCGGTCAAAAATGCAATCTGTGATGGCGGAGGAGGAATAGTGTTTAAACTCCCAAAGAAAGTGACGGTTACTGAAGCGTTGCACAGGCAAATACTCGAATAATTACCGAGCAGAAGAGGAGGCAATCAAAGCTGCGGTCGAAATGATCCTAGCGAGAAGAGGCACGCTGCAACAAGGTCGTGATATTCACCGATGCTCTATCGGTCATCACGACACTCAAAAGCGTAGGCAAAACAGAGCTGAATGAGCTCAAACGGCCCTCGATGAACTAACGCGCTCACTCAAACGCACTGTCATTCAGTGGATACCATCACACTGTAACGTAAGGGGAAACGAAGCAGCAGACAAACTGGCCAAAGAAGGCGGGCGACTGCCTCTGACTGATCTCGAGATCAGTTATGAGGAAGCCAGAACAACCATCAGCTCGCACTATAGGAACAAATGGACAAAAGACCATCCTCAGTATACCAACAGCGACGGATACTATGGTATCTCTCGTAGTGAACAAGTTGCCATACTTTGCCTCCGCACGTCACAACAAGCTCCGAGCCCACATGTTCCACAAATTTAAGATTGGCACAACTAGCCTATGCCCCTGCAAAAAGGCGGACATGACGGCAGAACATGTTCTGCAAGACTGTCAACGGTTAGCAGGTATAAGGAAAAACATGACCTAAAACACAGAGCTTCGAAAGAAGCTGACTGAGGAACAGAGTCCTTAATACCATGGTAAAATTCATGATAAAAGTTGGTTCATCAGTCTAGGCAGGAAATGCAAGAGAAAGAGAGATGAGACTGTTATCACTGTGCTACAGGCTACTCTCAGATGAGACTGTTATCACTGTGCTACAGGCTACTACTGTCAGATGAGACTGTTATCACTGAGCTACAGGCTACTACTGTCAGATGAGACTTATCACTGAGCTACAGGCTACTACTGTCAAATGAAACTGTTATCACTGAGCTACAGGCTACTACTGTCAGATGAGACTGTTATCACTGAGCTACAGGCTACTACTGTCAGATGAGACTTATCACTGAGCTACAGGCTACTACTGTCAAATGAAACTGTTATCACTGAGCTACAGGCTACTCTCAGATGAGACTGTTATCACTGTGCTACAGGCTACTACTGTCAGATGAGACTGTTATCACTGAGCTACAGGCTACTACTGTCAGATGAGACTGTTATCACTGTGCTACAGGCTACTCTCAGATGAGACTGTTATCACTGTGCTACAGGCTACTCTCAGATGAGACTGTTATCACTGTGCTACAGGCTACTACTGTCAGATGAGACGTTATCATTAAGACTTCAGTCAAGTTATAATTGTCTATGAAGTCACAGTCTTAACAGCTACACAAATTATACAATACTGGACAGCAAATAGTATTTTAGTATAGTTACTCGTCAAATACTGGACAGCAAATAGTATTATACTAGTTACTCGTCAAATACTAGACAGCAAATAGTATTTTAGTATAGTTACTCGTCAAATACTAGACAGCAAATAGTATTATCCTAGTTACTCGTCAAATACTAGACAGCAAATAGTATTATACTAGTTACTCGTCAAATACTGGACAGCAAATAGTGTTATACTAGTTACTCGTCAAATACTACAGTCCATTCTTGAGATTATGATCACAACAACTAACAACTAAAATAAAGAATGTGTAGTCATTTCTTTTCTACACATCTGTACACAGGACAATAGTGACAAAACACACATGACACACACCTGCTGTGTGGTGTTACAAGAGTCATTCAATGTTTGTGTTGTTCTGGTATTAAATATTATATACGCATATTCACTGACCTAGTATAGGAGGCTACTAACCGGCGTTGTTGACTTCAATAAGTGACAATAACTATTAACTTAAATATTATAAGTGACAAAAATATGATATTATAATTGAATTATGTGAAGACAATATGAATATGGTTTGTACGACTCTACTAAACTATATTGTTTCAAAATACAAGTTATAACTAACTCAAGTCTATCAAATATATTCATTTGACCATTTTTTGTTATACTATAAAAGTTGTATATTGGTTTCCAAACGGTAAACCAAATCAAGTTTACCAAGCACAAGTATTTACTCAACTCTTCCGGGTTTCTGATCTTTGATAAAATACGAGGAGAGCTAGTGGCATTTCAGTGTGGATGTAAATTACTTTAACATTTAAATAACTTAACTGGTCTAGATGTACAGCAGACACATGCCACAACTTGATAACAATATCTGCATTCATTCAAATATCACAACGTGATTATATAATTCAAATAATCAATGTTTAAAACAGAGACACCGACTTACCTGTTATCGGCATATACAACTTGTAGTGATACTGACGTGAACTAGGTCACTAAGAAATAACTCGTTCTACCTGTCGCCGTGTCGCTAGACACAGGTGCAAGTAGTCGAATACTGACACGCCCTGTAGTTAGCCAAAAGAAAGATATACTATGTATCCTGTTGTGGCAGTTATACCAGACTAACGCTAGATAGCTAGAAGATGCTTCAGAAAGTCAGTAACAGTCAAGCCACACTGAAAGTTGACAGATTCAAGAACATCTTACGATTACAGTGTCCTCCTTTCAATCAATATTTGGTATGGACGCGCCCCGTCGATTGTCTTAACGTTTAACTTATCTGCGATTGGTCCCGAGCAATGTTTCCGTTTTCGAAGTCGTTATTTGAATCAGGACATGAATACGAGACAATAACTAAAACTTATAGTACAACATAAATGGGTCAGGAGTAAGACAAGGATGCATGCTATCACCGCTGCTGTTGATCACATATATCGATCAAATCTGTAAAATAGCGAACATTAGCAAAGGAAATAACCTTGTGGAACTCTTAAACGAATTTCTTTCAGTTTTAGTTTGGAATATCTTCATTGCACTGCGGACATGGCCATAGGTGCTCTGATCTTCTTCGCAATATCTCCAACAGCGTCCAGCGACTGATCGTACCAGTTTGATCTTGATTGATGAGCCCACTTGTATACCTGTCGTACTGTTCTTTTCTTGCTACACCAATCTTCAAACCCAGCTCCAACAATCTAGTAGTTGATGTGGATTGGTTTAGATGAAGATCTTCTCTGCGGCCACGCTCTGTGAGGACTTTCAAGATGTCAGCTCTGTTCATTGGCTGGTCCTCTGATATGGCGGCAGAGCCAGCCAATCTGTCTGCTCTCTCATTGCCGACACACATGTGCCCCGGAACGAAGATAAGTGTGATTCTGCAAATTGTTGACGCTTGTAGTAATTCAGTCCATGGCCTACGCACCGAACCGGCCTCCACCTTTCGGATCATACTCAATGAGTCACTCAGAATGCACGCATTAGTGTAGTTTTGTGACTCTAGCCAGAGCAGCGCCGGATTAGCCTAGTAGCAGAAGTAGCAAATGCTAAGGGCCCCGCGCTTCTGGGGGGCCCGCGCCTATGTGACAGAGCTAAGCTGTCACTAGTCATAAACAAGGAACTAAGGTTGGGAGGTGGGTAATAGATTCCCTTTTATTTTTTTCTTATTCTACTTCTTCTTCTTCAACGTTTTCAGACATCGATTTGTATACTTTTAAAGTAGTTAATGATTGTTTTCGGGAACATCGGGAAAGAAGGCAAGAGGAAGACCACGGAAAAGATGGTTAGATGGCGTAGCAGAATCCTGTGAAAGAGCAAAGATAACAATCACACAAGCCACCAGAACAGCACAAGACAAAAACAGAAAACCACGACACTGGGCAACAACCCGGTAGCAGTGTGACGACAACAGAAAGAAAGAAGAAGAATGATTGTCTTATTGTACTTCTTCCAACGTTTTCAGACATCGATTTGTATACTTTTAAAGTAGTTAATGATCAACCGGTGTCCATGTACATCTCCATATAGCTTGTCTTGGGACTGGTATGGGATTGACCATGTGTTTTCTCTCTGTTCACTGTATGTTGGACATTCTTGAAGTATGTGTGTCTCTGTCATCTTGCTGGTGCCACATGTACATATGTCAGATGGGCCTATTTTATACTTGTTAAACAGATGGTACCTCAGTCTATTGTGCCCTGTTCGTAGACGAAAAATGACAACCAGTTCTTCTCTACTTAGTTGGTGGTATGCATCATCCTTTTCATGCCCTGGGTAATCTCTCAACCATTTATTCTTGTAGGCAAATTGTATCCGTACTTTTGCTTCCTCGTATGTTATACTGGTGTCTGTCTGTGGTAGCCTGCTGCCTGCTTTTGCCAATATATCCTCAGTCTCGTTGCCAAGTATTCCACAATGGGATGGTATCTACTGTATTACCACTCTAGAAAAGATGTTCTGGTGCACAAAACACAACTAAGTAAAATGTACTCCAAAGATATTGGTGAATGGCCAAGCAACTTCAATCGAGATTATTGGATTGCGGAGGAAGTGGCGAAGTGCAACATATGAACAGTGATTTCTTGTCTTTAAAAAGCAACATATGAACAGTGATTTCTTGTCTTCAAAAAACATACGTTAAAGAAATCAATCCACGATTTTGTCGAAAGTCGTTTTTTCACATATACACAAAAACCAGGAAATAAAACTCATGTGAGAGATTGGTTGTGTTATTAAAAAACTAAAGGACAACTTTTCTGTTTTGTTTGCAAGGTTACTGATTCAGGCTGTTCGTCACGGTTTACAAAAGAAGGATTTGACGACTGGAAAAACGCAAATAATTTGTTGAAAAGACATGAAGAAAGCACCTCACATAGATAAGCGATAATGTCGCTGTTAGTTTGCAAAAAGAAGGATGGGCGTGTCGATTCTCAACTTGTAAACCAAATTGAGACCAAATAAAAATTTTGGCGAACACTTCTAAGTGGAATAGAGAGCCGCGGTAGCGTAGTTGTTAGTGAACTCGCTTCTCAAGGCTGGTGGTCTGGGTTCAACTCCCGCAGTGTGCATGGAATTTTTCCCGACCGCGACGGCTCTCAGGTCGACCCAGCCTCCAGTGGGTACCAGACATGCTCTGGGAAAGTAAAGGCGGCCGGCGTGATACTGACCACATCACCCATCGTGTGCCGACGGTCAATAAAAATACAGGCCTAACACTGTATTGCCCTATATGCCACGAGGTATGAAAGGGTTCCTTTACTTTTAAGTGGAATTACTTCAGTTATCCAATTTTTACCAGAACGATGTCTTGCATTTCGGGGTAGTGATGAAACTATTGGTTCACTAATAATGGAAATTATTTAGGTTTGTTGGAATTAATAGCCAAATTTGACATTTTTCTGGCTCAGCATATAAATACTTATGCAAATAAAGGAAAAGGACATACATCATAATTATCAAAACAACATGTGAGAAATGTATCCATCTAATTGCATCAAGCTTACTGGATCATATTATTTGCGAAAAATATTTGAGAAGGGCAGGTTTCGATATGAATGGATGTCGTCTATAGAAGTTTCTAACCTCCAGCGGCTTACGTGGATCTACTGTCCTGGGCATGTGGGTGTTTAGAGAGCGGACAGGCAGTGTGACGGTAATGAGAGGCGGACAGGCTAGCATAAACAGCATCGATTGTTGGGAAGTTGAAGATAGATAAGGGGATGTTCTTCGGTCTCTTCGCGGCTGCCTGTTGGATGAGAACACTAAAATAGATATTGAATCGATCCAGCAATTTAGGCAGTTTGGAGTTACCCGTTGTACAAGTAGAACTGGATGCCTTAGGGGCAGAGTTAGGAGTGTGTTTAATCAGCGAGCCACGGGAACCGTCAGTATGCATACTCTTTGATATCTGTTGGGGAGACTGGGAATCTATGGGTTTGCCGGAATGCAATGACGTCAGTTTAGTAACCAATAACCAATTATTTGCGAAATTAAGAAAAGCAAGTACTATTCACTATCACTGGACTCTACTCCAGACATTTCGCATGTGGACCAACTCACTCTATTAGTGCGCTATGTCTTACCATTTGGACCAGTGGAAAGGTTTGTGAAATTCATAGATATGGAAGGTCATACTGAACTCGCCCAAAGTTTGCTTGATTTCTTAAAGAAAAATTACATTGATATCAAAGACTTTCGTGGTTAAAGCTATGACAATGCCAGCAACATGAGTGGAAAATATCACGGCTTACAAGCACGCATTAAGGGGTTATACGAGTAACAGTTGGGTCGATATAGCTTCCAGACATCGATTTCCCAAATTCATCATATTATGTTAGTATTGCATCTCTACTATCGAATTACGCTTATTTAAGGAGATAAATAAGTATGCAGAATACATTCCTGCTTTGCACATTCACTGAATTTGGTTGCTAAGTGTACTGCAGAATGTTGTGCAGAAGCATCCATTTTTTCGATTTTGTTGAAAGTCTCTATACATTATTTTCCATTTCTACCTATCGATGGGACATTGTTACAAAAGCACTGGAAGATACAGGTTCAAAATCCCGACTTTGAAGAGACTGTCGGACACCAGGTGGTCTGCATGAGCTGATGCGACAAAGGCACTTTTATGTGGTTTTACCACTATCAAACAAGTTTTGGATGACATTTCAAATAACATGGATCAAAAGGTAGAGTGTCGTAATCAGGTGTATGGGCTAGTTTTGGAGAAGAGTATGTTGGAAACGGAAATAATGACCATTTCATGGAACGGAATTCTAGAACGCTTGTACGTGTCTAGCGCTTCATTACAGTCACCTGATCAAGACCTTAACACGGGATATGTCCTTTATGAATCGTTACACTTGTACGTTCAAGCAACGCGGATTACATTTTCAGATATTGAGGCCAACGTCAAAATCCTGCATCCCTCCATAATAGCCTACCTTATTGTGGTTGGAGGGTTTGTGTGCCTTTAGGATCCTTCAGGCTATGTCGGCGGAGTCTAACTCCTGGCAAGTCTAACAAGCCGAACAGACTGAAGGTGAAAGGCCAGACCAAAAGGCGGGAGCAGGATGGGGCCTCATAAGGTGACAGCGCAGAACCCACCGGCGAGTGGTAAATGCTCTGGCTGCAACCAACTCATCCCCCAGCTATGGGACAAATAGCACTTGTCCTCTCTCTCTCTCTCTCTCTCTCTCTCTCGAGTCATCTAGAGTAGGACGACTCCAGACAAACCCGGGAAGACAGATCTCGTCAGCAGGGACTGCAACTGTCTAGAGAACAACCTCAAAAAGATGTCCTCAGAAACGGAATGTGTCAGACATTATTGGCGGGGAGGAATCGACACATACGAACAACTCTATGGCCATGCAGTCCTCTCCTGTGTGAGCTGAGAAGCAACATGTGGTCACACCCAGTCGACCTGAAAACTAAGCTTTGGGAAACCTGACAGACCTGAAGCTGACTGCCCAGTTTGTGGTCCACAGTAAATTAAGCGCATGACCAGAGATCGCTGAAGAAGAAGAAAATCCTGACTGACTGGGAAGAATATCAGCAACAAACTTCAAGACGACGCAAGCGAAATACTAAGTAGGACGATTTCAGCGGCTCTACTACGCTCGATGAAGTTGTAGAAAATCAAACACCCAAACACAAGTTTGAAATCAAACACCCAAACACAAGTTTGAAACTCAAGGAAGCGTACCATCGAGTGACTGGTGTATTTGGAATACTTCGGCAGCTAAAATCTCTTACAGCTGAAGAGTTCTTGAAAAGAACTCCAAATATTGTCAGCTCTTACCAAACGGATTTGGAAGAAATCCTAGGCGACGAACTTGTGCAGTTCGCTGAACTTCTTAAAACTAATGTAACTGCTGCTATTAATAACGAAAAGCAAGAGGCTCTTGAACTGCAATTTTATAAACTTATAACGTAAAATTCATTAGAGTCGTGTTTCTCAAATGTAGAAATAGTCTTACGAATTTACCTGTCTTTAATGATTACTAACTGCAGCGGAGAACGTTCTTTTCAACATTAAAGCGTTTTAAAAAGTGAGTTAAGGAACATGATGGGACAAGATCGTCTAAATAGCCTTAACTTAATGAACATTGAATGTAATTTACTTAGAGAAATTGATTTGTCTAGTGTTATCTCTAAATTTTCTCACATTAAATCGAGTAAAGTTTGTTTGTAAAAGTTGTGTTTTATTTTATTATCATACAAAACCTAGGACCCCGCGCTAAAATTTGCTAGCTTAATCCGGCACTGAGCCAGAGTAGTGCATTGGTCACCACCAGTACCTCCATTGTCATGCTGCTTGTTGTCATACTAAATGCACCACTGGCTTCCTTGACCATTCTGCCACATGAGCTTGCAGAGAAGGCCCATGCAGACTTTTCGTGACGAACTACCGATCCATCCGTGTAAATCTCTGCTTATCCTGACACTGTGAGGCAAAACAGGATTGAAGAGAGAAAAAAAATAGAAAGATTAATAACAAAGTATTTAAACGCTTGTGACTTTTCATATGTATATTTCATATGTACTTTTCATATGTATATTTCATATGTACTTTTCATAGGTATATTTCATATGTATATTTCATATGTAGGTGATGAGTATGACAGACTTGTAAATCCATCGGTTTCATAAATAGATCCGATGTAAAATCGTTATGTAAAATTTGCATTATTGATGATCAGTTAGTGATTGGCTCCAAGTGTATCTCACATCTTAGATGGTCAGTAATTGGTTCCCTTATCTCACATCTTAGATGGTCAGTTAGTGATTGGATTCCCGTGTATCTCACATCTTAGATGGTCAGTTAGTGATTGGATTCCCGTGTATCTCACATCTTAGATGGTCAGTTAGTGATTGATTCCGTGTATCTCACATCTTAGATGGTCAGTTAGTGATTGGATTCCCGTGTATCTCACATCTTAGATGGTCAGTTAGTGATTGATTCCGTGTATCTACATCTTAGATGGTCAGTCAGTGATTGGATTCCCGTGTATCTCACATCTTAGATGGTCAGTGAGTGATTGACTTCCCGTGGATATCACACCTCACCGGTATGAGTTATGCACGACCTGCAAGCAATTTCTCCTTGTCGCTCTATCCTGTGCAGCTTCCTCAAACTCTTCTATGTAGTCGAGTTCTATATTTCTCTCCTCTTGAAGTAAATATCGTGAATCCGTACACCACTTCATGACTTCTTTATTATTCTTTGATCATTTCAACTTAGCATATGTCCAACACATCTCCATCTTCTCTTTATTATAACCGCTGCTACTAGAGGTTGACCAGATATTTCTCAGATTTCATCACGTCTCCCGAATGTGTCCAATTTTTTTTAAATAATTTTATACAGACATCTATTTTCAAAAGCATTCAACGTACTTTCTATATCTTTAGTCATTTTCCAACTCTCTCTGACATATGTTAGGATTGATATTGGTAATTTAATTTGAAAATTGTATAACGTGCAGTTGCATATTTTATTTAGACATTTAACAAACTGATGTTTCTTTGAGAAATCGTAGCATGATTTCCTTCTTGTTACCTCTTACGCAGTTAACATTGCTACACAAATAGGTGAATTGTACTGTTTTTATCATTTTCAATTCCACTGTAATATTTCTATTACTTGTCGTCAAATGTGTCTTCATTATTTTCATTTGTCTATTAATAGCTTCTCTGTTGTTCCATTTTTGATGATATCTCTCTCTCTCGATCGATCGATCGTTCTTTTTGGACATTTTGATCATTCTTATTGTGATATATAAACAGCCTTTGCCAAGAACGTATTTTTACGTCACATCATTCAGCGCCATTTGGAGCTCGGGTGCTTATCCTTCGGCGACGTGTCCGATTTCAACAAGCGTTTACTGGGTTCGCTCTCCATTAGCCTTTGACTGCCTCCAGCCGACCTTCAAGGCAGCAAGTTTGATGATATATAATACTATTATTATTACTTAATAATTCCTCTCGTACCGTTATACTTTACATAGTGCCTGCAAGTAATTTCTCCATACCGCTCTATCCTGGGCAACTCGCTAACTCAATCTCCTCCATGGAACTGAAACCGATATGTCTTACCTCTCTCAGCAAAGTTTGTTTCAGGATCTCCCTAGGTCGTCCTCTCTTTCTTGAACCCTTTGCATCCCACTTTAATGCCTGCTTTGATATTCGTTGATCATTTCTCCTCAAGGTGTGTCCAACAGATATCTCCATCTTCTCTTTCTTATAACAGTTGTCACTAGTGGTTGACCAGACATTTCTCCTGAATTCGTTCCATTTTATAGTCATTATTTTTCGCAGACATCTATTTTCAAATGCATTCAACCTGCTTTCTATATCTTTAGTCATTTTCCAACTATCGCTGGCATATGTTAGGATTGTTACAACATGTGAACTGAAATTCGTAATTTAGTTTTAATACAATATAACTTGCAGTTCCATATTTTATTTAGACTTTTAAAAGCTAATGTTGCTTTGCCAATTCGTATCATTTCTTTTTTAACATTTCCTATACAATCAAAATTGCTACCTAAATAGGTAAACTGTTCTGTTATTTTTATCATTTTAGATTCCTGGGTGATATCTGCATTACTTGCCATATGTGTCTTCATTATATTTGTTTTTTCATAGCTTATCTACAGTCCAACTTTTGATGCTATAGATGACAAGTTGTCTGTTTTTCTTTGCATATCTTGGTTGTTTCTACTGAACAAGGCAATATCATCTGCAAAATCCAAATCTTCTAGTTGACTATGTTCTACCCAATCGATGCCAGTTTCGCCCCTGCAACACTTTCTCATCACCCAGTCAATGGTCCCTTTAAACAATAGCTGAGATAGAATACAGCCTTGCTTTACTCCGGTTTCAACCATAAACCAGTTGCTGTTTCTACCATCAGTGTGAACTGCACACTGTGAACCATCATAGAGGCTCTTAATGTTTATTATTTTGTCTGGTACTCCATCGCATCTCAGAACATTCCCAGGGAGATTCTATGTAGAATTATTATTAATTACTGTTGTGAAAATAAAAATTACGTGATTGGGGAATTAAATGGCTTTTCGTGTTTGTGATAGCCACAGCAAGGACGTCCCGTAACATGAGCTAAACATGAGCTAGTATGAGAATTATAATAGTTACAGCAAGGACGTCTAGTAACATGAGCTAGTTTGAGAATTATAATAGCTACAGCAAGGACGTCTAGTAACATGAGCTAGTATGAGAATTATAATAGTTACAGCAAGGACGTCCCGTAACATGGGCTAAACATGAGCTAGTTTGAGAATTATAATAGCTACAGCAAGGACGTCTAGTAACATGAGCTAAACATGAGCTAGTTTGAGAATTATAATAGTTACAGCAAGGACGTCTAGTAACATGAGCTAAACATGAGCTAGTTTGAGAATTATAATAGCTACAGCAAGGACATCTAGTAACATGAGCTAGTATGAGAATTATATTATGTATTTTGTAAAACTGTAGTACTTTGTTTTTACGTGTTTACCTATGAGAATTATAATAGTTACAGCAAGGACGTCCAGTAAGATTTTAGATATCATTACTACATGAAGCAGTGTCAGAGCTAAGATAGCATTACTACATGGAACAGTGTCAGAGCTAAGATATCATTACTTCATGGAACAGTGTCAGAGTTAAGATATCTTCAATCTTTCGGTTCATATTTCTGTGAACTTTCTTATCTATGGTTGTGTGGTTTGAATTCATCTACTACATGCGAGTGTCAGATCAGATGGTGTGTTGCTTTAATGGGTGGGTCCATAGCTGTCATCATAAACTGGTTTCCGGTGTTGGAGACTCCAAGATTCCAACAAAATGACTCAGGTCATAAAAATAAAAGTGTGAGGGTTTCTAGAAAAATCTGCCATTTTTACTTCCTTGTTTACTCTACATCAACCAACTTGTTAAAACCACACTTTGGAGTCTGTATGCGATTTGTTCTACGTCCACCAACTTGTTAAACCACACTTTGGAGTCTGTATGCGATTTGTTCTACGTCCACCAACTTGTTAAACCACTCTATGGAGTCTGTATGTGATTTGTTCTATGTCCACCACTTGTTAAACCACTCTTTGGAGTCTGTATGCGATTTGTTCTACGTCCACCACTTGTTAAACCACACTTTGGAGTCTGTATGCGATTTGTTCTACGTCCACCACTTGTTAAACCACACGTTGGAGTCTGTATGCGATTTGTTCTACGTCCACCAACTTGTTAAACCTATTCCAGTTTTTTGTGTGTGTATGATGGTACATGACTTCAGTGATGATGCTCGTCCATCACGAGTGATGATGACCACACAATTTTCATCCAAGGAAATGTAGTTGCATTATGTTTGTCTGTGTGTGCGTAGATGACTAGTGAGCCCGATGTGGGCTTGAAATGTTCTTGTACAGTGTGGGCAAGGTATACTTGCACTTGTGGGAAGTTTTACTGACTTTTTATTTTGACATCTTTGTTCCATCCGTGCTGTTCTACTTGCCTCGCAGGCCGAAGAACCGCGTCGAAGAAGTGTGCGCCAGGATGATCTGTCTTGAGCAACATTCTCCCAGTTGTCAACATCTATGCCAAAGGATTTCATCGAGTTCTTGAGTGTGTCTTTGAATCGCTTTTTCTGACACTCCCCCTCCCAGGAGCGTTTACCTCTATGCAGCTCACCATAAAAGAGTCGTTTGGATATTCTGCAATTTGACATTCGAGCCTTATGTCCTGTCCATCATGTCTGGGACTGCATTCTATAGATGCTGAGGAGATGCTCTTTTTAGGACCTCTGTGTCCGGAATCATATCATGCCATTTGATGTTCATTATTTTTCTGAGGCAGACTGTGTGAAAATGGTTTAGCTTCCTTGCGTGTCGCTGATATACAGTCCCTGTTTCGCATGCGTAAAGAAGGACTGGGAGCACGACAGCTCGATATACCTTCAGTTTTGTGGCTTGACCAATACCACATCTGTGCCAGACGTTTCTATGTAGTCTGCCAAAGGTGCTGCTAGCTTTAGAGATTCTGGTATTTATTTCATCATCTATGGTGACATTTTGGGACAGTGTGCTTCCAAGATAAATAAATCTGTCCACTACTTTTAGTTTCCTGCCGCTTGTTGTAATATTTGGTTCGCCATATACTTTTACAGCAATAATAAAATATGAAAATAGCTACTCTCCATACATAGACATAAAGAGGGGAGTGAAACAAGGATGCATTCTGTCACCAAGCCTATTTAACATCTACACAGAGACAATCTTCAAACAACTAGAGGAATGCCAGGACTCAAGATCAATGGAAAAATAATAAACAACTTAAGATATGCAGATGACACAGTATTGGTAGCAGAAAGGGAACAATAACTAGTGGACCAATTGGACAAAACTAGCAAGGAATATGGATTAGACATTAACATACAGAAATCAAAAACTATGGTAATCAACAAGGAAATGGAGAAACCTAAAATGAATATAAAAATACATGGAGAATTACTACATCAAGTAAAAGCTTCTCATATCTCGGTCAGATGATAACAGATGATGGCAGATGTATAACAGAAATTAAAAGAGAATAGGAATGACCAAGGATAATTTCAATAGTATGAGAAAGTTACTGACATCCAAACAAATTACAAACAGGCTAAACATGAGAATGATCAAATGCTATATATATCCTATATTAATGTATGGCTCGAAACATGGACAATGAACAAGCAGTTAGAAGACAGAATTGATGCATTTGAGATGTGGATATATAGAAGAATAGGCAGAGTTTCATGGACAGAAAAACAGACAAGTAAACAAGTTTTAGGAAAACTAGGCATGAAGAAACAATTATTAAGAGAAATAAAATTCAGACAAGTAAAGTATTTTGGGCACATAAAAGACATGACACCATGATAAAATATTTACTAGAGGGGAAAGTTGAGGGGAAGAGCAAGAGGAAGACCGAGAGATAAGTGGGAGGAAACTTTAAGAAATGGACAGGTTACAGTCTGGCAGTGTGCAACACCAAGACGAAAGACAGAGGATGCTGGAGATTCATTGCAGCCAACCTTCGATGTGGAGACGGCACCTGATGATGATACTTTTCCAGGAGCTGGCTGGTACATGACTTCAGATTTCTTGGTATTGATGGTAAGACCAAAGTTGGAGCAGGCTTGTGGGAATCTGTCCATGCTAATGATAGTAGCATACTTCTCGCGTAGTAGCATGACTTCCGTACACACGCAATCACTGACAGAACTGATGGTACAAGACTTCAGTACATACTCAATCACTGACAGATTTAACTGATGGTGCAAGACTTCAGTACATACTCAATCACTGACAGAACTAACTGATGGTACAAGACTTCAGTACATACTCAATCACTGACAGAACTAACTGATGGTAAAAAACTTCAGTACATACTCAATCACTGACAGAACTAACTGATGGTGCAAGACTTCAGTACATACTCAATCACTGACAGAACTAACTGATGGTACAAGACTTCAGTACATACTCAATCACTGACAGAACTAACTGATGGTGCAAGACTTCAGTACATACTCAATCACTGACAGAACTAACTGATGGTGCAAGACTTCAGTACATACTCAATCACTGACAGAACTAACTGATGGTGCAAGACTTCAGTACATACTCAATCACTGACAGAACTTACTGATGGTACAAGACTTCAGTACATATAATTTGGTTGTAATATCTTTGTCAAAGTCGGTATGTAGTGTGCTGCGACATTCGTCACTTTGTTGTATCTTTTGCTTGATAAAGGCCTTGCTGGTCGAAATGTTGCTGTGCATTGTCATTGTTTTTGTATTTTGTAAAACTACCGTACTTTGGTGATTACGCGTTTCGCCGAAAGTAGCAACATGATCACGTGACCGGGAACGTCGTGAAAAACATGGATAGACATTTTCGGCGATTTATACGCAGAATGACCATGTGCGTTAAGTTGGAATATGGTTATAGAAAGGAAGAAATAGTTCAAGTTCATAATTTTTCCCTCTTCGTATCTCTAAAAGTTACCCTCTTGCCAGAAGAAAAACAAATAGTAGGGAAAAACGGCATAGGCAGTATAAATGAGGAAGGGGAAAAACTGATAACTTTTTGTGCTGAAAATGATCTGGTGATAGCAAACACAATGTTTCAACAACATCCTAGAAAGTTATATACCTGGACGTCATCAGACGGGAAGAACATCCTAGAAAGTTATATACCTGGACGTCATCAGACGGGAAGAACATCCTAGAAAGTTATATACCTGACGTCATTTCCGATTGACGGGAAGACCAAAACCAAATCGATTATATAATAATACAACAGCGATGGAGATCAAACATAACAACGGCCAAAACCCTGCCTGGTGCAGACTGTGGAAGTGACCATGAGGTGTTGATGGCGATAACTAAAACCAGTACGTTTTGATGCTAATAAAATTCCAGAGGAATATGAAGTAGAAGTAAAGAACAGATTTGAAATACTGATGACAGTCCAAGAAAAGATGACACCAGATGAGTTGAACACATGCTAGAGATATCCTATTGTTGACAGCAAAAGATATGGTTCCACAAAGAAAAAACAGAAAGAATGAGTGGATTACAACCGATACACTAGAGAAGAGAGAAAAAGGCACAGGGAATAGCAAAGGAAAAAAATAGGTTGGCATACAAAAATATAGCAAAAGAAATAAGGAAGAACATAAGAAGAGATAAAAAGCAATATCTACAAAATTGTTGTGCAAGGTTAGAAGAACACCAAAAGAAAGGGAGAGAGCAGGAAATGTTCAAAGAAATAAAATCAATAACTAAAACGTTTAAACTAAAACTAAATGCAATAAAAGATAGTATGGGAACAACCCTAACAGAACAAGCAGAAATTTCTCAACAGATGGAAAAAATATTGCAGCGAAATGTATATGAACAGAGGTGAAAAGGACAATAGAGCGAACACTGAAATAATCACAGAAAAAGAACCGGAACCAACGCTAGAGGAAGTTGAATATGCAATAAAAAGCTTGAAGATGGAAAAATCACCAGGATGTGATAATATTTCAGCAGAATTTATCAAAGCAGGAGGAGGATATAAAATATATCATGCAACATGCAAAAAGGTATGGGAAACAGGAATATGACGAAAGGAATGGAAAAGATCAATATTTATCCCAATACCTAAAGGGAGACACCAAATTATGTACCAGCTATAGAACAGTGACATTGATTAGCCACGCAAGTAAAATCTTATTAAAAATTATTATGGTAAGACTGTAAAGGAAAATGGAAGAAAATATCAACATAACACAGGCTGGGTTTAGACCAGTGTTTCCCAACCTTTTTTGTGCCATGCCCCACCAAAACCTTTCAAAAATTAGTACGCCCCCTTTCCTATGTAAACATATACACAAAATGTTATTTCCCAAAAATTGAATTGTTCACTGAAGAAACTTAAATGATAGGTTTTAGGAAGAAATCACTGGGAAATTGTTGAGGAAACACAGTAAGTAAATTTTCAAAACATAATGGAGAACTGAAATTCAAGTACGATATCATTTTAATGATATATTTTTCTATATTGCTTTAATTATTAGTAATTATTTATTACTTAAACTTAGTGAGATCCTTACGATTGATGCATGCTGCAAAGAGATTTTATGTTAGGTTCTACTTTAGTTAGCTTCAGTCTCAAGTCTCCTCGTTATGTTACATCCAACGATTTCTTTTTTTTAGCAGCAAATCAGTTATGGCACTAAATCCACATTCAGCTAAATATGAAGATGGAAACGGTAATAACAGTTTTCTTGCACATTTGCTTGAATTTGGATATTTGATTTCTGTTTCCTCACAAAGCCATGCCGTGCCCTCTTTATATTAAATAAAGTTTTAACTGACTCATCATTTTGCATTTCTGCGAGTTCTCCTTGATACTGCATATTTGAAATATCAAATTCACTAAAATTGACAGCAATCACTTTGTTTCAAATAAAAAGTCTTTCTTTTAAATCAACCGATAGAATTTTCAGATGATCGACAATAACAAGTATAGTGGTATCAGTCACTTCACATTGCTGGAGCCAATGAAGCTCTTCAAAATGTTTGTTGCAAATATATTTCTGACATAATTAAATAAAGGTAATAAAACCAGATATCTTTGCTTTTGCATCAGCAAGAGTTCATTGAAGTTGGTTATTTAATATATTTAGTTTTTCAAAGATATCGGCTAGATAACTCACAAATGCTTTACCATCGACCGTTAACATATACTTCATTTCAGGTTTGTCGCTTAAAAAGTCACTAAGAGTATCAAATAGTTCCATAAATCTTGTCACGTAGTTCTTTTTCGAGAGCCATCTTACTTCAGTGTGAAATAAAAATCTCACATGGTTTTAATTTTTACAAAATAGCTTGAAGAGACGCTCACTTTTGGCATTAGCTTTAATAGCATTGAAACACTTTATAATTGAATTTAGTACTTCATTCAGAACAGGCGAAATATATTTAGCTACCAACTTTTTCCTGTGAGTAACACAATGCACAAGAAGCATTTCTCGATTCTCATCTTCAGGCAATTTTAAGCAGCCATTTTTCTTGCCTATCATTTTAGGAGTACCATCTGTGGCACAAGATGTTATATTTTTATTGGTATATTTTGTACATCTAAGTAATTTTTTTTAGCTTATTATATATATCTTTGAAGGTAGCAGTGCTTTCTAATGATTTACAGAACAACATTTCTTCAGCAAAATCCCCATTATCAATATATCTTATGTAAGTTATCAATACTACTTATCAACACTGTCTCTCAACGTTGATTCATCAATTTGCACTGAGAATGTTCTTGTTTACAGCTTTTCAACAGGTTGTATTTCAATATCTTCACCCATTTCGTCTGATGTTTTGCTAAGAGTATTGTTACTGAGTGACATAGCTTTCATCTCTTTGTCATCTTTTTCCAGAACCGTTTTAAGAAATGCTGATATTGATGGTTTGATTAAATTCTCTCCTATAGTATGATCATCCCATATTCAGCAATGAGTAAGAACATTTGATAACTATCCTCAAGATTACAATTGACAGTTGCAGTATGAGCAATAAACAGAGACTAATGTTTTTAAAGTAATTCAAATCTGAATTAATATGAGCACTGTGTTTCGCCTTCAAATTCGCCTCAAGACGACCTCGTTTCATTGATTCGTTTGTCAAGCATTGTTGGCGGAAAAGACATTAATGTGGAATACATTAATATAAAATAATTTCACATCAGGTTATATTCGTTTGAGAAAATTGGATTACTATAGCATAACTATTTTGAAGAAAAAAAAACAAATCATTAACAATATTTACACTAACGTTTTTGTGGTCAAATCTGCTCTTCTGAAAAAGTATGCGGTGTTCTCTTCTAATTAGCTTTAATAAATTCTAACCTCCAATAGTTATATCTTCTACGTGAAGCTCTTTGGTTCTCTTCTGCTTTTCTCGTATATCTGTCCCAACAGTCCTGTACTTAGCTGTTCTGTGTCTAGTTCTCTATTTTTATTCTAGCTACCTCATAGCTGTTCTGTATTTGGCTCTCTATCTGCTCTATTATTCCCTCTTCTTAAAGTCCACAGTCTATATATATGGGTGAATATTCTATTACTTCACTATTCCAAAACTTTGTTCTCACGACTGCAATTTCCACATCTGTTACTCTCTTGGAAAAGACTCATTTTACTTCGACTAACGACATTCTTTTGTCATTGTCTAAAAATGTATGTCCAATCACGTCTTCTTAATCTGCAGCTAAACATGGAAAACAAGAGGTCATGATATTCTACTGTAATCCATATATAAATGCTCCTTCGTTAACTATACAACTACAAAATGGTACTCTAAGGACACCTGTATAATCCAGCTACACAGTGAGTATCCATTACTCTGGTAATCAAACTAATGGCCCATAACCTGTATTTGAGTCAAACCACCTCGATGTTTCTTGGTTCCTTTTCCCATCGTACCTAACATTCCAAGCCAAATCAAACTTCTGACCTGCTTTCTGTGGCGGAAATATGATATGCGTGGCTCTGTCCAATACTATTACATACTCAAGATTGCACTATATAAACTCATTTTGACCTTCATGACAAATTTATCAAATGACGGACACATTACAGTTTTTTTTTAAATATGACTCATTTTTAACACACCAACACATGCTTTCCCCCTTTCAAAGCTTTGTTAAAATAAGATATAAATGTACCTAGATAAAAGTACTTTCCATTTATTGAAGATATTTTAAACTTCAGTAAAGTGATTGAAAAGCAACAGTGGTTTTTGTTAATAGACATCTAAAAGTCAATATATCGGTTTTGCAACATCATGAACATTAGTTAAACTCTGAACGAGTCCATTGCCCCCCTAAACGATGAAAATTGCCCCTGTGGGGCGTGCGCCCCACGTTGGGAAACAGGGGTTTAGACGGAATAGAGGTACACGTGACCATATATTTAACATGAGAACAATCATAGAAAAATCTAGAGAGTATAATGTAGATCTATACTCATGTTTTATTTACTACTCAAAGGCATTTGATTGTGTAAAGCATAGATTCCCAAACTTTTTCGACCCACCGCCCATTTTGAACGACATAAACTTTGTAACGCCCCTCCCAACTATAATAGTTTGTCAACCACCCCCCTTCCCTCTCCCATATATATTTATACATGCTCTATTTTCATCTTGACATAGAAAATTGATATATATTTCTGTCATACATGGTCAATTTTCAAATGATTATATACATAAAATAGAAACTTGATGCAAAAATGGATAGTGTAAGATATCAATAAGATGAATTAAAATGCAGCATTCATATCTTTAATGGTTATTCAATCACAAAATCACGAAATAAAACTCCCCCCAATGCTTCTGAACCCCCTATCGCCCCACTGGAAGGCTTCAGCTCCCACAAGGGGGCGGTACCGCCCACTTTGGGAAACTATGGTGAAGAGCATCAGGAATTGTGGAAGATTATGGGAGAAATGGGATTCCCATTACATTTGATACAGATCATAAGAAAACTTTATAGTGATGAAATGGCGGCTGTAAGAACATGTGATGATACATCAGACTGGTTTAACATAGGGCAAGGAGTCAGACAAGGCTGCATTTTGTCGCCTTGTCTGTTTAAATATATGCAGAAAACATCATGAGGAATGTTACAGAAGATAGCGGAAAAGAACAATACGATCCTTTTATAATCGGAGGAAGAGAAATACGCTGATGATACAGTGTTACTGTCAACATCAAAAAAAGGGATTGAGAAATTATTAGGAGAAGTGAAAGATAAAGGCGAAAAACAAAATCTATGTCTCAATGTGGCAAAAACAAAAATAATGACAACAGATAAAACGAACATGACAAATGATATTTTTATCAATGGAGAGAAAGTAGAAAATGTGAACAGTTTTGAATATCTTGGTTCACTGCTAACAACAGATGGAAATGGGATGAATTAAATTAAAAGAAGAACAAACATGGCTTTACACAAAAATTAAATAACTAAAAACAGTATGGAACGGAACTGATAAGAAAACAAAGATCAGAATACTAAGAGCATGCATATTCCCAGTGGCAAAGTATGGGTGTGAAGCATGGACATTTAATAAAGCAGTGGAAAAACATATATGTGCCTTTGAATATAAGTGTTACAGAAGAGTTCTCCGTATATCTTGGACAGAGAAGAGAATAAATAGATCTATCCAGAAAGAACTCAAAATCAAAGAAAATTGGCTGATGCTACAAATAAGAAAGAGAAAATTTAAATCTTTGGACATATAAAAAGACATGAAAGGCTGGAGAAGACCATCATGGAAGGAGGCATACCGGCAAAGAGAAGAAGGGGAAGACCACGGAGAAGATAGATTCAGGATGTATCTGATGGTTTGAACATGACGGCTGCAGAGGTAGGACATCTGGCCTATGAGAGAGAGAAATTCCGGAGGACTGTTGGGGTGGTGATGATGAGGATTGCCGCGCGTCCACATTGTTGTGGACATTTTAGAAGTGTCCTCATTTCGGAAAATCAAAATATTTCAAACCTAGGTAAGTGTCCTCATTTCGGAAGATGATAATATGGTAACCCTACATTAACTGTATGTTGCATATAAAAGTCCATTTACATAGCTTGATAACCCAACCTTGTTTGTCAGCCATAGCTCTAAAACTATCATTAAGGGCAAGAGACATAACCCATCTAATTTGTTTTCTTCAAAATTGTTTTTTTTACACTATTAGTTGCCTTGAAAAATGATTGATTAAATTTGTTTTAAAATATTAGTACTGTACAACTTAGATACTTTAGTTACACACTGTAATAATATTGCAACTATTATATTTTCATCGCTTTCTCGAAAGAGGGCGCCTAACTGCTAATTTTCAGTTCCGATCGTTTGCAAATAGGCGATAGGGCAAAGACTGGTAAATACAGTATTACATAAGAAAGGAAAAATTAATTATAAGATATGAAAAAAAAAAAAAACCACACTCAACGTTTCGGTGCTTAAGACCTTTATCAAGAACACAAAAACTAAATTAACTAAAACATGATACTAACAAATGATCTGAATCAAAAGATACTGACATACGTACCTGACGATCGTTTGCAAAGAGAGATATGGGTCAAATAAGGGGTGGGGGAGGGGATGTTTGAAGGCGTGATTTGATGCTCATCATCATCATCATCAAGTAGCTTGTCCTTTCCGGAACTTGGCTCCCATGACAACAGTCCCGAGAAACTCTGTTCTGCGCAAGTTTACCGACGTCAGCAGCAGTCATTCTCAGATCGTCAGTGACATCTTGCACCTATCGTCTTCTATGTCTTCCTCTCATTCTTCTTCCAGGCACCATCCCCTCCAAACTTATCTTCTCTAAGCACTCGTGTCGTTTGATGTGTCCGAAATATTTAATTTTTATTGATGTGATTTGATGCTTCTGACTTCAAAAATACACCTAATAATTTCACATTGGTGTCATGGATCCAGAAATATGGTATGAAACATTTCTAGAGCCATTGGCACCATTCCTCTACTACATCTGACAGCCAAGATTCAAACCTAGTCATATGAGCTGACTGAAGCAGCGCTTGCACATGGGCATCTTCCGAAAGTTGCTTTGCACGTAAAGTCTTACATAGCACCATGTCGGGGTTGGATGTGGAACGGACTTTAGCTACAGTGTACGACTTTCCTTTGAATCTCAGAGGACTATACAAAACGTGGCAGACGACCCATCCATCATTAACAAACTAGCAAAACTTTCAGAGGTTCGATTTAAAATATATAACGCCAAAAAAAAAAAGAAAGTTGAGGAGTCACGTGAAATAGATGAATCAGTTCTAAGATAGTAGTAGTATAGTATGTCGTTTACGGTTGAGATACGTGATTTGACAAAGTTTTCAAGAATTCAGAACTAATTTCTCTCCACGATGGCATCTTCAAGAGTTCTATACACTTCAGATCAGAAAACGTAGAAAACAATTTCTTGATAATAAAGCGAATCTAGAATACGACGACAGGCAAATACAACATACAAATCACGTGATCACTAAATAGAAGGAAGGGGGAGTGTATTGATAAACACTGACAACAACTTCAATAACTTCGCCAATAGAAATTTGTTACAGTTATGCAAACATGCATTTTTCCATCCCAGAAACAGAGGAAGTGAAGGAAGGTGCAGCTTCTTTTACGGTAGTTTGAAAACTTTATTAATTCTTGCAGTTCAGCAATGTTTAGTTTGTCATAGGTAAACACGTAAAACAAAGTACTACAGTTTTACAAAATACATAAACAGTGACGATAAACAGCAACGTTTCGACCAAAAGGCCTTTATCAAGCAAACAATACAACAAGAATGACGAATTTCGAGGAACACTACAAATGGACGATTACATGTGGAAACATAAACCTATCTGATGAAAATATGGGAATAAAAACGAACAACGAAATGAGTGCAACACAAAACCGAAAGTGAAAAGGAGAGGAACAATAAACAATATAGTGGATAAATGACACATATATGGAGCAAACACACATATAGATAACAAGGCACGAGATAAGACAGTACTAAGAAGCATAGGAATGTAATGCGTTGAGTCCAAGAGGTTGCAAAGTGCCATAGAATGAAATAAAACGGTTCTCCGTCCGTGTATCATAGATACATCGATGATTGTATTGGAGTTACCGATATGTCTGAAGCCGATTTGTCACGCTTCATTACCTTCATCAATGCCTTCAATCCTGCTATTCGGTTCACCTCTCACATCTCTACCTCCTGTGTCAATTTTCTTGACATCACTATCACCATCAGCCTATCCACTATCACTACATCAGTATACTACAAGCCTACTGATACACATAGCTTTCTTCTGTATACCTCTTCCCATCCCCAGGCTTGTCGTGACTCTTTACCTTTCTCTCAACTCTTACGCCTTCGTTGCCTCTACAGCGAGGACGATGATTTTCTTGATAGAGCTCATGAGATGCTTGATTTCTTCCGCCAGCGCCTATACCCGGAGAATGTGCTTACATCTGCCATGCATCGGGTTCAGCTAATTGCTCGCCAGGAGGCCCTCTCTCACATACCTAGAACCCCCAATTCTGACAGAGTTAAACTTATCTAACTTTCCACCCTCATAGTTCCCTGGTGAAAAAGGTCTTATTCCATCATCTCCCTATTCTTCAGTCTGATCCTGAGACACATTCAGTCTTCCAACACTATCCTTTGGTGGCGTACAGACGGGACAGAAGCCTCAAGGATTTGTTGGTACACAGTCGCCTCAAGCCTAACATCCAGAGTCACTTTGGCACCATCCAATGTGGCCGTCGGCGCTGTAATACAAGTGCATATGTAATACAGACCCGTACTGTCTCTTTTCCAAAAGCTACCTATACCATTCAAGACAGTTTCACGTGTGAGTCCCGCAATATCATCTATGCTATCACCTGCAAATGATGCCATAAGGCCTATATTGGTGAAACCGGTAAGAGGCTCAGTGACCGATTCGCCCAACACTTACGCGATATTCGCCAATGCTCTGTGACTCCTGTGGCCACTCATTTCAATGATACTGGCCATTCAGGAGGTTGCGATGTCCAGGTCACAGCCATCCGATCATGTTCCTCCGATGATCGCAGTCGATTCGCCCTGGAGAACCGTTTTATTTCATTCTATGGCACTTTGCGACCTCTTGGACTCAACGCATTACATTCCTATGCTTCTTAGTACTGTCTTATCTCGTGCCTTGTTATCTATATGTGTGTTGCTCCATATATGTGTCATTTATCCACTATATTGTTTATTGTTCCTCTCCTTTTCCACTTTCGGTTTTTGTGTTGCACTCATTTCGTTGTTAGTTTTTATTCCCATATTTTCATCAGATAGGTTTATGTTTCCCATGTAATCGTCCATTTGTAGTGTTCCTCAAATTCGTCATTCTTGTTGTATTGTTTGCTTGATAAAGGCCTTTGGTCGAAACGTTGCTGTTTATCGTCACTGTTTATGTATTTTGTAAAACTGTAGTACTTTGTTTTTACGTGTTTACCTATTTTTCCAAGTTTTACTGCAGTCTCCACCCTTTTAGTTTGTCATAGATAGTTTAAATTTGATGTTATGTTATGCGATCGACGTCATGGCACATTGGGCATTCCCATGCATGCTCTGTCCTCCACTGCAGCAGCCATCCCAAAGTCCATTTGCTCACAGTGCCCATGATAAGTTGATTACTATATCTTCTCTCTCTACCACGAAGACGACACTGTCTGGCATGTCCAAACTTAACGCCTAATTCTCGAACTCGTTCCAGTGTCTGAGACCCGCCCATGTCACACAATTGAGAGCGTACGGCATTGATGATATCGGCCCTGTCCATGCTTCTGCCCACTTGAGTCGGGGCACTGTTTGCAAGAGAGTCAGCACGCTCGTTACCCGCACTCCAGCATGTCCAGGCGTGTACAGCCAAATCATTTTCTTGAGATGTGATCTCCGAATGATGTCCACCCATTCCACACGCATACTTCCAGATTCAATCAGTTGAAGCATATTCATTGAGTCTGATATGATGATCGTATGGGTAACCTGTTGCTCAGTCACCCATGACAGAGCCCTGGAGGCAGCGGTGATCTCCATAGTCATGCTCGATGTTGTTGTCTCAAAAGCCCCACAGTCTTCATGAAGTGTGCGACCATTTCGTTGTGCTGAGTAAGCCCACGATGATCTGGTGCCACTCTTGACAGAGCCATCGGTGTAGATAATGATATGAATAAATATGAATCTTGTGAGTGTGCCATCGTATGATCGTAAATCGTACCATCCGTCTGAGTATTAGCTGGTATGTTGACAATCTTCCCAGTTTTCCGTGTTATGAAACTATGTTGTCCAAAGTTTTCTCTCTCTCAGTTTTGTTTCGTCTCCCAATGACTTGTTGTTGGTTGTCACTATGTGTTGTCGTGTCTGAGAAAAGGACTGTATATTTCTTATGTTGATAATCAATGAGGCATCCAGTTCTTGTGTGAGTTCTTTCTCCATGTGATTTCAATGTTCATTTATTTGCCTGTGCAAAAATTTTGCTTCTTTCTATTATTTCTCAAGATCGCTATATCTCATCTCAGATGAAACCAATTCTCATTCTCTGTTATTTGCTTATCTTTTATTTCCTTATGTAGTTTGTCACTCATATTCTTACGTTTTTTTTCTTCTGGTCACAATTAATTAAAAGATTTTGTCGTCTATTTCTTCCATGTGTTGTATTTTATTTTTGGAATAATGTTTGATCTATTCATGCCTTTAGAATTTCCCACTGTTCATCACGACTTTATATTGTTGCTATATAACTATATCTATTCTGAACCACCATGATGTATCTCTCCCTCATTTCTTTGATATAAGTAATATTGAACCTGATTTGATATTGTGTGTAGCTTTCTTTACTATTATCTATTTCCCAATTACTAGTAAATGGTCACTGTTGCAGTCTGCATCAGATCGTGCTTTAATGAATGACAAACCATTTCTAAATGGTGCCTGGAATAAGAATGAGAGGAAGACATAGAAGACGATTGGGTGCAATATGTCATTGACGTTCTGGAATTCTGCACATGGAATGGGTGGACATCATTCGGAGATCACATCTCAAGAAAATGACTTGTCTGTATACACCTCGACATGCTGGAGTTCAGGGTAACAAGCATGCTGACTTTCTTGCAAACAAGGCCACAACTCAAGCGGCAGAAGCATGGACAGAGCCGATATCATCAATGCGGTACGCTCTGATTTATGTGAGATGGGCGAGTCTCATACACTGAAATGAATGAGTTTGAGAATTAGGCATTAAGTTTGGACATGCCAAACAGTGTCATCTTCTTGGTAAAAGAGAAGATATACTAATCAGCTTCTCATGGGTACGGTGAGCAAATGGACTTTGGGATGGCTGCTGCAGCGGAGGACAGAGCACGAATGAGAATGCCCAATGTGCCATGACGTCGATCGCATAACATAACATTCCTAAATGTTTTGGGAACCAAAATGTGTTGATTTCATTCTAAGTGTTGATCCACTGCATGAAAAAATGGCGGCTAGAACAAAGAACAGACTAAAGCGTACAAGTCTAAACCACAAAGCAAAAGAAATAGGAAAGTCATACTTGGAACTACTAAATCATAATTCCATACCAGAAGAATTACTTTTTGATCACTGGGAACCAGACTCAGTAGCACTAAACTTCTCAACTTCCATCCCTAAATTGTTAATCAAAGATGCCGAGCCTAATCTAGTGAAGAAAGCAACTACAATGGAACATCTCCATTACATGTTTCCAGAAGACAGCTGGATAAGAATTTACACAGATGGATCGGCAATGGAGGCAACCATGAATGGTGGAGCAGGAGTGTACATTAGGCACCCAGATGCTACTACTGTGTCTCTAGCGACCCCCACTGGAAGAATATGTTCCAATTACAAAGCAGAACTCTTAGCCCTTCTGATGGCAGCACAGCACATGAATAAGCTGCAAGCACCTGCAGGCAAGATGGTATTTCTCACAGACTCACTGCCAGCTATACAAGCCCTGGAGGCTAAATCCGCTGACAGCACAGTACCAAACCTAAAAAGAGAATTTGCTCAGCTTTCAGAAAAGGCAGAAATTCACTTGCAGTGGATTCCATCTCACTGTGGCATTGTAGGCAATGAGAGTGCCGATGTCTTAGCTAAGGAGGGCAGTGCCAAAGAGCAAATTTACCAGCCCTTGTCTTTTCAAGAGGTCAAAACCCTCATACAGAGAAAATCTGCAGTAGACTGGAAGACAAACACTGGATATGATTATGGAAAAGACTCCCTCAAAGACCTAAGCAGAACAGACCAGGTCATTATATTTCGACTACGCACAGGACACTGCAGAATCAACAAACACTTATATAGACTAGGAATAAGTCAAACAGCTCTCTGCCAGTGTCAGCAGGCGGAACAGACACCAGAGCATATAATGCAAGACTGTCCTCTCCTGTGTGAGCTGAGAAGCAACATGTGGCCACACCCAGTCGACCTGAAAACTAAGCTTTGGGGAAACCTGACAGATCTGAAGCTGATTGCCCAGTTTGTGGTCCACAGTAAATTAAGCGCATGACCAGAGATTGCTGAAGAAGAAGAAGAAGATTCTAAGTGTTGTGTCCTGGACTTCTCCATGTCCATAGGCATCTGGGATGCTATTTGAACCAGGTGTTTCCTGTGATAATGTCATGTGCTCTGGCCCAATCTATCAGTGTGCCAGCTCTGTTGTTACCATTGCCCAGTCCCTACTTGCCAGTAACACTTTTCACTTCATATCAGACTCAATGAATATTGAAAAGATTACGATTGGAAGTCTGCACATGGAATGGGTGGACATCACTCAGTGGTCATATCTCAATACCATGATTTGGTTGTATGCATCTGGACATGCTGGAATGCATGGCAGGAAATGTGCTAACTTTCTTGCAAGCTATACCCCAACTCAAGTTAGCAGAAGTAGGGACAGAGCTGATGTCATCAATGCAGTACACACTCATTTATGTAACATGGGTGAGTCTCAGACACTGGAACGATTTGAGTGAAGTCTGGACATGCGAGATAGTGTCATCTTTGTGGTAGAGAAAGAGAAGATATCAACTTCTCAAACGTACAGTGACTTTTGGATGGTTGCTGCAGCGAAGGACGCAGCATGCATGAGAATACCTAATGTGCCATGATGTTTACCACATAACATAACCTTTCACTTGTTTACTGCCAACTGTATCATTCTTTTTCTTTCTTTTCTTCAATCCTTTTTTGCCTCACAGCGTCAGGATAAGAAGAGATTTATAGAATGAGCCCTTTTGTGCGCTTCCTAAATAGTGTCTTTCATCGCATCTGTTATCTCTGAGGTCCACCTTTTTGCGTGGCCAGCCTTTTGCTTTGTATCCATTGTATCTGAGCAACATTGCTCTTTGAGGTGTACTGTCTGTTGGTAATTAACCTTATCATTAAAGTTTCCAAAAGAGCATTGTCATTGCATGTCCTTTATACTGTTCAATAACTGTCTCAAGCTTATTGTAAAATTTATCAATGTCTTTCTCTGTGGGTGCATGAATATGTATTTATAACATTAATATTGACATGTCTTTCATTCAATTTCACCAACAGAACTCAATCTAAATTTTGTTTAATTGTCCAGATCAGTGGTGGCTCATGATAAATTTTGTTGGTAGGGCCAGACCAAATTTTTTGAAAAAATCATGGTTTTGTTATATTCTAGTATTTACTATTATTTGTCTATTCCGGGCAGTTATCTCCCCTTTACTAGACTTACATTGTCATACACAGATGTATATTGATAGAACGGGCGATCACCGTAAACTATTCTATGATGGTTAGTTAATTATTTATATTATTTTTATATATCATTCGGTATTTATGCACTCAGACTAATTTCTAGTGCAATAACACTGTGTAACTGTGCACTGGCTTGACCGGGTAATAATTACCATGCTGAATGAATGAAAATCACATATTTGTCTGTGCTAAATAACCAGTCGAGAGAGAAGTCAGAGGTCACTATGTTAACAGACGGTCTAAATAGACCTCGCTACTACTGGTCCTAAAAAATAGTGCGCTGGAAATGCATGAATTTTACTAATTAGGGAGGAAAGATGCTGAATTTCAGACTATATATGTAATTTTAGCATTATATATTCAACTTTCAAAGCTAAGCAGTATCACGTTAAAAGTAATCGTTATGAACCAATAATTTATAAAATAATAAATACTTGTTACACATTATTTTTTTGTATCAGTAAAGAAACTCATTGGGTATTAATAAGGATAAATAAAACAAAAGAATCTTTCATTACATCTGGAAATTTGTGAAAATCTAAATAGATCAAATCTAGAAACAAAATGAGAATATTTAACTCCAATATTGAAGAAGTTCTGCTATATAAGTCAGAAACATGAAGAACAACTAAAACACTAACTTGTAAATTGGAAATATTCATCAACTGTTGTCTATATAGAATAGATAGACTTACATAGAACTTACATAGTATGTAAGAAGACTATTCTTACACAGTATGTATAGATAGACTTACATAGTATGAAGCTATTCTTACACAGTATGTATAGATAGACTTACATAGTATGAAGGTATTCTCACACAGTATGCGTGGATAGACTTACATAGTATGAAGCTATTTTTACACAGTATGTATAGATAGACTTACATAGTATGAAGCTATTCTTACACAGTATGTATAGATATACTTACATAGTATGAAGCTATTCTCACACAGTATGTGTGGATAGACTTACATAGTATGAAGCTATTCTCACACAGTATGTATAGTTCCAGTGTCTGCAGAACCACCAAAGGAACCAGAGACTTAGCAGACCTATAAAAGGGTTACTCAAGAGAATTAATTTTAAACACATTGCGAAACAGCTTGAGATATCCCTCTTTGACACAAACTTAAAACAAACCCAAGCCTATTAAACACATATCCACCCTGGATCAGGGAACACATATCCACCCTGGATCAGGGAACACATATCCACCCTGGATCAGGGAACACATATCCACCCTGGATCAGGGAGAAACCTTCTTTAAAATTATTAATAATATACCAGATATCATTTCAAAAACTGAAGTCACTGAACAAATGATAAAAGAGACGACAGAAAACTATCGACATAAACTGAAGTCACTGAACAAATGCTAAAAGAGACGACAGAAAACTATCGACATAAACTGAAGTCACTGAACAAATGATAAAAGAGACAACAGAAAACCATCTACATTAACAAGTCATGAATCAAATCTAAACAGATGGATCAACAAGAGTACCTGAAGTCACTGAACAAATGATAAAAGAGACAACAGAAAACTATCGACATAAACTGAAGTCACTGAACAAATGCTAAAAGAGATGACAGAAAACTATCGACATAAACTGAAGTCACTGAACAAATGATAAAAGAGACAACAAAAAACCATCTACATTAAAAATGCTCAAAAGATATATGAACGTAGGTGTACACAGATGGATCAACAAGAGGTAGTCTCTGGTGAAAAAGCAAGAATCTAATATCAAAACACCAGATGGAGAAGAAATATAGAATGTCATACTGACAAACACTACACAAATTTAACAGCCAAAATTCAAGTCCTAACAGAGGCAACCAAAATGTTTATAAATCACAAAGACACACACATAATACAGTCAGACAGCACTCCTGACTGTCAACTAAAAATGTTTATAAATCACAAAGACACACATATACAGTCAGACAGCACTTGACTGTACCAACAAGTTTATAATCACAAGACACACACATAATACAGTCAGACAGCACTCCTGACTGTCAACCAAAAATGTTTATAAATCACAAAGACACACACATAATACAGTCAGACAGCACCTGACTGTCAACCAAAATGTTTATAAATCACAAAGACACACACATAATACAGTCAGACAGCACTCTGACTGTCAACCAAAATGTTTATAAATCACAAAGACACACACATAATACAGTCAGACAGCACTCTGACTGTCAACCAAAATGTTTATAAATCACAAAGACACACACATAATACAGTCAGACAGCACTCCTGACTGTCAACCAAAAATGTTTATAAATCACAAAGACAACACATAATACAGTCAGACAGCACTCTGACTGTCAACCAAAATGTTTAAAATACTAGAGATAATACATCAGATAGCAGCTCAGACATTACCAAAATGTCATAGAATTAATGTACATGACATCTCTTGATGCATAGTCATTCAAAATAGTCTAGTGCATAAGCTCACAATATCTTGACTGCAGCTCAGCCTCATTACCACAAATAGTCTAGTGTATGAACTGACATCATCTTGACTGCAGCTCAGCCTCATTACCACAAATAGTCTAGTGTATGAACTGACATCATCTTGACTGCAGCTCAGTCTCATTACCAAAAATAGTCTAGTGTATGAACTGACATCATCTTGACTGCAGCTCAGCCTCATTACCACAAATAGTCTAGTGTATGAACTGACATCATCTTGACTGCAGCTCAGTCTCATTACCAAAATAGTCTAGTGTATGACTCACAATATCTTGACTGCAGCTCAGTCTCATTACCAAAAATAGTCTAGTGTATGAACTGACATCATCTTGAGTGCAGCTCAGCCTCACTACCAAAAACACAGAATGGCAATGTATCACATCCCACTATATCATAAAAGGAAATAAAAATGCTGACTTCTAGGCAAAGGAGAGTAGATCACTTGAACAGATAGAAAAATGGCACATCATATAACGAATCAAAAATTATTATTAAAGCAGAATTTAAGAAACATGAATAAAATCACCTAACTGCAGACCCCAAAAACCCTACCACCAAATTTCACACAAAGAACAAATGATTATACACGACTCTGAACTTGACAAAACAGATTGTGATGTCATATAACTTCAGACTGGTGAGACAGACTTGTACAATAATCTCAGAGACTGCAGAACACATTCTTCATACATGTCAACTCTACAGTGAAAACAGGGAGAAAATATGGCCAGCTGGGACAGTGCCTCTTCTAAACTTAAGATTCTCTTCATACATGTCAACTCTACAGTGAAAACAGGGAGAAAAATGGCCAGCTGGGACAGTGCCTCTTCCAAACTTAAGGTTCTTTATAAACAACCGAAAGTGAATCATACAGTTCATCGAAGTTATTTGTGCTGTAATCTAATGACTGACAGATAAATGATAAAGAAAGGTGTTATGCCGTAGACTGTCATCTCTTATCTTACTTATGCAATATAACACAAGCAAAGGAACAGTCAGCCAATAGCAGAGCACCACATTAGTCAGCCAATAGCAAAACATTACAACAGTCAGCCAATAGCAAAACATTACAACAGTCAGCCAATAGCAAAACATTACAAAAGTCAGCCAATAGCAAAACATTATATCAGTCAGCCAATAGCAGAGCACAGTCAAAAATAAGCCAATCAGTACAGACAGATATGTATGCATTAATTAGAAGCCAGATAGCTTTGGTTTTTTTTTGAAGAAAGTATGTCATGCAATTTTCCTAGAGAATGCTCATTTTTTTTACATTTCAGATGTATAACATTAATATTAACGGAGTGTTCCACTGTAAAGCCAGATATAAACAGCTCAGACAGTTTCATGATGAGGTAATTGTTTAACTGTAAGGACAGGTAGTTTCTGATGAGATAATTGTTTAATTTAAAACAGGTAGTTTCATGATGAGGTAATTGTTTAACTGTAAGACAGGTATAAGTAGTTTCATGATGAGGTAATTGTTTAACTGTAAGAACAGGTAGTTTCATGATGAGGTAATTGTTTAACTGTAAGGACAGGTATAAGATAGTTTCATGATGAGGTAATTGTTTAACTGTAAGGACAGGTAGTTTCATGATGAGGTAATTGTTTAACTGTAAGGACAGGTAGTTTCATAATGAGGTAATTGTTTAACTGTAAGAACATAGTTTCATATGAGGTAATTGTTTAACTGTAAGAACATGTAGTTTCATGATGAGGTAATTGTTTAACTGTAAGGACATGTAGTTTCATGATGAGGTAATTGTTTAACTGTAAGAACAGGTAGTTTCATGATAAGGTAATTGTTTAACTGTAAGGACAGGTATAAGATAGTTTCATGATGAGGTAATTAGGCATTAGCTGATAAGGACAGGTAGTTTCATGATGAGGTAATTGGTTAACTGTAAGGACAGGTATAAGATAGTTTCATGATAAGGTAATTGTTTAACTGTAAATCCTGTCTGATCACATATGTTATCACTTAATCCTGTCTGATCACATATGTTCTCTCTTAATCCTGTATGCTTCCTGTATACACAGATTATAACTTCCTTCATAGTTTCGTCTGACCACATATTATGATATTTTTCTTGATCCATTTTGAATAATTATAACTTGAAATTTGTTCTTTGTCTAACCGGTTTGTCTTGTTGGGTTATGTCAAACTTGAGGATAAGGTCTTTAAGGTAATTTCTGCCAGTTCTATGACTCCATTCACATTTCTATTTCTCTTTCCTAAGTGTGTTTACTTCCCTTGGTGAGATTCTCTGATGGAATTGGTTTTTTCTGTACCTGCTTTCACAAGTCTTTCAGCTGCCTCGTAACCTGCCATACCACAGTGTGCTGGTCTTTCAGCTGCCACGAAACCTGCCATACCACAGTGTGCTGCCTTGTAACCTGCCATACCACAGTGTTCTGGAATACATTGCACTTTGTCTATACCACAGTGTGTTACGCTGTGCTGGAATACATTACAATGGAATACGTTGTCATTGGTGGAACAACTGATTTCGATTTTTTAAATTTCTCTTGCCAGCTATGAATTCAGGTGAAGTTGTTGTGCTTAATATGGCGCCTCTGATTACTTTTTCTGGGAAGGTTTGCTTTCCTTGTTGCTGGTATCTCTGAGCATTCAGGTGTAGTTGGTGTGCCTAATATGGCACCTCTGATTAATTTTTCTGGGAAGGTTTGCTTTCCTTGTCGCTGGTATCTCTGAGCATTCAGGTGTAGTTGGTGTGCCTAATATGGCGCCTCTGATTACTTTTTGTGAGAAGGTTTGCTTTCCTTGTCGCTGGTATCTCTGAGCATTCAGGTGTAGTTGGTGTGCCTAATATGGCACCTCTGATTAATTTTTGTGGGAAGGTTTGCTTTTCTTGTCGCTGGTATTTCTGAGCATTCAGGTGTAGTTGGTGTGCCTAATATGGCACCTCTGATTAATTTTTGTGGGAAGGTTTGCTTTCCTTGTCGCTGGTATCTCTCAGCATTCAGGTGTAGTTGGTGTGCCTAATATGGCACCTCTGATTAATTTTTGTGGGAAGGTTTGCTTTCCTTGTCGCTGGTATCTCTGAGCATTCAGGTGAACCTTACTCCAGCTTCAGAGGTACTTGTAGTTTAGATGCCCAAGTAAAGGATTAGGGTCTCCTGTAGTCTGACCACATACCATGTCCACACAAGGAGACCACATACCATGTCCACACAAGGAGAGCACATACCATATCCACACAAGGAGACCACATACCATGTCCACTCCAAGACCACATACCATGTCCACACAAGGAGACCACATACCATGTCCACACATGGAGACCACATACCATGTTCACACAAGGAGACCACATACCATGTTCACACCAAACCACATACCATGTCCACACAAGGAGACCACATACCATGTCCACTCCTAGATCACATACTATGCCCACTCCAAGACCACATACCATGTCCACACCAAGACCACATACCATGTCCACTCCAAGATCACATACCATGTCCACACAAGGAGATCACATACCATGTCCACTCCAAGACCACATACCATGTCCACACAAGGAGACCACATACCATGTCCACACATAGACCACATACCATGTTCACACCAAGACCACATACCATGTTCACACCAAGACCACATACCATGTTCACACCAAGACCACATAACATGTCCACTCCAAGACCACATACCATGTCCACACAAGGAGACCACATACAATGTCCACTCCAAGACCACATACCATTTCCACACAAGGAGACCACATACCATGTCCACACAAGGAGATCACATACCATGTCCACACCAAGAACACATACCATGTCCACACCAAGACCACATACCATTTCCACACAAGGAGACCACATACCATGTCCACACCAAGACCACATACCATGTTCACTCCAAGACCACATACCATGTCCACTCCAAGACCACATATCATGTCCACACAAGGAGACCACATACCATGTCCACACAATGAGACCACATACCATGTCCACACAAGGATACCACATACCATGTCCACACAAGGAGCCCAAATACCATGTCCACCAAGACTACATACCATGTCCACCAAGGCAGACACACACTACCATGTCACACAAGGAGACCACATACCATGTCCACTCCAAGACTACATACCATGTTCACACCAACATCACATACCATGTTCACACAAGAAGACCATATACCATGTCCACACAAGGAGACCACATACCATGTCCACACAAGGAGACTACATACCATGTTCCCACACAAGGAGATCACATACCATGTCCACATCAAGACCACATACCATTTCCACTCCAAGACCACATACCATGTCCACACCAAGACCACATACCATGTCCACACCAAGACCACATACCATGTCCACTCCAAGACCACATACCATGTCCACACCAAGATCACATACCATGTCCACACCAAGACCACATACCATGTCCACACCAAGACCACATACCATGTCCACATCAAAACCACATACCATGTCCACACCAAGACCACATACCATGTACACAGCAAAACCACATACCATGTCCACTCCAAGACCACATACCATGTCCACACCAAGAATGTTTTGCTAAAGTTGGTCTCGAACCCAGGGACTTGATCACTAGTGCTGTGTGTTGTCAACTTTGCTATTGGCAAGCCTGCTGATGTAAATGTATTATAGCAGTTTTTGTTGAGAGGTCTTCTTGTTTATTTTGCAAAGTCTGAAAAGCTGATATGCAGTTGCACTGGAAAAGCTGATATGCAGTTGCACTGGAAAAGCTGATATGCAGTTGCACTGGAAAAGCTGATATGCAGTTGCACTGGAAAAGCTGATATGCAGTTGTACTGGAAAAGCTGACATGCAGTTGCACAGGAAGACTATATATATATATATATATATAATCTGTCAAGTCTTCTTTGTTCTTTCAGTATCGTTGGGGTCTCTAGAATTGCATTTAGTTTTGTCTTGTAGTTTTGTCTTGTAGTTTTGTCTTGTAGTTTTGTCTTGTAGTTTTGTCTTGTAGTTTTGTACTAGCAAATGAGTGTTATATTTGGTGGCATTTGACATTAGCATGTGTATCTCAGTTCTTCCTACTTCCTCTCAAGATCTGTTAGTGAAGGTATGTATCCAATGTGAGGTTGGATATTGGTTGCTATGGTGTTCCAGAGTTTTAGTTGTTTAGAGTTTCCTCATGTGCTCTCTTCTGTTTAGAGTTTCCTCACGTGCTCTCTTCTGTTTAGAGTTTCCTCATGTTCTCTCTTCTGTTTAGAGTTTCCTCATGTGCTCTCTTCTGTTTAGAGTTTCCTCATGTGCTCTCTTCTGTTTAGAGTTTCCTCATGTGCTCTCTTCTGTTTAGAGTTTCCTCATGTTCTCTCTTCTGTTTAGAGTTTCTCATGTGCTCTCTTCTGTTTAGTTTCCTCATGTGCTCTCTTCTGTTTAGAGTTTCCTCATGTGCTCTCTTCTGTTTAGAGTTTCCTCACGTGCTCTCTTCTGTTTAGAGTTTCCTCATGTGCTCTCTTCTGTTTAGAATTTCCTCATGTGCTCTCTTCTGTTTAGAGTTTCCTCATGTGCTCTCTTCTGTTTAGAGTTTCCTCATGTGCTCTCTTCTGTTTAGAGTTTCCTCATGTGCTCTCTTCTGTTTAGAGTTTCCTCATGTGCTCTCTTCTGTTTAGAGTTGCCTCATGTGCTCTCTTCTGTTTAGAGTTTCCTCATGCGCTCTCTTCTGTTTAGAGTTTCCTCATGTGCTCTCTTCTGTTCTAGGATTCTCATGTGCTCTTCTGTTTAGAGTTTCTCATGTGTTTGTGTTTGGTTTGGCTGTTATGTTTAGGTTTCGATGTGCTTTGTGTTGTGGATGTAGTGTGTGTTTTTGTTTGGTTGATTAGTGTGTTGTTCTGTTTAGGTTGTCATGTGTTATGTAGTGTAGTTGGATGTAGTGTGTGTGTTGGAGTAGTGTGTGTGTGATGTAGTTGTGTGTTGAAGTAGTTGTGTGTTGAGAGTGTGTGTGGATGTATGTGTGTGTTGAAGTAGTGTGTGTGTTGAGTGTGTGTGTGTGATGTAGTGTGTGTGTGAAGTAGTGTTGTGTTGAAGTAGTGTGTGTTTTGGATGTGAGTGTGTATGTGTTGGATGTAGTGTGTGTTGAGTAGTGTGTGATGTTGGATGTAGTGTGTGTTGATGTTGTGTTGTGTGTGGATGTAGTGTTGTGTGTGGATGTAGTGTATTGTATGATTGTGGATGTAGTGTTATGTGTTGATGTAGTGTTTGTAGTGGAAGTAGTGTGTGTGTGATGTAGTGTTTGTGTGGAGTAGTGTGTGTTGTATGTGTTGTGTGGATGTAGTGTGTGTGTGGATGTAGTGTGTGGATGTAGTGTTGTGTGATGTAGTGTTGTGTGTTGATGTAGTGTGTGTGTGGATGTATTGTATGTGTGGATGTAGTGTTTGTGTTGATGTAGTGTTTGTGTGGAAGTAGTGTGTGTGTGGATGTAGTGTTTGTGTTGATGTTGTGTGTGTGTGTGGATGTAGTGTTTGTGTTGATGTAGTGTGTGTGTGTGGATGTAGTGTTGTGTGATGCAGTTTTGTGTTGATGTGTGTTTGTGTGGATGTAGTGTGTGTGTTGATGTAGTGTTTGTGTTGATGTAGTGTGTGTGTGGATGTAGTGTTTGTGTGGATGTAGTGTTTGTATTGGTGTAGTATGTGTGTGGATGTAGTGTGTGTGGATGTAGTGTTTGTGTGGATGTAGTGTTTGTGTGGATGTAGTGTTTGTATTGGTGTAGTATGTGTGTTGATGTAGTGTGTGTGTGTGGATGTAGTGTTTGTGTTGATGTAGTGTTTGTGTTGATGTAGTGTGTGTGTGATGTAGTGTGTGTGTGGATGTAGTGTGTGTGTGTAGATGTAGTGTTTGTATTGGTGTAGTGTGTCACAAGCTGCACTTATTCCTTTGGTGTCTTTTTTAAGTTGTTGTTTCTTTATTGACAATCCTCATTTTCCAATCTGACCATGCATACGTTCATTTTTTTCCATTGTTCCGCCTGACTACATATATTATCACATTTCCCATTGTTCCGCCTGACTACATATTATCACATTTTCCATTGTCCCATCTGAGAAAACATTTACCATTGTCCTGTCTTTTCTTCTTTTTGTGGTTCTTTTTGCAGTTAAAGAAAGAGTTTGGTTCCCATGTTCTTCCTGAGTTTCCCAAGAAGAAACTTTTGACTTTGACTCCGCAAGAAATAGAACAAAGAAGAATTATATTGGAGCGATACATTCAACTTGGTGAGTTACATTCAACTTGGTCAGTTACATTCAACTTGGTGAGTTACATTCAACTTGGTGAGTTACATTCAACTTGGTGAGTTACATTCAACTTGGTGAGTTACATTCAACTTGGTGTGTTACATTCAACTTGGTGAGTTACATTCAACTTGGTGAGTTACATTCAACTTGGTGAGTTACATTCAACTTGATGAGTTACATTCAACTTGGTGAGTTACATTCAACTTGATGAGTTACATTCAACTTGGTGAGTTACATTCAATTTGGTGAGTTACATTCAACTTGGTGAGTTACATTCAACTTGGTGAGGTCTTGCTTCTTGGATTAAATAAGAACTTTCCCAAGCTTAATAAAAAAAAACACTAAGAATTGCTCAACAGGTAACTCACAATACAAAGAATTTCTCAACAGGTAACTCACAATACAAATACATGCAGTAATAAAAACTAGCAGCTGTAACTGGATAAACCACATACTGAGAAATGTTCCAGAAACCAACACAAAAACTGACATACAGTGAACTCGGAGAGAAAATTGAATCTTTCAGACCATAGACTGGATATGTTGTCATATGTGATACTATAAGGCTTGTTTCTCAATGACTATTCTATCTGTCCATGTCTATGGTGATGAGATGATGTTCTTGTCATATATGACACCATCTTCAGCAAAAAAAGTGTGTGTGTGTGTGCGTGCGTGCGCCATGTGCGTGCCTCATGTGTATCGGTGCGTGCGTGTGAGAGAGAGAGAGAGAGATAAACAGTGAGAGAGAGATAGAGAGAGAGAGATATTATGAGTTGGTAGAATATTAAAATGATGACATCATGTTATGTTATACGATCGACGTCATGGCACATTGGGCATTCGCGATCTGTCCTCCACTGCAGCAGCCATCCCAAATTCCATTTGCTCACCATACCCATGAGAAGTTGATTACTATATCTTCTCTCTCTACCATAAAGACGACACTGTCTGGCATGTCCAAACTTAATGCCTATTTCTCAAACTCGTTCCAGTGTCTGAGACTTGCCCATGTCACATAATTGAGAGTGTACCGTATTGATGATATCGGCTCTGTCCATGCTTCTGCCCGCTTGAGTTCGGGAATTGTTTGCAAGAAAGTCAGCATGCTCGTTACCCTGAATGTTAGCATGTCCAGGTGTGTACAGCCAAGTCATTTTCTTGAGATGTGATCTCCGAATGATGTCCACCCATTCCACACGCACACCTCCAGATTCAATCCTTTGAAGCATATTCATCAAGTCTGATATGATGATCGTATGGGTAACCTATTGCTCAGCCACCCATGACAGAGCCCTAGAGGCAGCGGTGATCTCCATAGTCATGCTCGATGTCTTGAAAGGGCCACATTCCTCACGAAGTGTGTGACCGTATCGTTGTGCGGAGTACGGCCACGATGATCTGGTGCCACGCTTGACAGAGCCATCGGTGTAAATAATGATATCATCTGGATGGGAGTGCTGATACACAAGTGCAAGAATCTCTACATTGACTATGTCTGGGGCCCATTTTCTACAGCAGCATCCAAGTGTACTGACAACTCTGGTGTAAGCAGTCATATCCTCTGATATAGACACACATTCTTCCCCATGCCTCGGCTCATCTAGAGTACAGACCTATTTAATAACATTCTTGGCCATCCAGGATCGGCCTCTCTTCAAACACCTTCCCTTGTTTTCATTTATGACGTCACGCATGTATTGTTGATAGCTTGCATATAGTGAAGACACATAAAAAACTGTCTGAGATGTATAAATTATAAACTGTCTGTTTGTTGTTTCAGTCAGCCAGTAAATATATAAATTATAAACTGTCTGTTTGTTGTTTCAGTCAGCCAGTAAATATATCAATTATAAACTGTCTGTTTGTTGTTTCAGTCAACCAGCAGGAAATATATCAATTATAAACTGTCTGTTTGTTGTTTCAGTCAGCCAGCAGGAAATATATCAATTATAAACTGTCTGTTTGTTGTTTCAGTCAGCCAGGATCCACAGATTACCAACAGTGATTTATTTAATACATTTCTGTTGACAGCCCAGCAGGTAAGCAAATATTGATAGCCCAGCAGGTAAGCAAATATTGACAGCCCAGCAGGTAAGCAAATATTGACAGCCCAGCAGGTAAGCAAATATTGACAGTCCAGCAGGTAAGATATATTGACAGTCCAGCAGGTAAGTATATATTGACACCAGCAGGTAAGTATATATTGACAGCCAGCAGGTAAGAAATATTGACAGCCCAGTAGGTAAGCAAATATTGACAGCCCAGTAGGTAAGCAAATATTGACAAATTATTTAAACACACAGACTAAATACACAGACTAAACACACAGACTGAACACACAGGCTAAACACACAGACTGAACACACAGACTGAAACACAGACTAAGCACACAGACTAAACACACAGATTAAACACACATACATTATAAGATGCTGCCCCATAGTTTAATCTACAAGCTGTGACTTGTGGTTGAGCTATCTTGAAACAAACTCATTGTTTACATTCAGTTACCATGATCTCTCTTTGAGATTATGATACACACTTGCTTATCTGTGTCAGTTGACCATGATCCTCTTGGAGATACACACTAGCTTATCTGTGTCGACAATTGTGAACACACTCTAGCTTATCTGTGTCAGTGACTGACCAACTCTGTGATACACACTAGCTTATCTGTGTCAGGACTAGACCAACTTGTGATAACACTGCTTATCTGTGTCAGCTGAAATCTGAACACTAATCTGTGTAAGGTCAGCATTCTTCTAGAGTTATGATCTGTAGTAGAGACATCATACTTACACTTGAGTACACAGTTGCTCCTAATCTTTCTGATGATGACCATCTCTTGTACATGCAGGTAGAACCATTGTGCTCAATCTCTTTCTACAGAACATCTCAGCTGCAGGCAAACTGTGAATTACCAGTCTGTGTGCAAAGTAACCAATCATCATCTCTTCTTACACAGGAACATCTCAGCTGCAGTGCACGAGTGTGTAACTTTTATAGGACATCTTAGCATGCGTAGTAACCATGTGTGCTCCAATCTTTTTCTTACACAGGAACATCTCAGCTGCAGTGCAGCATGTGCCAACTTCAGGAAGTCTCAGCATGCCATACCATGTGTGCTCCAACCTTCTTACACAGGAAATCTCAGCTGCAGTGCACGGTTAACCATGTGTGCTCCAATCTCTTTCTTACACAGGAAGATCTCAGCTGCAGTGCACGGTGAACCATGTGTGCTCAACTTTCTACACGGAAATCTCAGCTGCAGTACGGTAATAACCATGGTGCCAATCTCTTTCTTACACAGGAAGATCTCAGCTGCAGTGCACGGTAAGTAACCATGTGTGCTCCAATCTCTTTCTTACACAGGAACATCTCAGCTGCAGTGCACGGTGAACATGTGTGCTCCAATCTCTTTCTTACACAGGCAGATCTCAGCTGCAGTGCACGGTAAATAACCATGTGTGCTCCAATCTCTTTCTTACACAGGAACATCTCAGCTGCAGTGCACAAACTCCATAGCACCAACGAGGGTCCCCGATGTCATGTTGAAAATGGTGAAGATATTGAAAAAATTTATTTTCCAGCCTGCTCTTCTTGATTTTGAACTGCCAAGGATTCTTTTAGTGCTCACATTGAACACAGGACCTACGTTTTATCATCTGTTTCCAATAGGACTAGGAACTCGATCTCACCTACACTGAGATCAGGGATCTCTGAAAAATATCCAGATGGCACCACAAGGGAGTGAACCGGTATCTTTGGCACGCGATATAGAGAGAAGTGGTCGCAAGACCACCCTCAACACAGCTTCAAAGATGGGTACTACGGTCTGTCCCATAGGAAACAAGTTGTCGTATTCCACCTCTGTACCGGCCATAACAAACTCCGGTCCCACTTGTACAAAAATTTTTAACTGGCACAACTAGCCTGTGCCACTGCAGACATGACGGCAGAGCACATACTGCAAGACTGCCCACTGCTAGCAGGCCTGAGAAACGAAACCTGGCCAGAAAATGCTGAGCTAAATGAGAAGCTGTACGGAGGGATGTACTCCCTAATAGCAACAGCAGAATTTATGTGGAAATCTGGTACATCAGTCTAAGCGGTGATCGCGCGCAAGAGAGAGAGAAAGAGAGAGTATCTTTGGCACAAAAGACAAGCATTTAACCTATATACCATGCCCGTCTGCCCAGCGTGTTTGTAGCGCGTTGGACTACGGTGACTATCCCTCTGTGTGTGCGGGTTCAATTCGCGGGATGGCAGAAAAAGCCACAGATTCCCAGATTTACGGTGTACGTGGCACCGAACCGAAGGGTTACGATGTCCATGGCACCGAGCCAAAGAGCTGAAAAGCTCAAGTGCTTCTGGATCGGAAAAAAAAAAACCCTCTATACCACAGAGACCCTGTTTGTAGAGTGTCTAAACCACTAATAGACTAACAGAGACCTCGTTTGTAGAGTGTCTAAACCACTAATAGACTAACAGAGACCTCGTTTGTAGAGTGTCTAAACCACTAATAGACTAACAGAGACCTGTTTGTAGAGTGTCTAAACCACTAATAGACTAACAGAGACCTCGTTTGTAGAGTGTCTAAACCACTAATAGACTAACAGAGACCTCGTTTGTAGAGTGTCTAAAACACTAATAGACTAACAGAGACCTCGTTTGTAGAGTGTCTAAACCACTAATAGACTAACAGAGACCTCGTGTGTAGAGTGTCTAAACCACTAATAGACTAACAGAACTACTCTTACAATGATCAGCATAGATGTGATATTTCTGAAAGTGAGAAAGTAGATGAGTTAGCAAAGGTTGAAAGAAACCTGGTGCAGTTTCATCTATCCCATAATAACAAAGTAGTAAAGACACTCCTGAAACAACCAATGACAATAAAATTGGAAGGAAGTAAACAAAGCCTATGAGCCAGAACAAGATGGAATTAGTGAACTCTGCAGGGAACTAATGAACTCTGCATGAAATTAATGAACTCTGCAGGGAATTAATGAACTCTGCAGAAATAAACACGGATATTCATGTTTAAAATGAAATTTTGTAGTCTCAGTACGCACACGCACATAATTAGCCTTAGAGAATCTGATGTTTGTGACTGTGGATTACCCTTGAAGACCCTAGAACCAATTCTTGCAAGACTGTCCCCCCCATCCCCCTACTTGACGATCAGATAACAGTAACCTGATCTAAAATAGAATCAGTTTTAAGATAAATTGTGAGGAAACAAATAGAGACATCAAACATACCGTTGCATTCATGGCAAACTCTGGAATAGAAACATAGCTGACATTGGTTGCAGAAGATATCTCCAGTAAAATCGATGATCCCCTCCATAAATCTCCAGCAATATTTATCCTCTCTTAGATCTCCTGCAATAAGATATCTCTCTTAAATTTTTCTCTTCCCCAGTATTCCTTAGATTTTTTCTCTTCCCCAGTATTCCTTAGATTTTTCTCTTCCCCAGTATTCCTTAGATTTTCTCTTCCCCAGTATTCCTTAGATTTTCTCTTCCCCAGTATTCCTTAAATTTTTCTTCCCAGTATTCCTTAGATTTTTCTTCCCCAGTATTCCTTAGATTTTTCTCTTCCCCAGTATTCCTTAGATTTTTCTCTTCCCCAGTATTCCTTAGATTTTCTCTTCCCCAGTATTCCTTAGATTTTCTCTTCCCCAGTATTCCTTAGATTTTCTCTTCCCAGTATTCCTTAGATTTTTTCTCTTCCCCAGTATTCCTTAGATTTTTCTCTTCCCCAGTATTCCTTAGATTTTTTCTCTTCCCCAGTATTCCTTAGATTTTTCTCTTCCCCAGTATTCCTTAGATTTTCTCTTCCCAGTATTCCTTAGATTTTTTCTCTTCCCCAGTATTCCTTAGATTTTTCTCTTCCCCAGTATTCCTTAGATTTTTTCTCTTCCCCAGTATTCCTTAGATTTTTCTCTTCCCCAGTATTCCTTAGATTTTTTCTCTTCCCCAGTATTCCTTAGATTTTTCTCTTCCCCAGTATTCCTTAGATCTCCCCCAGTAGGTATCGATATATATCTCCCCCAGTAACTATCACTTAGATCTCCCCCCGCCCGAGTGGTTACCGTGGCCCAAATTTGGAGTGTAAAGAATAGAACTACTGTTACCTGCCCACGATGTCGTAAGAGGCGACGAAGAAGGTTTGGCTGAAATCGGATGCATGTGTCCGCTAGGGAATGCTAACCCGAAACAAATGCTTGCAGAAAATGGATGCACCAGGCCATAAGGCGCATAACATGGTACAATGACCCCTCACAATGAGGAATGGGATAACGGATTCTACGGCCACCAATCTGCCTCAGAGATTTAGCCACGCAGTAAGAATGTCAGACCTACCATCACGAGGGTGGCCAAAACTTACGGCTGGAAGAGGTCGGGGCTGGAAGAGGTTGGCACAAACAGGGAAGCAGAAATCATAGAAATTATATCCTGCAGAACTGCCCCCAGTGTGCAGACTTGAGAAGAAAGAGGTGGCCCACTTACACTAGCATCCAAGACAAACTGTATGGCATAGCTGATAATCTGAGGCAGATGGCTGCCTTTATTAGAGAATCCAAAATCCAAATCTAGTGAGAATGCAGAAGAAGAAGATCTCCCCCAGAAGGTATTGATATATATCTCCCCCAGTAACTATCACTTAGATCTCCCCTAGTAACTATCTCTACCAATGAAAGTGATTGTATACTGTAAGAACAGACATTTGCTAGTGAAACAACTCAAAGAGAAGCTGTTATTAGTAAATGCATAGATAGCATATGAACTAGAGAAGCTAAGTTATCTATTAGTAAATGCATAAATTGCATATGAACTAGATAATTGTAATTCAGTTGTAGAACTGTTTCACCTCAGGAATCACAAACAGAAGAAGCTGAGCATGTCTCACTGGATGTATTCCTTATGAATGGCTTCAAGATAACCATCAACTTGAGATCAACAGACCAGACAGACGATGTCTTGGAGGTCAGTACTCACATCAAATGTTATTCTTGTCTTTATTAAATACAATTTATTTGTTCTATAGATATAGTTCTCATATTATTTGTCTATTGTCTATTCCCAGGTGGAAGATGTAGTTGGCTGTCACTTTGTCATGTCTAGTCCCAGGTAAGATGTGTGGTTGTCACTTGTATTGTCTGTCCCAGATGGAAGATGTGGTTGTTGTCACTGATGTGTGCTTCCCAGGTAGATGTGGCTGGCTGTCACTCTGCCGTTGCTGTAGGAGATGGGAGTCGTAGATTGGCTGGGCTAGATGAGTCGCCTTGTGATGTGTTTCGTGTTATGTAGTGTGGTCTTGATATTGTCTATCCATCTTTCTGGTCTTCTAGCTAGTAGATCTCTTTTTGTATGCTGTTGGCGGGTTGGTTGATTTCATCTCTTTAAATGTCAAACCACTGCATTTGTATGCTTTCGATGTATTCTGCATGAGATTAAGTCCATTGCTTCTATGTCTTCATTTCATAGTCGTCTTTCTGGTGACTCCTGCCTTCCAGCATTTCATTTCACGGGTGAGCTTTCTGTATGTGTGATGTAGAGACCAAGATTGGCATGGTAACAAGTGTATGGTAGGAAATTTTATCATTTTTTTTACTCCATCTTGATTTGGTGTTGAGAATGGTGCCAGCTGGTAGTCACTGCATTGCTTTGACATCCTAGTCTCTATTTCTCATGAGTTCCATCTGAGAAAGTGCCAAATATTTGAATTCAGAAACTTTACCTGTGTTGTCATTGTTTGTTTGCGGCGTCTCTGATTTTCATGATCTTGGTCTTTTGTTTGTTGATTCATGTTGTATTTCACATGCTATTAGAATGAATCCATGTGATGTTGTAGCTGTCCTCTTTCATACTTCTAGCCAAGTTCTATTTATTTGTTCTAGGTAAATCTCACATTATTTCCTTCATCTAGATAGACTACCCACTGTGTATTTTCTTTTCATCTAGACAGACTAGACTAACCACACCTAGCATTATTTCTTTCATCTAGACTAGACTAGACTAACCACACTAGCATTATTTTCTTTCATCTAGACTAGACTAGACTAACCACACCTAGCATTATTTTCTTCATCTGGGACTAGACTAACGCCTGTAGTTATTTTTCTTTCTTCATCTAACTAGACTAGACTAACACACCTGAATTTTCTTCATAAGATGTTTCCTGCAATGGTTAGTTTATGTTCTAATTTATTATTGTCTCAACAGGCAATGTGAACAAATTTATTATTGTCTAACAGGCAATATCACAGCAAATTTATTATTATCTCAACGGCAATATCACAATAATTTATTATTGTCTCAAGGCTAATATAACAATTTATTATTGTCTCATCAGGCAATATCTAAACAAATTTTATATATGTTTCAACAGGCATATCACAACAGATTAAGATCCTGATGATTTTGTTCATTATTTTGGATTGTTCTGGTCAGAAGAGAGAAGACAGTGGATCAATTAGTATGTTAGATGTGGCTGTATGGTAGATGTGGCTGTACGGTAGATGTGGTTGTATGTTAGATGTGGTTGTATGGTAGATGTGGCTGTAAGGTAATGTGGCTGTATGGTAAATGTGTTGTATGTTAGATGTGGCTGTATGGTAGATGTGGCTGTATGGTAAATGTGGCTGTAGTAGATGTGGCTTGTTGGAGATGTGGTTGTATGGTAGATGTGGTTGTATGGTAGATGTGGCTGTATGGTAAATGTGGCTGTATGGTAGATGTGGCTGTACGGTAGATGTGCTGTACGGTAGATGTGGCTGTTGGTAGATGTGGCTGTATGGTAGATGTGGCTGTATGGTAGCTGTGGCTGTATGGTAGGTGTGGTTGTTTGGTAGATGTGGCTGTATGGTAGATGTGTCTGTATGGTAGATGTGGTTGTATGGTAGATGTGGCTGTATGTTAGATGTGGCTGTATGTTAGATGGGGTTGTATGGTAGATGTGGCTGTATGGTAGATGTGGCTGTAGGTAGATGTGGCTGTAGGTAGATGTGGTGTATGGTAGATGTTATGTTATGTTATGTTATGCTATGGCGTCACGGCATTGGCTTCATGCATGTCTGTCTTCGCTGCACACATCCTGAAGTCATTGTCACGTACTGAGAGTTGATTACTTATCTCTCACCAAGAAGAACCCTGTCTGGTATGTCACACTTGCTAATTCTAACTGTAGTGTCTGAGATGTGTCCATGTCACATAATTGAGCTGTACGATTGATGATATCGGTTGATGTGCTGCCGTTGAGTGGGCATGTTTGGGTAGAAGTCTGCCGCTGTACTGCACTCGCATGTCAGGTGTGGCCAGTCAAGATGTGGTTGTATGGTAGATGTGGTGTATGGTAGATGTGTTGTATGGTAGATGTGGTTGTATGGTAGATGTGGCTGTATGGTAGATGTGGCTGTATGTAGATGTGGTGTATGGTAGATGTGGCTGTAGGTAGATGTGGCTGTATGGTAGATGTGGCTGTATGGTAGATGTGGCTGTATGGTAGATTTTATGTTATGTTGCTGTATGGTAGATGTGGTTGTTTGGCACATGTGCTGTACCTAGATGTGGCTGCATGGTAGATGTGGTTGTATGGTAGAGTGTGTGTGTACAAGAGATGAGCACTGTAGATGTCCTGTAGCTAGATTGCTAATCGTAGATGTGGCTGTATGTGATGTCTGTATGTAGCTGTGAAGCTGATGGATGTATGGTCTGTTTTTGGTTAGTGGCATGTATGCGTAGACGTAGGTTCTGTATGGTAGTGTGGTTGTATGGTAGATGTGGCTGTATGTTAGATGTGGTTGTATGTTAGATGTGGTTGTATGGTAGATGTGGCTGTACGGTAGATGTTGCTGTACGGTAGATGTGGCTGTATGGTAGATGTGGTTGTATGTTAGATGTGGGTGTATGTTAGATGTGGCTGTATGGTAGATGTGGCTGTATGGTAGATGTGGTTGTTTGGCACATGTGGCTGTTCGGTAGATGTGGCTGTACGGTAGATGTGGCTGTATGGTAGATGTGGTTGTATGGTAGATGTGGCTGTAAGGTAGATGTGGCTGTACTGTAGATGTGGCTGTACGGTAGATGTGGCTGTACGGTAGATGTGGCTGTACGGTAGATGTGGCTGTACGTTAGATGTGGCTGTATGGTAGATGTGGCTGTATGGTAGCTGTGGCTGTATGGTAGGTGTGGTTGTTTGGTAGATGTGGCTGTATGGTAGATGTGTCTGTATGGTAGATGTGGTTGTATGGTAGATGTGGCTGTATGTTAGATGTGGCTGTATGTTAGATGTGGTTGTATGGTAGATGTGGCTGTACGGTAGATGTGGCTGTATGGTAGATGTGGCTGTACGGTAGATGTGGCTGTATGGTAGATGTTATGTTATGTTATGTTATGCTATTGACGTCACGGCACATTGGACATTCCCATGCATGCTCTGTCCTCCGCTGCAGCAGCCATCCTGAAGTCCATTTGCTCACCGTATCCATGAGAAGTTGATTACTATATCTTCTCTCTCTACCAAGAAGACAACACTGTCTGGCATGTCCACACTTAACGCCTAATTCTCAAACTCGTTCCAGTGTCTGAGATGTGTCCATGTCACATAATTGAGAATGTACCGCATTGATGATATCGGCTCTGTTCATACTTCTGCCCGTTTGAGTCGGGCATTGTTTGCAAGAAAGTCTGCACGCTCGTTACCCTGCACTCCAGCATGTCCAGGTGTGTACAGCCAAGTCAAGATGTGGTTGTATGGTAGATGTGGTTGTATGGTAGATGTAGTTGTATGGTAAATGTGGCTGTATGGTAGATGTGGTTGTATGGTAGATGTGGCTGTACGGTAGATGTGGCTGTACGGTAGATGTGGCTGTATGGTAGATGTGGTTGTATGGTAGATGTGGCTGTATGGTAGATGTGGCTGTATGGTAGATGTGGCTATGTATGGTGAGAGGTGGCTGTATTGGGGTGAGGGTGAGGCTAGGGTTCTTACTGAGGTGGACGTAGATGTGGCTGTACGGTAGAGTGGCTGTACGGTAGATGTGGCTGTTCGGTAGATGTGGCTGTATGGTAGATGTGGTTGTATGGTAGATGTGGTTGTACTGTAGATGTGGTTGCATGGTAGATGTGGTTGTATGGTAGATGTGGCTGTATGGTAGATGTGGCTGTATGGTAGATGTGGTTGCTACAAGTTTTCGAATGTCTGTTTAGAAGTTCTTTATTTGCTATCGTATTTGACCAGAAAATGTGCATAATTTTTTCTGAAACAATTATTTTCCAATGTATTCAACTTGTGTATGATGTAGTTCCCAGCACTCACTACTGCTGTTACAATGATGTAGTTCCCAGCACTCACTACTGTTGTTACGATGATGTAGTTCCCAGCACTCACTACTGTTGTTACGATGATGTAGTTCCCAGCACTCACTACTGTTGTTACGATGATGTAGTTCCCAGCACTCACTACTGTTGTTACAATGATGTAGTTCCCAGCACTCACTACTGTTGTTACAATGAGGTAGTTCCCAGCACTCGCTACTGCTGTTACTATGATTGTCATGCCCTTTTCAGAGCAGTCCACCTGGTGTCTGTGCAAATCTGACACTAAACTCTTACCTGGTCTTCCTTGTAGCTGTTAGCATGCAACAACAGTCTAGTCAATCCAGCAAGCGTCACTCTCATCAGTCATTTACACATCAGTCATCTACACATCAGTTATCTACACATCAGGCATCTACACATCAGTCATCTACACATCAGTCATCTCACACATCCCGTTATCTACACATCAGTCATCTACACATCAGTCATCTACATATTTATCTATTTGTAGTTATCTATTTGTAGTTATGCGACAGCTACAGGACTTTGAGTCTCCATACTTGTCCTTGAAGGCAGCAAACAAGAGTGAAGTTCACAGGATAGTTCTGAGAAAACGGTTGGTATTGTTGCTCAGACTGACCAGTTGGTATTGTTGCTCAGACTGACCAGTTGGTATTGTTTCTCACAGACTGACCAGTTGGTATTGTTGCTCAGACTGACCAGTTGGTATTGTTGCTCAGACTGACCAGTTGGTATTGTTGCTCAGACTGACCAGTTGGTATTGTTGCTCACAGACTGACCAGTTGGTATTGTTGCTCACAGACTGACCAGTTGGTATTGTGAGAAAATGTAAAGGGGGTGACAATGTGGGTTAATAACTGTCATTATCAAAGATTATGTGTGCTGTCCTATCAATGTTATCATGTTTAGTTCTGTTTTACTATAGAACTATGACGAATTATTCTGTTTTACTATAGACAGGAATTATTCTGTTTTACTATAGACAGGAATTATTCTGTTTTACTATAGACAGGAATTATTCTGTTTTACTATAGACAAGAATTATTCTGTTTTACTATAGACAAGAATTATTCTGTTTTACTATAGACAAGAATTATTCTGTTTTACTATAGACAAGAATTATTCTGTTTTACTATAGACAAGAATTATTCTGTTTTACTATAGACAAGAATTGTTCTGTTTTACTATAGACAGGAATTATTCTGTTTTACTATAGACAAGAATTGTTCTGTTTTACTATAGACAAGAATTATTCTGTTTTACTATAGACAAGAATTATTCTGTTTTACTATAGACAAGAATTGTTCTGTTTTACTATAGACAAGAATTGTTCTGTTTTACTATAGACAAGAATTATTCTGTTTTACTATAGACAGAATTATTCTGTTTTACTATAGACAGAATTATTCTGTTTTACTATAGAACATAATTTTATTAGTTTCATTGTTGAATTCTGATGTCTTTGTTTGTAAAGCAGAATTTGTTCGAAGATATCAGATTGTCTTTATGACTTTATCAATATGAAGTTTTGAAGAGACTGATGAAACATTACGATTTTGAGCATACAGATTACTTGTGAGCAGAGTGACTTGTTTAACTATATGGGCTGTGAGATTGATTTGTTGTAAGCTATGACAATTGTTGTACAAGACAGGACTTGCTGTAAGTAGGACTTGTTGTAAGTGACAGTTGTCTGTTAAGTATGGACTTTTAGGGAAGTATTTGGGCTTGTTGGGAAGTATGGACTTGTTAGGAAGTAGGACTTGTTTGAGTAAGGACTTGCTGTATCTGACTTGTTTAGAAAGTACTGGACTTGTTAGGAAGTATGGACTTGTTGGGAAGTATGGACTTGTTTAAATATGGACTGTTGTGAAGTTATGGACTTGTTGGGAAGTAGATTTTTGTATCTACTTGCTAGAAGTCTAGGACTGTTAGAAGTATGACTTGTTTGGGAAGTATGGACTTGAGAAGTAGGACTGTTATGACTAGCAGACTTGTTGTGAGTCATACTTGTGTGAACATATGGACTTGCTGTGACTGACAATTTCTTGTTGCTATAGACAGATGGGTTTGTTTGACATACATGTTCTGTTTACGATGACATACTTGTTGTGAACGAATGGGTTCTGTTGACTTGACATGTCTTTAGTGATTATGGACGTGTTGCTTAGACATACATACTTTTTTGACGTATAGACTTCTACTGTGACAAATACTGTTTACTATGACTTGCTGTGTTGACTTAACGGACATAATTTTTATATGGACTTGCTTGGCGACATACTTGTGTAGCTATGGACATGTTGTAGACGAATATTGTTGAACGATATGGACGTTGTCTGTGATATACTTTATGAACATATGGATTTGCTGAGGACGTATACTTCGTTGTGAACATTGGACTTGCTGTGGCGTCATACTTGTTGTGAACGATATTCTTACAGATATGAATTTCTTTGATCAAGATTTCTGGACAACAAAATTACTATGAACTTGTTGTATGCAAGCAAACAGCGATGTGAGAAACAGTGGGTTCTAGCACTGAGCAACTCAATCACTTGACAAACTTGGAAGAAAGGCTCTAACGGAAGTATGGTTTAAAGTTTATGTATGTACTCTGACTGACCAGTTCTACTCTGCTGACCAGTTCTACTTGCTGACCAGATGTATCTGACTGGGCCAGTTTCTTGATGACCAGTTCTACTCTGACTGCCAGTTCTACTTGACTGACCAGATGGACTTGACTGACCAGATGGACTCTGACTGACAGTTGACTTGACTGACAGATGGACTTGACTAAACTGTACTCTGATTAACAACTGTACCTGACTGCCATCTGTACTCACGACCATCTGTACTCTGACTGTTCAGTTGCACTCTGACTGACCTACTGTACTCTGACTGACCAGTTGTGTTCTGACTGACCATCTGTACTTCAACTGACCATCTGTACTCTGACTGACCATCTGTACTCCAACTGACTACTCTGACAAACTATACTTTGACTGAACTGTACTCTGACTGACCAACTGTAATCTATCTGACCACTGTACTCTGACTGACCAGCTGTACTCTCACTGACCAGCTGTACTCTGACTGACCAGTTGTACTCTGACTGACCAGCTGTACTCTCACTGATAAACTATACTCTCACTGATCAACTATACTCTCACTGACCATCTGTGTTCTGACTGACCAACTGTACTCTGATAAACTATACTTTGACTGACCAACTGTACTCTAATTAATCCACCGTACACTGAACGACCATCATCTTGTATATCTACTGTGTTCCAGCTTCCAAACTTGTTATCCTTCTATAAATAGAATTATGTCGACAATTGTTGTTGCAGTTTCTCAAGATGACATCTACACTCAAGTTCTATGGCTACATACATTTCAAACCTTGCATCACAGATTACCCTGAGCCTAACACAAGGGTCATCGTTGCTACTGGTCAGAAGGAACTCAACTTTAGAGTTCATGTAGACGTGAGTTTTCTGGCTTTATTTCATGTAGACTTGAGTTGTCGATCACTTTAGAGTTCATGTAGATGTGAGTTTTGTCTGATCAACTTTAGAGTTCATGTAGACTTTGTCGGTTTTGATCATGAACTATTTTGTCATCCTTTAGAGTTCATGTAGATGTGAGTTTTGTCTGATCAACTTTAGAGTTCATGTAGACATTTGTCTGGTCAACTTTAGAGTTCATGTAGACTTGAGTTTTGTCTGATCAACTTTAGAGTTCATGTAGACTTGAGTTTTGTCTGATCAACTTTAGAGTTCATGTAGATGTGAGTTTTGTCTGATCAACTTTAGAGTTCATGTAGACTTGAGTTTTGTCTGATCAACTTTAGAGTTCATGTAGATGTGAGTTTTGTCTGATCAACTTTAGAGTTCATGTAGACATTTGTCTGGTCAACTTTAGAGTTCATGTAGACTTGAGTTTTGTCTGATCAACTTTAGAGTTCATGTAGATTGAGTTTTGTCTATCAACTTTAGAGTTCATGTAGATGTGAGTTTTGTCTGATCAACTTTAGAGTTCATGTAGACTATTTGTCTGATCAACTTTAGAGTTCATGTAGACTTGAGTTTTGTCTGGTCAACTTTAGAGTTCATGTAGATGTGAGTTTTGTCTGATCAACTTTAGAGTTCATGTAGACATGAGTTTTGTCTGATCAACTTTAGAGTTCATGTAGATTGAGTTTTGTCTGATCAACTTTAGAGTTCATGTAGACAGTTTTGTCTGATCGAGTTCATGTAGATGTGAGTTTTGTCTGATCAACTTTAGAGTTCATGTAGACATTTGTCTGATCAACTTTAGAGTTCATGTAGATATGAGTTTTGTCTGATCAACTTTAGAGTTCATGTAGATTGAGTTTTGTCGGGATCAACTTTAGAGTTCATGTAGATGTGAGTTTTGTCTGATCAACTTTAGAGTTCATGTAGACTTGAGTTTTGTCTGATCAACTTTAGAGTTCATGTAGACTTGAGTTTTGTCTGATCAACTTTAGAGTTCATGTAGATGTGAGTTTTGTCTTATCAACTTTAGAGTTCATGTAGATGTGAGTTTTGTCTGATCAACTTTAGAGTTCATGTAGACATTTGTCTGATCAACTTTAGAGTTCATGTAGATATGAGTTTTATCTGATCAACTTTAGAGTTCATGTAGACTTGAGTTTTGTCTGATCAACTTTAGAGTTCATGTAGATGTGCGTTTTGTCTGATCAACTTTAGAGTTCATGTAGATTTGATTTGTCATCAGCTTTCTGTAGTAGCTGATCAACTTTAGAGTTCATGTAGACTTGAGTTTTGTCTGGTCAACTTTAGAGTTCATGTAGATGTGAGTTTTGTCTGATCAACTTTAGACTTCATGTAGATATGAGTTTTGTCTGGTCAATTTTAGAGTTCATGTAGATATGAGTTTTGTCTTATCAACTTTAGAGTTCATGTAAATGTGAGTTTTGTCTGGTCAACTTTAGAGAATCGTCGTGCCGTTGAGGCACAGAGGAAACGAGCCGTGCGAAAAACAGAACACACAACACCCAAATGTCTAACCGTGATCATGTATGCCCCACCTGTGGTAGGGGACTGTGTTCTAGGATTGGACTTTGCAGTCACCTCCGCACACACCAGAAAGGTGCAACAGCACATGTCTGAGGCTGTTGTCATCATCCTTGCGATGGATGACTATATATACTCATTATATCTACCTTCATTGGTTATCATTGTTTTTCTGTTAATTAATTAATTCATGTTGTTATGTATAACTTCTAACAATATAATTGGGTCACAAGAAATATAGAATATGCACATAATTTTCTTCTATTGAATATATGGCTTGCCATGCCTCGCCTGGGGAGCAAAGAATAGTAACAATGCGACCTGCAAGGCATGTCGTAAGAGGCAACTGAGGTAGGTGCCTAGAAAAGCTACCTAGTAAATCAAAGCATTGTAGAAATTGGAGGTGCTGGCCTACTTGTAGACGCATAACTGAAACATTCTTAGACTCAGATCACATATAAATCACAAAGAGTAGTTTAACAAGTAGTCGATATCTAGTGTACAAAGAAGAAGAAGAATATATGACTGATGTGAACATAGAGGATGTAGCAAAGTCATATTTCATCATCATCATCAAGGTGCGTATCCTTTATAGGACGTTGTTCTCTTTGCAGCACATCTGAAATTCACTCTGTCTCTAGCCAGTTCACCCACTTATCATGGTCATGTTCATGGTTTCTTTAATATCTTGTAGCCATCTTCTTCTTGGTCTGTCTCTGCGTCCTGGGACCCTGCCCTCTAGTATTGTTCTTTCCAGGCCATTGTGACACTTGATGTGACCAAAGTATCTAATTTTTCTGTATAGTTTGTTGTTTATCAGCCAATTCTCTTTGGCCGAAATCGGATGCATGTGTCCTAAACGTGTAGAAGTCTTATGCATTTAGGAGCCTACCAAACCAATGTGCAACGTATACATGTTCTTAGCAAAGATCAAACATATCACAAACAAAGAGTGATTAAAATTGGTCGTAAAGAACGAACGCAAAGACGAAGAAGAAGAAGCCAATTATCTTTAACATTTAGTTCTTTCAGGACATCAGTGTTCTTTCTTTTTCTGTCCATGGTATTCGTAGGATCTTTCTGTAGCATTTAGTTTCGAAGGACTGGATTTTCGTTCTTGTTTTTGTGTAATAGTCCATGATTCACAACCATAAGTAGCCACTGGGAAAATGCATGCTCTCAATATTAATTTTTAATTTTGTGATTTTTGCCACATGTTTTTCATTGTGTTTAACTTCTTAATTGCTATTGCCAATCTTCTTGAGATCTCTTTGGAGCAGTCACCATTATTGTTAATTATTGAGCCCAGGTATTCGTAGCTCTCTTCACATTGGAGTTCTTCATTGTTTATTTGGATGTTAGGTGAGCCTTTTGCTTTGTCAGTTGACATGATTTTTGTTTTTGTGTATTCAAATATAGATGTTGGTCTTCACTATGTTTCTTGGTCTTCATGATTAGATTTTCCAAACCTTCTTTGCTGGTGGATAAAAATACTGTATCGTCTACTTATATAAGCTCTGGTATGAATTTGCTGCCTATAGTGAGAGTCTAATTCACATAGTTGCATCGTCTTACTTCCTCATGATGTTTAGTATATGCTTGAATAAGTATGGGACAAAATACATCCTGCTACTTTATCGAACCATTCAGTATTTCACTCTATTTAAGGTTGCCTGTGTTACGTGTATAGAGTTCTAGAGTTGTATTATTGTTGGATCATGTCTTTCAGATGTCTACATTTTCGATGTAGTATGTCAAACTTCATAGTCTATGAAACATGCATGCAGGTCTTAGTTGTATTCTCTGCATTTCAGTGTGAGTCTCATCTACAAATATGTCTCAGATGCCTCTACTTCTGAAAAGTTGTGTTTCTTATTTCATCTTTAATTTTGTTCCATCACTCTTATTATGATTTGTAGGATTTGTCTGACTTATAAGGCAATAGTTCTGTAATTAGTGCATAATTTAGATTTCCTTCTTTGAATAGTATAATCTGATCTTTCATTCCTTGCCAGGAGCTTATTCCATATCTTTGTCACTTTCATCAATCTCTTTAGCCTGTCCCTTGCTTTAGGCAACAATGTACACATTCTTCCTGTTCATGCCTTCCTCTGTATTGATGTTCAGCTTTGATTCATTTTCAGACTCTGCTCTACGTTCTCTCCAGTTGTCTTAGGTCTTCAGCTTTATCAACCTCTGAGTCCATCTCGTCAGTTTTCGTGTGGAGCCAGTCTCCATCCATACATGTAAATCATCTCAGCTATCTTGATGATAGTCCATATTAATTTCATCAACCAAGTTTATATATTGACTAATTGTATTCCATAGATACTTATATGATTATTTCAATATTATCTTCAATATGTATCTTGCTCTGTTTATCGTAATGTTAGTAGATGTCTACTTTATCAAGTTGTAGATGTCTACTTTATCAAGTTGTAGATGTCTACTTTATCAAGTTGTAGATGTCTACTTTATCAAGTTGTAGATGTCTACTTTATCAAGTGGTAGATTGACTGAGATTAATACTCGTACACAATTCAGTGTTTAGACTAATAACTAGCAGTCACTAAAATAATGATTCATCATCACTAGGTGCTATGTTGGCTGGCGTAGCTGGTCTTGGATCTCCACAAATCTCTGTCTTTGGTGTTTGCTATCAACTTAGATGTTGACGCTCTACCTTGCAATAAAGTCAGGCTATCCAAAATTTTCTCTCTCTGTCTCGTCTACCCCTGATTTTACTAGTTGTCACAATGTATTCTAAACCTCCCTTCCTCATCACATATCTGAAAAATGATGACTGTCTCTTTCTTATATTGATGATAAGTTTTCTCTGTGTCTTGATGACTGCCTCTTTCTTATATTGATGATAAGTTTTGATCTCAAAATAATTATTACAGAACTCAAGTAACATCTAATAGCTGCAGTTGTTGAATTCATTTATTCTGTTCAATTTGATTAATTGATTGATTGGCTGCTTTATTTTGGAAATGGTTATCTTTTGTGCAGGGTCAGGTCAAGGAGGGCAGTTTCAAGATTACACGTATGAGATGTTGGAGAATTACAACAGTTGTAAGTATTTGTTGCGTGTAGTCCACTCAATCACTTTTCCAGTTGACACAGATGTGTTGATCTATTTGGTCTGGAGATCTCACCATCAGATCTTTGTTCCCAGTTGACAGAGATCTGTCTGCTCTGGAGATCTCACCATCAGATCTTTGTTCCCAGTTGACAGAGATCTGTCTGCTCTGGAGATCTCACCATCAGATCTTTGTTCCCAGTTGACAGAGATCTGTCTGCTCTGGAGATCTCACCATCAGATCTTTGTTCCCAGTTGACAGAGATCTGTCTGCTCTGGAGATCTCACTATCAGACCGTTGAGTTTCTTTATTTTTGTCTGTGATGATTTCTTGACATTGTTTTGTTCACTAGTTTACTATTACTTTTCTGAATGGTTCTGGTTGCTTACCAGCTGCAGTCCCTGGTGTTTCCTTGGGTATGATACCAGCTGCAGTGCAGTTCATGCTTTGGTGTCATTGTCGAATACATGAATCATTCATCTCCTTTATCAGCAGTTGTGTGTAGTGTTTACGGGTGAGTCCCTTTCTTAATTTGCTCAGGCAAAACACGTAATCACAAAGTACTGTAGTTTACAAATTACAAAAACAATGACAAAATACAGCAACGTTTCAACCAACAAGACCTTTATCAAGCAAGCGTTGGTGAAAGCGTTGCTGTATTTGTCATTGTTTTGTAATTTGTAAAACTACAGTACTTTGTGATTACGTGTTTTGCCAATCAAATAGTTTAACTGCAATCTCATCTATTTTGTTAATTTGCTCAACATAGTTTAGCCAGCCTGTAAAATCTGCTGCAGGGGAAAAGGGGAGGGGAGGGTCTGCTGACACTAGTAGCAAGCCATAGTTAGTTAAGCTGGACAGTGTAGGAGCAGGGGAACCAAATAGTTAAGCTGGGCAGGAGCAGGGGAACCAAATAGTTAAGCAGGGTAGGAGCTGGGGAACCAAATAGTTAAGCTGGGCAGGAGCAGGGTAGGAGCTGGGGAACCAAATAGTTAAGCTGGCCAGGAGCAAGGGAACTAAATAGACTCCAGGCCATACTAAAAGAAATGACAACTTCTCACGTTAAAATGTGCAAATGATACAGTTCATCTTTCATATAGTGTCAAGCGATTGGAACATCTAATTTTCTCTGTTTAAAAACACAGTGAAAGCCAGAAACTTTTTATGAATACAAAGAAAATGTTTAGATTAGGTCTCCACCGACAAAGCAAAATGTCAACCTGAAATTACTATCAATAAAGACATGGACAACATTGCAGATTTTGAATATCTTGGCACTAAGAAAGATGATTGTACCAAAGAAATCAGAAGGAGACTAGCCATGGCAATTCAGAGAGTGGTTAGAATGAAGAAACTATGACATGACACAAGCAAGGAAACAAGGACATGACACAAGCAAAGAAACAAGGACATGACACAAGCAAAGAAACTATGACACAAGCAAAGAAATGATGACAAGCAAAGAAACAATGACAGGACACAAGCAAAGATGACATGACACAAGCAAAGAAACAATAACATGACAAGCAAAGAAACTATGACACAAGCAAAGAAACAAGGACATGACACAAGCAAAGAAACTGACATGACACAAGCAAAGACAATGACATGACACAAGCAAAGAAACTGACATGACACAAGCAAAGAAACAATGACATGACACAAGCAAAGAAACAAATGTAAAACTTCTAAAGACATGCATTGTTCCTGTAACAACATTTGGATGTAAATAATGGACTCATAACACAAACATTAAATAACAAAATAGAATCTTTTGAAATAAAGTCCCTAGACATTAGCCTACCTTATCGTGGCTGGAGGGTATGTGTGCCTTTAGGATCCTTCAGGCCATGTTGGCGGGAGTCTAACTCCTGGAAGGTCTAACCAAGCCGAACAGACTGAAGGTAAAATGCCAGACCAAAGGCGGGAGCAGGATGGGGCTTCATAAGGGGACAGCGCAGAACCCACCGGCGAGTGGTAAATGCTCTGTCTGCAACCAACCCATCTCCCAGCTATGGGACAAATAGCACTTGTCCTCTCTCTCTCTTGAGGAGGACATCCCTTTTCTTGTCTTGTCTTCTACTTCTATGACACTTTCCCTTAAGTATATGGTATTAAACTACAGTGTCCAGGTAGCACACCCTGCATAAAAGCCTGGGTTGGTGAACCCGGCAACAGAAAGCTGAAGTCACCTAGAGTAGGACGGCTCCAATAAAACCCAGGAAGACAGATCTCGTCAGCAGGAGACTGCAACTGTCTAGAGAATAACCTTAAAAAAATATGTCCTCAGAAACAGAATGTGTCAGCCATTATTGGCGGGGAGAAATCAACACATACAAACAACTCAGTGACCATGCACAAATATTTATATAACTGTGGTGCTACCACCATGAGAAACAGGACTTATTGCAAAGCTAGGAGAGGACAGGGTGTTACAACTGGCAGCAAGGACAAACTTTCACCCCTCACAATTTTGGGGGTTACGCTTGACAGTCATCTGACGTGGAAACACCACATTATGGAAATAAACAGAAAGGCTATGAGGAAACAAAGCACAATACAGAAGCTGGCTGGCACCACCTGGGGGGCTGATAGTCGAATCCTGAGTCAGGTATACACTGGCACAGTTAGACCGACCCAGAAATATGCATCATCGTTATGGATATCAGTAGCCCATTCAAACAAACTGATACTGGAAAAAACTCAAGACAAGTGTCTGCACACTATTTTGGTAGCCATCAAATCTACAAAACATTGTAGAAATGGAAAAGGCAGCCAACATCCAGCCCTTGGAAGACAGAAGAAGGAGAAAAGTGATTCTACACACTGAAAGTATCAAAGGATGCCTCACCATCCACTGCATGAATAAATGGCGCTAGGACAAAAACAGACTAAAGCGAACAAGTCTAAACCACAAAGCAAAAGAAATAGGAAAATCTTCCTTTGAACTACTAAATCATAATTCCATACCTGAAGAATTATTTCTTGACCACTGGTAACCAGAGTCAGTAGCACTAAACTTCTCAACCTCCATCCCTAAATTGTTAATCAAAGATGCCTAGCCTAATCTAGTGAAGAAAGCAACTAGAGTAGAACATCTCCATTACATGTTTCCAGAAGACAGCTGGATAAGAATTTACACAGATGGATTGGCAGTGGAATCAACCATGAATAGTGGAGCAGGAGTGTACATTAGGCACCCAGATGCTACTACTGTGTCTCTAGCGGCCCCTACTGGAAGAATATGTTCCAACTACAAAGCAGAACTCTTAGCATTCTGATGGCAGCACAGCACATGAATAAGCTGCAAGCACCTGCAGACAAGATGGTATTTCTTACAGACTCACTGTCAGCTATACAAACCCCGAAGGCCAAATCTGCTGACAGCACGGTACAAAACCTAAAAAAGAGAACTTGCTCTGCTTTCAAAAAAGGCAGAAACTCACTTGCCATGGATTTAATCTCACTGTGGCGTTGCAGGCAATGAGGGTGCCGATGTCTTAGCTAAGGAGGGCAGTGCCAAAGAGCAAATTTACCAGCCCTTGTCTTTACAAGAGGTCAAAACCCTCATACAGAGAAAATCTGCAGTAGACTGGAAGACAAACATGGATATGATTATGGAAAAGACTCCTCAAAGACCTAAGCAGAACAGACCAGGTCATTATATTTCGCTTAAGTACCGGACACTACACACTTACATAGACAAGGAATAAGTCTAAACGGCTCTCTGTCAGTGTCAACAGGCGGAACAGACACTGGAGCATGTCTAGCAAGACTCTCCTCTCCTGTATTAGCAGAGAAGAAACATGTGACCACACCCATCGTCATCAAGGTGTTATAGGACGTTGCTCTCATTGCAGCGCATCTGAAATTCACTCTGTCTCTAACCAGTTCACCCACTTCATTGATGGTCATATTCATGGTTTCTTTAATATCTTGTAGCCATCTTCTTTGTCTGCCTCTGCGTCCTGGGACCATTTTTTATTTACTCTAGTATTGTTCTTTCCAGGCCATCGTGATGCTTGATGTGACCAAAGTAAATACTTTTCCTGTATAATATGTTGTTAAGATTATGTACATGATATGATGATGTTAAGATTATGTACATGAGATGATGGAAGTTAAGATTATGTACATGAGATGATGATGTTAAGATTATGTACATGAGATGATGGAAGTTAAGATTATGTACATGAGATGATGATGATGAAGTTAAGATTATGTACATGAGGTGATGTTAAGATTATGTACATGAGATGATGAAGTTAAGATTATGTACATGAGGTGATGTTAAGATTATGTACATGAGATGATGAAGTTAAGATTATGTACATGAGGTGATGTTAAGATTATGTACATGAGATGATGATGTTAAAATTATGTACATGAGATGATGATGTTAAGATTATGTACATGAGATGATGATGTTAAAATTATGTACATGAGATGATGAAGTTAAAATTATGTACATGAGATGATGATGTTTAAGATTATGTACATGAGATGATGGAAGTTAAGATTATGTACATGAGATGATGATGTTAAGATTATGTACATGAGATGATGATGTTAAGATTATGTACATGAGATGATGAAGTTAAGATTATGTACATGAGATGATGGAAGTTAAGATTATGTACATGAGATGATGATGTTAAGATTATGTACATGAGATGATGAAGTTAAGATTATGTACATGAGATGATGGAAGTTAAGATTATGTACATGAGATGATGATGTTAAGATTATGTACATGAGATGATGAGTTAAGATTATGTACATGAGATGATGATAAGATTATAATCATTTTAGTTATTATCTTAGAGATTTTAGTTTATGTATTAATATAGTTTACTTTCACAATCTATTTTCAGTATTCCAAATTTCCATATTACTATTTTACTCAGATATCTCTTATTCACTATTCTGTATTCCAGTCACGATGACATCTCATGACATCAGATATTCTCTGTATTCCCTTGTGTCAGTCACAATGATGACATCTCATTACATCAGATATTCTTGATTCCTTGTGTCAGTCACAATGATAACATCTCATGACATCAGATATTCTCTGCATTCCCTTGTGTCAGTCACGATGACATCTCATGACATCAAATATTCTCTGCATTCCCTTGTGTCAGTCACGATGACATCTCGTGACATCAAATATTCTCTGCATTCCCTTGTGTCAGTCACAATGACATCTCATGACATCAAATATTCTCTGTATTCCCTTGTGTCAATCATGATGACATCTCATGACATCAAATATTCTCTGTATTCCCTTGTGTCAGTCACGATGACATCTCATGACATCAAATATTCTCTGTATTCCCTTGTGTCAGTCACAATGACATCTCATGACATCAAATATTATATGTATTCCTTAGTCAGTCATGATGACATTTCATGACATCAAATATTCTCTGCATTCCCTAGTGTAAGTCACTATGGCATCTCATGACTTCTCTCGTGTTTTTATACTCAGTGACTCCATGACTATGATTTGTAAAGTCGAAACAGGATTGGTGAGACGAGACTGGGTGTATGTACTGGTACAGACAGGGATCAGAGAAATCACCATCATTTTTGTCCCTGGGCATGCAGGAGTTGTGGGTAAGGAATGAGCTGACAGATTGGCTGGCTTGGCTACGGTAGCAGATGGAGCTACAATGGACCGAAATGACATTCTTAACGCAATGAGAGTCTTTTTGAACAAAAGATTTTTAGGGTTGCGAGTCCCACTCACTGACCAAACTGAGAGAGAGGGGTGTCAATATTAGTACAGTCCGTAAAGATCACCATACCAAATATGCAAAGAGATTGCTTAATCAACATCGAACTGGCGTGTTTGGTCACTGGGCGCTGCTTTATTTGTTGAGGCAGAGATCGGAACACCTATGGACATGTCCAGAGTGTTATGATGATAGTCCTCGTATAATATAAGTCATGATGTCTTCAAAGTCATTGTATCTGTACACACATCCACTCTTTAGTTATGTCCACTCTTCAATCTGTACCCACTCTTCACTTCACTCTACACACACTCTTAAGTCTGCACCAATTCTTCACTCTACACCTACTCGCCTGTCTGTTTAAAAAATATTAATCTGTAACATTCTGTTTCTATCTAGTGAACATATCACATGACATGTTGTATCACATGGCTTGTTGTATCACATGACATGTTGTACAAATGCTTGTGTTACATCTGTTTCAGTATCCAACCAGTGACAAGTCATCATCATCATCATCTTCCAGTCAGCAGCAGTCACAGCTAGAACTTTCCTTTGAATATTTGATGTCTAGAGACACTTTGCAATGGATATCCATTATCAGTGATCAGGTGACTAGTGTCTGTGTCAAACTCTGAGATTCCTACTTGTATCTGCCTGTCTGTTTGTCTGTCCATTATCAGTGATCAGATGACTAGTATCTGTGTCAGACTCTGAGATTCCTACTTGTATCTGTCTGTCTGTTTGTCTGTCCATTATCAGTGATCAGGTGACTTGTGTCTGTGTCAAACTCTGAGATTCCTACTTGTATCTGTCTGTCTGTCTGTCTGTCTGTTTGTCTGTCCATTATCAGTGTTTAGGTGACTAGTGTCTGTGTCAGACTCTGAGATTCCTACTTGTATCTGTCTGTCTGTTCGTCTGTCCATTATCAGTGATCAGGTGACTAGTGTATGTGTCAGACTCTGAGATTCCTACTTGTATCTGTCTGTCTGTTTGTCTGTCCATTATCAGTGATCAGGTGACTAGTGTATGTGTCAGACTCTGAGATTCCTACTTGTATCTGTCTGTCTGTCCATTATCAGTGATCAGGTGACTAGTGTCTGTGTCAAACTCTGAGATTCCTACTTGTATCTGTCTGTCAGTTTGTCTGTCCATTATCAGTGATCAGGTGACTAGTGTATGTGTCAGACTCTGAGATTCCTACTTGTATCTGTCTGTCTGTTTGTAATCTCATATTCAGATTATTAGATGTAGCAATGTTAGATGTAGCACTGTTAGTGTAGAATATTAGATGTAGCACTGTTAGATGTAGCAATATTAGATGTAGCAATGTTAGATGTAGCAATGTTAGATGTAGCACTGTTAGATGTAGCAATATTAGATGTAGCAATATCAGATTGAATGTTAGATGTAGCAATGTTAGATGTAGCAATGTTAGATGTAGCAATGTTAGATGCATTAGAATGTTAGATGTAGCACTGTTAGATGTAGCAATGTTAGATGTAGCACTGTTAGATGTAGCACTGTTAGATGTAGCACTGTTAGATGTAGCACTGTTAGATGTAGCAATGTTAGATGTAGCACTGTTAGATGTAGCACTGTTAGATGTAGCAATGTTAGATGTAGCATGTTAGATGTAGCACTGTTAGATGTAGCATGTTAGATGTAGCCATGTTAGATGTAGCTGTTAGATGTAGCACTGTTAGATGTAGCCTGTTAGATGTAGCACTGTTAGATGTAGCCACTTGTAGATGTAGCACTGTTAGATGTAAGCACTGTTAGATGTAGCATTGAGTATTAGATGTAGCACTGTTAGATGTAGCAATATTAGATGTAGCACTGTTAGACTTAGATGTAGCACTGTTAGATTACAGTGATGTGCACTGTTAGATGTAGCACTGTTAGATGTAGCCATGTTAGATGTAGCCATGTTAGATGTAGCACTGTTAGATGTAGCAATATTAGATGTAGCACTGTTAGATGTAGCAATATTAGATGTAGCACTGTTAGATGTAGCACTGTTAGATGTAGCAATGTTAGATGTAGCCATGTTAGATGTAGCAATTTTAGATGTAGCAATGTTAGATGTAGCAATGTTAGATGTAGCAATGTTAGATGTAGCAATGTTAGATGTAGCAATGTTAGATGTAGCCATGTTAGATGTAGCAATTTTAGATGTAGCAATGTTAGATGTAGCAATGTTAGATGTAGCAATGTTAGATGTAGCAATGTTAGATGTAGCACTGTTAGATGTAGCCATGTTAGATGTAGCACTGTTAGGTGTAGCACTGTTAGATGTAGCAATGTTAGGTGTAGCACTGTTAGATGTAGCAATGTTAGATGTAGCCATGTTAGATGTAGCACTGTTAGATGTAGCACTGTTAGATGTAGCCATGTTAGGTGTAGCACTGTTAGGTGTAGCACTGTTAGATGTAGCAATGTTGTATGTAACACTGGAATGTATTTCTAGTGTTCACCAAAAGACTGAGACTAAATCTGCCTGTTTGTTTGTTTGTCTGTTTGTAGGCTATGTTGATCAGCACCTGCTTACAGAGTATGGTTGATGAGCTTATCATGATCAAACAGAACAAGAAGTTTAAGAAGGTATGAGAGAGATAGAGAGAATGAGATAGAGAGAATGAGAATGAGAAAGAGAGCAATAGAGCTGTATGATCAAGAGATTCTTAGAGCACAAGTGTGGCATGAGAGAGAGAGAGAGAATGACAGAGAGAATTCTTTTAAAAATAAATTGAAAAACTATACATATACATTGTGCTGCTACACATCTGTAGCAATCAGACACAAATGCAGACATTACTGGTAAAACACTTACTAGTTGGTTTAAACTGTGTGTGTGTAACTGTGTGTGCCTGTGTGTGTGTCTGTGTGTGCCTATCTGTGTGTCTGTGTGTGCCTGTCTGTGTGTGCCTATGTGTCTGTATGTGCCTATGTGTGTGTCTGTGTGTGCCTATGTGTGTGCCTGTGTGTACCTATGTGTGTGTCTGTGTGTGCCTATGTGTGTGTCTGTGTGTGCCTATGTGTGTGTCGGTGTGTGCATATGTGTGTGCCTATGTGTGTGCCTATGTGTGTGTCTGTGTGTGCCTATGTGTGTGTATGTGTGTGCCTATGTGTGTGCCTATGTGTGTGCCTATGTGTGTGTCTGTGTGTGTGTGTCTGTGTGTGTGTCTGTGTGTGTGCCTATGGGTGTGTCTGTGTGTGTGCCTATGTGTGTGCCTATGTGTGTGCCTATGTGTGTGTCTGTGTGTGCCTATGTGTGTGTCTGTGGGTGTGTCTGTGTGTGTGCCTATGTGTGTGCCTATGTGTGTGTCTGTGTGTGCCTATGGTGTGCCTATGTGTGTGCCTATGGGTGTGCCTATGTGTGTGCCTATGTGTGTGCCTATGTGTGTGCCTATGTGTGTGCCTATGGGTGTGCCTGTGTGTGTGTCTGTGTGTGCCTATGTGCGTGCCTATGGGTGTTTCTGTGTGTGTGCCTATGTGTGTGCCTATGTGTGTGCCTATGTGTGTGCATATGTGTGTGTATGTGTGTGTGTATGTGTGTGTGTCTGTGTGTTCCTATGTGTGTGTTTGTGTGTGCCTATGTATGTGTCTGTGTGTGCCTATGTATGTGTCTGTGTGTGCCTATGTGTGTTTGCCTATGTGTGTGTCTGTGTGTGTGCCTATGTGTATGTGTTTGTTTGTGCCTATGTGTGTGTCTGTGTATGCCTATCTGTGTGTCTGTGTGTTCCTATGTGTGTGCCTATGTATGTGCCTTTGTGTGCATATGTGTGTGTCTATGTGTGCCTGTGTGTGTCTGTGTGTGTCTGTGTGTTCCTATGTGTGTGTCTGTGTGTGTTTGTGTGTGCCTGTGTGTGTGTCTGTGTATGCCTATGTGTGTGTGTGTTTGTGTGTGCCTATGTGCATGTCTGTGTGTGCCTATGTGTGTGCCTATGTGTGTTTGTGTGTGCCTATGTGTGTGCCTATGTGTGTCCTATGTGTGTTTGTGTGTGCCTATGTGCATGTCTGTGTGTGCCTATGTGTGTGCCTGTGTGTGTGTCTGTGTATGCCTATGTGTGTGTGTTTGTGTGTGCCTATGTGTGTATCTGTGTGTGCCTATGTGTGTGTCTGAGTGTTCCTATGTGTGTGTGTTTGTGTAATAATCAGTTTGAATTTGTTAACTAGAACATGATTCTATGTGTGGGTGTGCATGAGTGTATATACAAATTTATGAGTGTGCATGAGTGTAAATACAAATTTGTGGGTGTACATGAGTGTATGTATCAATGTGTGGATGTACATGAGTGTACATGAGTATGTATCAATGTGTGGATGTACATGAGTGTATGTATCAATGTGTGGATGTACATGAGTGTATGTATCAATGTGTGGGTGTACATAAATGTACATATGAATGTGTGCACAAGCGTGTACATAACAAATGTCAACATATAGTTCATATTGAATGAATGAGATATCGATATAGATACAACAATAATATAAACACAGAGTGATCTGGTTGAAATATGGAGATCAAATACTGTGTGTTTGTTTATTGTTTACTCAGCCTCAAGACAGACTCAAGCTCAACAAGAATGCTCAACCCTTTAAGCCTTTATCCAGAGAACTTTCATACGGAGTGGATGTCAGTTTGTTACAATCTCATCTTATCACATCTCATCTTAGCATCTTAGTTCATCTTATCACATCTCATCTTAGTATCTTAGTTCATCTTATCATAATCTCATCCATTTTTTTTATATTTATAGTTTACATTTTTCTTGTGTGGCTATCTCTGATTTATTTTTCTTGAGTGTCTATCTCTGATTTATTTTTCTTGTGTGTCTATCTCTGATTTATTTTTCTATTGACATTACTTTTTCAAATAATAACTTAATTTTATAGAATTAGTCTTTGAACTATCGCATATTTTAAAATATGATGGAATACCTTAACTCTTAGTGGACCAAGCGCTGCGCTAAGTGGCGTTGAAGTGGAGCGTTTTACATTCTGCCACGCTAAGTGGCGTTTGAATGACGCGTTTTTACATGCCACCACGCGAAGTGACGTTTGGTTATCATAGTTTTAGAACCGTTGTAGTAAATTTATATTTCAGTCCACATTTTTTATTTTAACCTCTGGTCATTCGTTATTTCCGTTTGTACATGTTTGTATACTTGTTTTTGATCTACAGTTAGTAGAAGTGTTATAAAACACACACAATTTCCCACAAATTTTGTTTACTCGTAATTTTATTGGAAAAATGGCTTCTTCTTCTGAAACACGTAAATCGCGATATACAGTAGAACAAACTGTAAATCTTATTCATCATTTGGCTGAGTTCGACAATGATGATGAAGTGTCGAGTGCTGATAGTTCAGATTATGAATATGAAGTTCTTAATAATTTGTCTGATACCAGCAGCAATAATGAAAGTGATCAAGAGGGGGCGTTTTCCTGCTGTCTACCCAGCTGTTCAAGTAAAGTCTGTAAAGGTAAGGGAAAAGGCCCTGCTTCTAAAAGGAAACGAGGATCACGTTGTGTATTATTAACTGATACTACTAATCCAACTACTTCTACTTCTGCAAATAATACTAGAAGGAGCCCCACAGCAGGCACAACACCATCTAGTAGACCAAACACACAGGCCAGTAGTGATGGAAACTGGGAGGAAATATTTGAGGGCAAAACTGAGAACAACTTTCAGTTTGTTCCAGCTCAGCATAGGATTACTGGTGTCAATCCTGATATTATACCTGAAGGTTCAACAGCTCTACATTGCTTGAAAGCTCTCTTCAGCAACAAAACATTGGAAGAGCTTGTGACATCAGTAAATAACTATGCTGAAGAGCAGTGCAAGGTGCACAAGGAAAACGCATGAATGCACTCAATTTTTTACTCCTGGACACCACTGAACTTGCCAGAACTGCATAAATTCTTTGCTGTAGTCATAGCAATGGGCATAGTAAAGAAACCCAAAGTTAGCGACTACTGGTCCACTGAACCCTACATGCAGACACAATGGTACAGGGAGATGTTCACGAGGAACAGGTTCAAGGTGATCTACCAAACCATGTTCCATGTAAGTGAAGTAGATGCCCTGGGAAAGGCAAAAATAGAGCCTTTTCTGCAGAAAGTCATGTCCAACTTTCAAAATACCTATTATCCGTTCAAGGATCTCTCTATAGATGAGATGGTCATTGGATGGAAGGGACAGTGGGCTCATAAGATATTCAATGCATCAAAGCCAAAAAATATCACGTTAAAACCTTCGGGCTCTGTGACAGTAACACTGGCTATGTTTTCAACATGCTTATTTATTTTGGCAGCAAGACATCTTACAGCCCAGACCTGGATCCAGCCAGCCAACAGGCTGTTAAAGTTTTTGACACCCTCCTGAAACCTTGCGGAAAAGGCCATCATATTTACGCTGATCGATACTACACAAGTTTCCCACTTCTTCAGTATCTCCATGAGAGAAGCTATTACTACACTGGAACCCTAAACATAAACCGCAGAGATTTCCCTAAGGCGATCAAGACCACAAAATTGATCTACATGCAGATGAAGTGGTTTATGCATGTAGAAAATAAATTTCTCTGTGTTATGTTTAGGGACAAGAAAGCTAAAAATCCTTGCATTCTTGTTTCCAGTGAAGCTTCAGTAGCCACGGTCCAGAAAACAAGCCGTACTGAGAAGTAAGGAAAAGCCATCATTAGTTGAATCATATAACTTCAGCATGAATGGATGTGACAAGGTCGATCAGTGTGTCACCACTTATGGCACTTTTCAAAGGCGAACCAGGAAATGGTGGGAAAAACTATTTTGGATCTTCAAAGTTAAATGCATTTATTCTCCATGCCCTGACAAGACCAGGAAACACTTCAAAAAAGCCTCTGCTGCACTTTAAGACCCAGCTCATATATGAGTTATCTCTTGTATTCCACAATGATCACCGTGTAAGCAGACTTCAAATTAACAATCACATAATAAGAAAATCACTGCTGATAACTCGTCAATGTGTTGTCTGCAGCACCATGAGAAAAGATTGAGAACATCATTTTTTTGTCAAGGATGCACCAATCACCCATTTCTACATCCATTTCTACATCCATTTCTACATCCATTTCTACATCCATTTTTACATCCATTTCTACATCCATTTCTACATCCATTTCTATATCCATTTCTACATCCATTTCTACATCCATTTCTCCATTCCATCCATTTCTACATCCATTTCTACATCCATTTCTACATCCATTTCTACATCCATTTTTACATCCATTTCTACATCCATTTCTACATCCATTTCTATATCCATTTCTACATCCATTTCTACATCCATTTCTACATCCAAACACGCCCGAGTGGTTACAGGGTCCAAATTTGGGGTGTAAAGAATAGAACCACTGTTACCTGCCATGCATGTCGTAAGAGGGGACTAAGGAGGTTTGACTGAAATCGGATGCATGTGTCCTAAGCGTGTAGAAGTCTATGCGTTTAGGGCCTACCAAACCAATGTGCATCATATACACTTTCTTGGCAAAGATCAAACATATCACAAAGAGTGATTAAAATTGGTCGTAAGAACGAACGCAAAGAAGAAGAAGAAGAACATCCAAACAAATATTTTTCTAAATATCATTCCAAGTAATTGACATTTGGAACAACTTGTACATAGTGACTTATTTTTTTTTCCAAAAATTTCAAATTTTCCATTTCAAGACTCAACCACTGTAAATTATTATAAAAATGTTATTTATTCATAAAAACTGATGAAACTTTCTTGGAATGTGTAAAAATGATTGTAGTATGAACAGAAACATGTGTTATGGCTTGCAGATGTGTTGGATATATTCATATTGAGTGCTAAGTAAGAATTTTATTCTCACTTAAAATATTTTAACTAATTTTCTTCTTACTAAAAGTCACTTAACATTTCTCTCTTTATTTTTCAAAAATATTTGACTAATGTAAATAAATAGAACATTCATTTCTGAACATTTTGATATATTGTACATGTTCCATAAAATTAAATATATAAGTTTTATGTCAAAACTAATAACAGCTATCTGTATACAAATGTATAATTTAAAAAATGGCTTGTAAAAACGTGACTTTTACCCTGGTCCACTAAGAGTTAATGCTAAAAATAGAAATATAGGTCAATATTTGTCAACTAGTCCAAGCCTCCACATTTACTCTCTGAAATAAGTGAATAAAACTAATTGATTGATAGGACCATCATTATTGCACTTGGGTAAGTAATCATGTGTGCTCCGATCTCTTTCTTACACAGGAAGATCTCAGCTGCAGTACCCGAACTCTGCAGCACCAGTGAGGGTCTCCGATGTAATTTGAAGACGATTTGAAAAATGTGAAAAAATATCCCAATGGCTCTACCAGGAAGAAACCGAGGAACCAGTACCTTTGGCACGATAGACGAGCAGCTAACCTCTATACCATAGAGACCCGAAAATAAAACTGAGATTTCTGACTAAGTAAACTAAGAATTAAACACCACATGATGATGATGTTTATAAGTTTGTTCCATATCTATTTTCAGCCGGAGGATCACAGTGCTACAAATAAAGCTAAAGATTCCATTAAGAGATTAGTAAGTTGAATAACTACAAGATGTTTCACTTTTAATTCTTCTATCAATAACTGTTTCTTTCTTTCTCTACCACTTTCTTCTTGTATCAATAACTGTTTCTTTTCTTTCTATCTCTACCACTTTCTTCTCTCAACATGAATAGCACTATGTTTTCTTTTCTCAACATGAATAGCACTATGTTTTCTTTTCTCAACATGAATAGCACTTTCTTCACTCAACATGAATAGCACTATATTTTCTTCACTCAACATGAATAGCACTATGTTTTCTTCTCTCAACATGAATAGCACTATGTTTTCTTCTCTCAACATTAATACCACTATGTTTTCTTCACTCAACATGAATAGCACTTTCTTCACTCAACATGAATAGCACTATATTTTCTTCACTCAACATGAATAGCACTATGTTTTCTTCTCTCAACATGAATACCACTATGTTTTCTTCACTCAACATGAATAGCACTATGTTTTCTTCTCTCAACATGAATACCACTATGTTTTCTTCTCTCAACATGAATAGCACTATATTTTCTTCACTCAACATGAATAGCACTATATTTTCTTCACTCAACATGAATAGCACTATGTTTTCTTCACTCAACATGAATAGCACTATGTTTTCTTCACTCAACATGAATAGCACTATGTTTTCTTCACTCAACATGAATAGCACTATATTTTCTTCACTCAAAAATGAATAGCACTATGTTTTCTTCACTCAACATGAATAGCACTATGTTTTCTTCACTCAACATGAATAGCACTATATTTTCTTCACTCAACATGAATAGCACTATATTTTCTTCACTCAAAAATGAATAGCACTATGTTTTCTTCACTCAACATGAATAGCACTATATTTTCTTCTCTGTGTTCATATTACCAGTCAGATATTGTATCCCTCTCAATTTCTTGTCCATATTATTTGTTTTATTTTCTTTAGATTTGTCATTTTCTAAATCTTGTTTTCAAAAATGTGTGTACTTGAGATACGTTCTGGAGTTTACGAGATTTTTATCAATATTTTATTTTCATTGTGAACAGGGAAGAGGTTTGCGTAAACCAGCAGAAACCATCACAGAAAATGGAGCATTTGAAGAAATTGGTGATGAGGATTTGTGAGCTCATCTACCTGTTCTATTGATATATGGATGTGACATGATGGCATGGATGTGACATGGATGTGGACAATGGACATGAATGTGACATGATGGTGACATGTGTACTGATGGTGACATGATATGACATGGCTGTGACATGAATGTGACTTGATGGTGACATGATAACGACATGGCTGTGACATGATGGCGACATCGATGTGACATGATGGTGACATGAATGTGACATGATGGTGACATGAATGTGACATGATGGTGACATGATGGTGACATGCATGTGACATGATGGTGACATGATCGCAACATGGCTGTGACATGATGGTGCTTGCTGCCATTCTAACGTTGTGTGATATATCAATCTTACAGACTACATGTTTGTATTGAATACCATTCATGTTTGTATTGTATACTATTCATGTTTGTATTGTATATTATTCATGTTTGTATTGAATATTATTCATGTTTGTATTGTATACTATACATGTTTGTATTGTATATTACTGATGTTTGTATTGCATATTACTCAAGTTTATATTAAACATTATATAAATGTTTGTATTGTACTATACCCTGAGTACACTACTGTACTGACATCTAGTTTAACACTGACCAGATGACCAAGTGATATTTGATGAGGAGCAGGTGACCAAGTAATGTCCACTTGCTGGAGCAATGATGATGGCCAAAAAGATTTATCTATGGTTGAACCTGGTGGAAAAGCAAGGTTGTATTCTACCTCCACTATTGTTTGGAGTGGCCATTGACTGGATGATGAGAAAATGTTGCAATGGTGAAACTGGCATTGATTGAGTAGAAAATAGTCAACTAGAAGATTTGAATTTTGCAGATGATATTGCCTTGTTAAGTAAAAACAACCAAGATATGCACAAAAAAACAGACAACTTGTCATCTATAGCATTATCGACATAGGGGAAGACTGCAGTAAAACTATGCAACAATGGCAAAACACGTAAAAACAAAGTACTATAGTTTTACAAAAATAATAACAATACACAGCAATGTTGCTTGATAAAGGCCTTTCGGTGAAAGCGTTGCTGTGTAGTTTTTTTGTATTTTGTAAAACTAGCAGTACTTGTTTTTCACGTGTTTCTAAACTATCTATATCATCAAAAGTTGAACTGCAGATAAATTATGAAAAAACAAATATAATGAAGACACCTATGGCAAGTAATGCAGATATCACCCTGGAATCTAAAATGATAAAAATAACAGAGCAGTTCACCTATTTAGGTAGCAATTTTGATTGCACAGGAAATGTTAAAAAGAAATTATGATACTAATTGGTAAAAAGCTTTTAAAAATCTAAATAAAATATGGAACTGCAAGTTATATAGTATTAAAACTAAATTACGAATTTTCAATTCAAATATTGTATCAATTCTAACATATGCCAGCAAGAGTTGGAAAATAACTAAAGATATAGAAAGCAAGTTGAATGCATTTGAAAATAGATGTCTGCGAAAAATAATGAACATAAAATGGAACGAATTCAGGAGAAGTGATGAAATCAGAGACATGTCTGGTCAACCACTAGTGATAGATGTTATAAGAAGGAGAATATGGAGATATGTTGGACATACCTTGAGAAGAAATTATCAAAGAATAACAAAGCAGGCATTGAAATGGGAGGCAAAGCGTTCAAGAAAGAGAGGATAACCTAGGGAAACCCTGAAAAAAACTTTTCTGAGAGGCAAGAAATATCAGGCTCAATTGCATAAAAGAGATCGAGCTAGTTGTCCTGGGAAGAGGGGTATGGAGAAATTACTTGCAGGCCCCATGTAACGTATAATGGCATGAGAAGAATGTATATAGATGACCAAGTGGTATTTGATGAGGAGCAGGTGACTAAGTAATTAAAACTCTGGTCTCCTAGTCTTAAGAAAGGGAGTTCAAGGTATTTGGTTTTCCCATCCTTACTGTTTCTTCTAACCATCATTGTCTGAAGGTATATCATTTCTCAGCCTTGTTGTCTTTTCTAACCATCATTGGCTGAAGGTATATCATTTCTCAGCCTTGCTGTCTTTTCTAACCATCATTGGCTGAAGGTATATCATTTCTCAGCCTTGCTGTCTTTTCTAACCATCATTGGCTGAAGGTATATCATTTCTCAGCCTTGCTGTCTTTTCTAACCATCGTTGACTGAAGGTATATCATTTCTCAGCCTTGCTGTCTTTTCTAACCATCATTGGCTGAAGGTATATCATTTCTCAGCCTTGCTGTCTTTTCTAACCATCGTTGACTGAAGATATATCATTTCTCAGCCTTGCTGTCTTTTCTAACCATCTTGCTGAAGTATATCATTTCTCAGCCTTGCTGTCTTTTCTAACCATCATTGGCTGAAGGTATATCATTTCTCAGCCTTGCTGTCTTTTCTAACCATCATTGACTGAAGGTATATCATTTCTCAGCCTTGCTGTCTTTTCTAACCATCATTGGCTGAAGGTATATCATTTCTCAGCCTTGCTGTCTTTTCTAACCATCATTGGCTGAAGGTATATCATTTCTCAGCCTTGCTGTCTTTTCTAACCATCATTGGCTGAAGGTATATCATTTCTCAGCCTTGCTGTCTTTTCTAACCATCATTGGCTGAAGGTATATCTTCAGCCTTGCTTCTTTCTAACCTCATTGGCTGAAGGTATCTTTCTCCTTTTCTTTCTAACCATCGTTGACTGAAGGTATATCATTTCTCAGCCTTGCTGTCTTTTCTAACCATCATTGGCTGAAGGTATATCATTTCTCAGCCTTGCTGTCTTTTCTAACCATCGTTGACTGAAGATATATCATTTCTCAGCCTTGCTGTCTTTTCTAACCATCGTTGTCTGAAGATATATCATTTCTCAGCCTTGCTGTCTTTTCTAACCATCATTGGCTGAAGGTATATCATTTCTCAGCCTTGCTGTCTTTTCTAACCATCGTTGACTGAAGATATATCATTTCTCAGCCTTGCTGTCTTTTCTAACCATCGTTGACTGAAGGTATATCATTTCAGCCTTGCTGTCTTTCTAACCATCTTGACTGAAGGTATATCATTTCTCAGCCTTGCTGTCTTTTCTAACCATCATTGGCTGAAGGTATATCATTTCTCAGCCTTGCTGTCTTTTCTAACCATCGTTGACTGAAGATATATCATTTCTCAGCCTTGCTGTCTTTTCTAACCATCGTTGACTGAAGGTATATCATTTCTCAGCCTTGCTGTCTTTTCTAACCATCATTGACTGAAGGTATATCATTTCTCAGCCTTGATGTCTTTTCTAACCATCATTGACTGAAGGTATATCATTTCTCAGCCTTGATGTCTTTTCTAACCATCGTTGACTGAAGGTATATCGTTTCCCAGCCTTGCTGTCTTTTCTAACCATTGTTGGCTGAAGAAAGTATGTCGTGCTATTCACATTTTTATTAAGACAGACATTTGACTAAGATAGATAATTTATTACTAAGACAGATAATTGACTAAGACAGACATTCAGATTTACAATACACAATGTGCGAGCAAGTGAGTCTGTACGTATATACTTGACAGTGTTTGTACTTTGTGAAAAATTGGCAAGTTTTATTGACATAACTATGTTCTCTTCTTTAATTTCAATATGTCTTATATTTATCTATTTGATGCAATTATAGTTTTCTAATTGTGTTTGTGACACATTGGTTTGTCCACAATTCTCATAGAAGTGTTCTCACAACTAGATATTTCATTGGTTTGTCCACAATTCTCATAGAAGTGTTCTCACAACTAGATATTTCATTGGTTTGTCAACAATTGTCATAGAAGTGTCATAGAAGTTATGTTATGTTATGTTATGCGATCGATGTCATGGCACATTGGGCATTACCCATTCGTGCTCTGTTCTCTGCTGCAGCAACCATCAAAGAAGTGTCATAGAAGTGTTCTCACAACTAGTTATTTCATTGGTTCGTCCACAATTGTCATAGAAATGTTCTCACAACTAGATATTTCATTGGTTCGTCCACAATTGTCAGAGAAGTGTTGACAATTTGATTAGTCAGTGAGAATCTGGTTACCTAGGGTTTACAACATTCCATCTCTGTGTTAGATATAAACATACAACATTCCATCTCTGTGTTAGATATAAACATATAACATTCCATCTCTGTGTTAGATATAAACATACAACATTCCATCTCTGTGCTAGACATGAGATGCAACATTCCATCTCTGTGTTAGATATAAACATACAACATTCCATCTCTGTGTTACATATAAACATACAACATTCCATCTCTGTGCTAGACATGAGATGCAATATTCTATCTCTGTGTTACATAAACATACAACATTCCATCTCTGTGCTAGACATGAGATGCAACATTTTATCTCTGTTAGACATGGAACACAACATTCCATCTCTGTGCTAAGTATAAACATACAACATTCCATCTCTGTGCTAGACATGAGATACAACATTCCATCTTTGTGCTAGACATGAGATACAACATTCCATCTCTGTGCTAGACATGAGATACAACATTCCATCTCTGTGATAGACATGAGATACAACATTCCATCTCTGTGCTAGACATGAGATACAACATTCCATCTCTGTGCTAGACATGAGATACAACATTCCATCTCTGTGCTAGACATGAGATACAACATTCCATCTCTGTGCTAGACATGAGATACAACATTCCATCTTTGTGCTAGATATGAGATACAACATTCCATCTTTGTGCTAGATATAAACATATAAAGGGAGTCATCACTGACAGATTTTTATTCGTGACTTTCAACAAGTCAACTCTTATCAGATGTATTCTTTGACAACCAATGACAACTAATGACAACTAATCACAACTAATGATAACCACTGACAACACACCTGACAACTAATGACAACCACTGACAACTAATGCAACCACTAAACAAGGCAACCAACTGACAACAATAGGCAACCACTGACAACTAATGACAACCAATGACAACTAATGACAACCACTGACAACTAATGACAACCACTGACAACTAATGACAACCAATGACAACCACTGATAACTAATGACAACCACTGACAACTAATGACAACTAATGACAACCACTTACAACTAATGACAACCAATGACAACTAATGACAACCACTGACAACTAATGACAACCACTGACAACTAATGACAACAAATTACATATCTGCATCATTCTAGAAATGACAGTTATGACATTCATGCATCACTTTAGTTGACAGCCCAACACCATTCAAACAAATGACAACAGAGATACATATATGTACTGCTAGAATAATGACAGCTCTGACATCTGCTGCATCATCAATAGTGAAGAGACTTTATCAACATATTTTAACTGTCATGTTGTTGGTGAGAGAGAGAGACTGAGAGAGAGAGAGCAGAGAGAGGGAGATGCGTGTGTTGAGCTGAACAGTTGAGCTAATGGAAGTCATTTGCGTGTGTGTGATATATTCTAAACATTCCCACTGTGTGTTAACAAGTTATCAATGTTGAAAGGCATGTGTGTGTGTGCTAGCAAGTTATCAATGTTGAGAGAGAGAGAGAGAGAGAAAAAGAGTCTTCAAACAAACAACATGTAATATTTACTTCTTAGTTTAACATTTCCTCACTGTCAACATGCAATTATTCAACGTTTGGTGTATTTCTCATGTTTCATAATACTTTGTATTTCTCATGTTTCATAATACTTTGTATTTCTCATGTTTCATAATACTTTCTATTTCTCATGTTTCATAATACTTTCTATTTCTCAAGAAATCATTGCTAGTAAACTTGATTGTAAAAGCTCAAATCATTGTGACTAATATCAAAATGCATTAAAAAGTTAATGTATTCAGATTCGAGTGTAGTTTGTGAATTTATGTGTTCAGATTCAAGTGTAACATGTGAAGTTAATGTGTTCAGATTCGAGTGTAGCATGTGAAGTTATGTGTTCAGATTCGAGTGTAGCATGTGAAGTTATGTGTTTAGATTTGAATGTAGCATGTGAAGTTATGTGTTTAGATTTGAGTGTAGCATGTGAAGTTATGTGTTCAGATTTGAGTGTAACATGTGAAGTTATGTGTTTAGATTTGAGTGTAGCATGTGAAGTTATGTGTTTAGATTTAAATGTAGCATGTGAAGTTATGTGTTCAGATTCGAGTGTAGCATGTGAAGTTATGTGTTCAGATTTGAGTGTAACATGTGAAGTTATGTGTTTAGATTTGAGTGTAGCATGTGAAGTTATGTGTTTAGATTTGAATGTAGCATGTGAAGTTATGTGTTTAGATTTGAGTGTAGCATGTGAAGTTATGTGTTCAGATTTGAGTGTAACATGTGAAGTTATGTGTTTAGATTTGAGTGTAGCATGTGAAGTTATGTGTTTAGATTTGAATGTAGCATGTGAAGTTATGTGTTTAGATTTGAGTGTAACATGTGAAGTTAATGTGGTCAGTTTTGAGTGTAGCTTGTGAAGCTAATGTATTCAGATTTGAGTGTCGCACAAGTGGTTACCGGGCCCAAATTGGGGGGTAAAGAACAGAACCATTGTTACCTGCCACGCATGTCGTAAGAGGCGACTAAGGGGGTTGGACGTGTGGCTAGCTACCTCACACCATAAAAACACGATGGCTACAGAACAGAGAGCAAACAGAGTAAACGCTGGCTGAAACCGGACACATCGCCGAAGGATAAGCACCAGATCTCCAAGTGATGCTGAAGATGTGACGAAAAACACACCAATGCTAAGGCTGCATGAATCAGATTTCCACATGAATAGAATTTATGGGGAAATCTGGTACATCAGTCTGGGTGGTGATCACGAGAGAGAGATATGAGTGTAGCTTGTGAGGTTTATGTGTTCAGATTTGAGTGTTCTTCTTTTGTCAGCACATTGTTACCGGGTTGTTAACCCAGTCTTGTGGTTTTATGACACTGTTAGTCTTGTGCTTCTCTGGTGACTTGTGTGATGGTTTTCTTAGTCCCCTGGCCGAATTCAACTACATTATCTATCCACCTTTTTCTCGGTCTTCCTCTCACCTTCCTTCCTGATATTCTGTTGTGGAAAGCTGCATAGGCAGTTTGGTCTGTTCGCATTCTTACTAAGTGGCCAAAACACTTAATTCTCTGTTTCGCTATATAATTCAAGCACGCTCTTGTTCCAACCTTTTCTCTGATGCTGGTATTCATTACTCTGTTGATTCTTGTGTTGTTGGTAACTTTGCGAAGACATCTCATTTCTCATGTTGCTATTTTCTGTGTATGTTTCTTATTCATTGTCCATGTTTGACTTTGGTAACATAGAGTAGGTATGAAGATGATTTTGATCAACTGTTGTTTAGCTGTCAGTGAGATGTTTGGATGTCTAAGTATTGGCGCTAGTTGGTAGGTTATTGCATTTGCTTTCTGGACTCTAGTTTCTATCTCTCTGTCGAGTCTTCCATCCTCTGTAAATACACTTCCTAGATACTTGAATTCCTGTAATTGCTCTATCGTATTGCTGTTGATGTTTAGTGTATTATGTTTCCTTTCTATATTCATTACCTCAGTTTTGGCTATGTTTATGTTCATGTCATATTTGTTACAGTTATAATATAAGGTGTCGATATGATGTTGTAGTTCTTGTTTTTGTTGGTATATCAAACATTGGTCGTCTGTAAATAACAATTCATTAATTGTTTATGTTTCTAATTTTGACTCCTGTGTAATTTTATCCATGTATGTTATAAAAGTAGAGGTGAGAGGACACACCCCTGTCTGACGCCTGATGTTATAGGGAACCAGTCTGTCATTACCACTGTTGTTCTTACTGAACTTTGAGTTTCTTTGTATAGGTACATAATATTGCCTAATAATTGTCCTTGTACACCATACTTCTCAAGGGTCTTCCATAGTTTGTCTATCCTATACTATATGCAATGTTGATCTAACATACCTGGTCACATCTTACAGGAAGGCAATGTTGTTCTGAGTTCATCTGCAGATGTGTACGCATTGACTGAACCATCAGCCAATAAACAGAACTAGTATACTGACCAGTTGTCTCACATTACAGAACTAGTGTACTGACCAGTTGTCTTACATTACAAAACTACTGTACTGACCAGTTGTCTTACATTACAGAACTAGTGTACTGACCAGTTTAGTTTAGTCGCCGGGTCACCATCACTGCACGTCAAACAAATTAGTCCATAAGTGCTCCGATCTCTCCCTTAGTATGTCCATCAGCGTGTGGCGACTAACGACACCGGTTCTTTGTCGGTTTACAATTCTTCTTTGTCTGCCAGCATAGCGTTCTTGTCGAGCTACACCACAACTAACTTTGAGTTCTTGCAGTCTGGTTAGTGTTGTAGACTCACTGCTATTACGTGAATCATGTACATGTCCTCTCTCCCTTAAGGAATTTATAATATCAGCCTGGTCCATTGCTCGCCCACTTTGTACAGCAGCCATACCTGCAAGCCTATCCACGTTCATTCCCCCTTACACCTGCATGCCCTGACACAAAAATAAAATTGATCTTTGTCAACTTAGACCTCCCCAGCGACTCCAACCAAAGTCTCTTAGCTCATCCTGTTTCAATCTTCCTGAGTATACTCATTGAGTCACTGAGAAAACATGCATGAATAAAAGTCTGTGATTCCAGTCAAATCATCGCTTTGTTAACCGCAATGATTTCCATAGTGAGACTGCTCGTATTCACGTCAAAACCACCACTGTCTTCCTTCACAACATCTCCTCCGACCTGAGCAGTGAAAGCCCACAAGCTCCGCACATGTCGAATCACCGAACCATCCGTATAAATTATTACATCATGCTCAGATGCGTTCTCAGAAATTAATGCCTGAACTGCTGCCTCCACGACAAGTGGGTTGTCTTGTCTGCATTCTTTTCCAAGTTTGATGCATACAGAAAAAGATGTATTGATTCCTATTGGCACTGGTATCCATTCTTCACAGGGATCAATGTCTTCAAGTGTACACACCTGTTCAATACAGTCCTCGGCCTGACCCATCTTTTTAACCTATTTCCTTTTTGTTTCTTTATTTCCATATGCAGAGGATGTTGTGTGTCAGCATTGACTCGAAGGTATGCCCGTGCACGGCTCACGGCTCATCAGTGTTCTATATTCCATAGTTGGAGATTCTATATTCCACAGTCAAGAAGATAGCGCATCGCCCTGCGCGACGTGTCTTTAGTGCATCCAAGTATAATGCGCATCGCCTCGTTCTGTATTCTTTCCAGTCGCTGATCAGTTTATAAGTCAGAAAACTGTTTACAGATTGCGTTGACTTGAGTTACTTTGTACTGTCAGTTGGAACCTGCAGAGAAAGAGGAGTAGGGGAAGACCTAAACAGACCTGGAGAAGAGAGCTGGAGGCTGATTTTAAAAAGGATAGATAGAACATGGAAAGAGTTGGAAGGGATGACAAGAGAGAGGAAGAGCTGGAAGAAGTTTGTTGAAGACCTGTACTCCATTGGGAGTTGAAAGGTGAAGAAGAAGAAGTCAGAACAGTCCATGTTACAGAACAAGTTTCCTGTATACATGTCACATCTCTTGGGTTGACTTGAGTTACTTTGTACTAGTCAGTTAGAACAGTCCATGTTACATCTCTTGGGTTGACTTGAGTTACTTTGTACTAGTCAGTTAGAACAGTCCATGTTATATCTCTTGGGTTGACTTGAGTTACTTTGTACTAGTCAGTTAGAACAGTCCATGTCACAGAACAAGTTTCCTGTATACATGTCACATCTCTTGCATTGACTTGAGTTACTTTGTACTAGTCAGTTAGAACAGTCCATGTTATATCTCTTGGGTTGACTTGAGTTACTTTGTACTAGTCAGTTAGAACAGTCCATGTCACAGAACAAGTTTCCTGTATACATGTCACATCTCTTGGGTTTGGTAGTTTAGTTCAAACAAAATCTTCAATGATTAAGTAACAATTTATTTTAGTTTAATATTTTTTATTAACTCAAACATGTTCTATAAATGTTCAAGGCATTCAACTACTAATCACACAAAAACTAACTAGAAAACCTGAATCAGAACATCTGCTAACAAAGTCAAACATGGGTGGGCATATGCCTAACAGAGATGACAAACATGGGTGGGCATATGCCTAACAGAGATGACAAACATGGGTGGCATTTGCCTAACATACAGCCAATGAGATGACAAAGGGTCAGCAAACCAGAGCTGATCAAGATATCTAGTTCCATGTAGTTGACCTTGTAACAGGCTGTATCCCTGTAGTCTATCAAAGTGAGTAAGACTGGGAGAGGGAAGGCAAATCCATTCCCAAAAATTATATGTTGATGTGTCAGGCTAAAAAGTACAAATTCACACGCTCACTGAGACAAAAATGTCATTTTTTAAAACTGTTGAGGGCAACAAAAAGAATGATAATTTGAAGCATTTAGTCAACACATGAAGCATTTAGTCAACACATGAAGCATTTAGTCAACACATGAAGCAGTTAGTCAACACATGAAACATTTAGTCAACACATGAAGCATTTAGTCAACACATGAAGCATTTAGTCAACACATGAAGCATTTAGTCAACACATGAAGTATTTAGTCAACAATGTCGATCTAACATAGAAGTCATTTATCAAACATGAAGTATTAGTAACAATGTCGATCTAACATGAAGTATTTAGTCAAAACAATGTCTGATCTAACATGATTAGTCAACAATGTGATCAAACATAGATTTAGTCAAACAATGTCAATCTAACATGAAGTATTTAGTCAACAATGTCGATCTAACATGAAGCATTTAGTCAACAATGTCGATCAAACATGAAGCATTTAGTCAAACAATGTCAATCTAACATGAAGTATTTAGTCAAACAATGTCAATCTAACATGAAGTATTTAATCAAACAATGTCGATCTAACATGAAGTATTTAGTTAACAATGTCGATCAACATGAAGTATTTAGTAAAACAATGTGATCTAACATGAAGTATTTAATCAAACAATGTCGATCTAACATGAAGTATTTAGTCAACAATGTCGTCAAACATGAAGTATTTAGTCAAACAATGTCAATCTAACATGAAGTATTTAATCAAACAATGTCGATCTAACATGAAGTATTTAGTCAACAATGTCGATCTAACATGAAGTATTTAGTCAAACAATGTCGATCTAACATGAAGTATTTAGTCAAACAATGTCGATCTAACATGAAGTATTTAATCAAACAATGTCGATCTAACATGAAGTATTTAGTCAAACAATGTCGATCTAACATGAAGTATTTAGTCAAACAATGTCGATCTAACATGAAACATTTAGTCAACAATGTCGATCTAACATGAAGTATTTAGTTAACAATGTCGATCCAACATGAAGCATTTAATCAAACAATGTCGATCTAACATGAAGCATTTAGTCAAACAATGTCGATCAAACATGAAGTATTTAGTTAACAATGTCGCTCAAACATGAAGTATTTAGTCAACAATTTCGCTCTAACATGAAGTATTTAGTCAAACAATGTCAATCTAACATGAAATATTTAGTCAACAATGTCACTCTAACATGAAGTATTTAGTCAAACAATGTCGATCTAACATGAAGTATTTAGTCAAACAATTTTGCTCTAACATGAAGTATTTAGTCAAACAATTTCGCTCTAACATGAAGCATTTAGTCAACAATGTCACTATACAATGAAGAAGTTTGACTGGTCAACATAACACTACTTCTAAAAGAAAATTTATCTTGAGTACATTTATCTTCATCATGTTGTTGCTGGTGTTGTTGTTGTTGCTGTTGTTGGTGGGGTTGGTGTTGTTGTTGTTGCTGCTGATGCTGATGTTGTTGCTGTTGCTTTTATTTTGAGAAATAGTCTATGACAAGATGAATACAAAAACACAAGATTTCATGGCAGTGATATGTTAGATGAGAAAAGGCAATACTTGAACAAGAAAAATAAGTCCTATGGACATGTCTGGAGTGCAATGAAGATATTCCAAACTGAAACAAACTGAAACTGAAGAAAAACAAGGTAACTTGACTGGACATTCATTTTGTCCATACAAGTAAAATGAGCTAACTTGACTGGACATTCATCTTGTCTGTACAAGTAAAATGAGCTAACTTGACTGGACATTCATCTTGTCCATACAAGTAAAATGAGCTAACTTGACTGGACATTCATCTTGTCTGTACAAACTTATCATCACAAGACTCAGGCAGAAAGTATCTATCTTGGATTTCTTGAAGAAGATCAATTTTCTTTTTGTGATGATCAATAGCCATCTGTAAGGGGAGAAGAACATTTGCTATATTTCAACTATCCATATTAGGGAAGACTGCAGTCAAACTATGTCACAATAACGATACACATAAAAACAAACAAATGCTGAGTTGTACAAAGCAATTCACAACAACGTTTCATTCAAAGACATTTATCAAAAGGATACAACGAAGTGAAGAAATTCTACCTTTACTAGCACACTAACGATAGAATCAAGCACACAACATATAGAATCAGACACACAACGTATAGAATCAGACACACAACGTATGAATCAGACACACATTAGAATCAGACACACAACGTATAGAATCAGACACACAACGTATAGAATCAGACACACAACATATAGAATCAGACACACAACGTATAGAATCAGACACATCAGCTGTAGAATCAGACACACAACATATAGAATCAGACAATAAATTTCGAACATAAAATCATTTTAGAGAGTAGACATGAACAAAACAAAGTATACGATTTACAAATTGTAGATGTCTGTTCAGAAAGAAATAGATTAGTGTAGGAAGAAATAGATTATGTTCAGAAAGAAATAATTATGTTCAGAAAAAATAGATTATGTTCAGAAAGAAATAGATTATGTTCAGAAAGAAATAGATTATGTTCAGAAAGAAATAGATTATGTTCAGAAAGAAATAGATTATGTTCAGAAAGAAATAGATTATGTGTAGGAAGAAATAGATTATGTTCAGGAAGAAATAGATTATGTTCAGAAAGAAATAGATTATGTTCAGAAAGAAATAGATTATGTTCAGAAAGAAATAGATTATGTTCAGAAAGAAATAGATTATGTTCAGAAAGAAATAGATTATGTTCAGAAAGAAATAGATTATGTGTAGGAAGAAATAGATTATGTTCAGGAAAAATAGATTATGTTCAGAAAGAAATAGATTATGTTCAGAAAGAAATAGATTATGTTCAGGAAGAAATAGATTATGTGCAGAAGAAATATATTATGTTCCAGGAAGAAATAGATTATGCAATAGTTAGTAAACAGCACAATATTATATGTTCTTCTCATATGCTGTTATATGTTACATAGGCCTCAAGAAATGTCTCCATACCACTCTATCCTTTGCAATGTGTTCAATCTCTTCTGTGGAACTGAGTCAGATATTTCTCCATACCACTCTACAGTGTTTCTACTAAAGTGCTTCTACTAAGTGCTTCTACTAAAGTGTTCTACTAAAGTACTTCTCAAGTCTTCTACTAAGTGCTTCTACTAAAGTACTTCTTCAAGTACTTCTTCTAAGTGCTTCTACTAAAGTGCTTCTACTAAGTGCTTTTCTAAAGTGCTTCTACTAAAGTGCTTCTTCTAAGGGGATTAAAGAATGGATATATATATGGATAACTGTTGGTGATGGAACAGAGATACTGGCCAATGATAACTGTTGGTGATGGAACAGAGATACTGGCCAATGATAACTGTTGGTGATGGAACAGAGATACTGGCCAATGATAACTGTTGGTGATGGAACAGAGATCTGGCAATGATAACTGTTGGTGATGGAACAGAGATACTGGCCAATGATATTACTAACCAAATGTTGATTGATCAACAGCTCATGGTGTGACACCTCATCTTCCAACATCTCCTTCAGTTTGTCAAACTGTAGTTTTGCTAGAGAAAACAGATTTAGAAACTTGACATGATTGGTACAACTAAACCAACTTGACATGATTGGTACAACTAAACCAACTTGACATGATTGGTACAACTAAACCAACTTGACATGATTGGTACAACTAAACCAACTTGACATGATTGGTACAACTAAACCAACTTGACATGATTGGTACAACTAAACCAACTTGACATGATTGGTACAACTAAACCAACTTGACATGATTGGTACAACTAAACCAACTTGACATGATTGGTACAACTAAACCAACTTGACATGATTGGTACAACTAAACCAACTTGACATGATTGGTACAACTAAACCAACTTGACATGATTGGTACAACTAAACCAACTTGACATGATTGGTACAACTAAACCAACTTGACATGATTGGTACAACTAAACCAACTTGACATGATTGGTACAACTAAACCAACTTGACATGATTGGTACAACTAAACCACTTGACATGATTGGTACAACTAAACCAACTTGACATGATTGGTACAACTAAACCAACTTGACATGATTGGTACAACTAAACCAACTTGACATGATTGGTACAACTAAACCACTTGGCTATAACACTTTGATATCATCTATCTGTGACTCTTTACTAAACCACTTGGCTATCAGTGACTCCAACTAAACCATGTGACTATCTGTGACTCCAACTAAACCACTTGGCTATCAGTAACTCCAACTAAACCACTTGGCTATCTGTGACTCCAACTAAACCACTTGGCTATCTGTGACTCCAACTAAACCACTTGGCCATCAGTAACTCCAACTAAACCACTTGGCTATCTGTGACTCCAACTAAACCACTTGGCTATCTGTGACTCCAACTAAACCACTTGGCTATCTGTGACTCCAACTAAACCACTTGGCTGTCTGTGACTCCAACTAAACCACTTGGCTATCTGTGACTCCAACTAAACCACATGACTATCTGTGACTCCAACTAAACCACTTGGCTGTCGGTGACTCCAACTAAACCACTTGGCTATCGGTGACTCCAAATAAAAATATTCATGTTAACTTATTCAGTTTTTCTCAGACTCAAGCAGAGATTGAGCAGATATAAAACCATTGACGAGATTCATTCATGCAAGTATATATATATATATATATATATATATATATATATATATATATATATTTATTAGAATCTGAAGGATACATTCCTAGTGATTGATGGTTGATTAACTAGATGTTCAACAAAGTTTGACTCCCGAGTGGTTACCTGGGCCCACATTTGGGGCGTAAAGAATAGAACCACTGTTAACTGCCATGCATGTCAGTAGAGGCGACTAAGGAGGTTTGACTGAAATTGGATGCACATGTTCTAAACATGTTGAAGTCTATGCGTTTAGGGGCCTACCAAACCAATGTGCAACGTATTACCCGTTCTTGGCAAAAATCAAACATATCACAAAGAGTGATTAAAATTGGTTGTAAAGAACGAACACAAAGAAGAAGAAGAACAACAAAGTCTGACAGGGATAGTGTAGACCTAGACTACTCTTTGACATGTTTGTCTGCCTAGACTACTCTTTGACATGTTTGTCTGCCTAGACTACTCTTTGACATGTTTGTCTGCCTAGACTACTCTTTGACATGTTTGTCTGCCTAGACTACTCTTTGACATGTTTGTCTGCCTAGACTACTCTTTGACATGTTTGTCTGCCTAGACTACTCTTTGACATGTTTGTCTGCCTAGACTACTCTTTGACGTGTTTGTCTGCCTAGACTACTCTTTGACATGTTTGTCTGCCTAGACTACTCTTTGACATGTTTGTCTGTCTAGACTACTCTTTGACATGTTTGTCTGCCTAGACTACTCTTTGACATGTTTGTCTGCCTAGACTATCAGAACAGATGAAAGGACAAAAAAGTAGATCATTCTTTCGCTTGAAATATTGTCTATATATTCAATGTTGTCTCTTGTATCCTTCCTTCCTTTCGTTCGCTGAAATATTGTCTATATATTCAATGTTGTCTCTTGTATCCTTCCTTCCTTTCGTTTGCTTGAAATATTGTCTATATATTCAATATTGTCTCTTGTATCCTTCTTTCCTTTCGTTCGCTTGAAATATTGTCTATATATTCAATGTTGTCTCTTGTATTCTTCCTTCATTTCGTCTCGCTTGAAATATTGTCTATATATTCAATGTTGTCTCTTGTATCCTTCCTTCCTTTCGTCGCTTGAAATATTGTCTATACATTCAATGTTGTCTCTTGTATGAACTTCACTGTCTTTTGTTGTAGCTCACACAGAGATACATGTAGTTTTCTGCCGATCTATGTAGTTTTCTGCCGATCAATGTAGTTTCGCCGATCAATGTAGTTTTCTGCCGATCAATGTAGTTTTCTGCCGATCAATGTAGTTTTCTGTCGATCCATGTAGTTTTCTGTCGATCTATGTAGTTTTCTGCCGATCAATGTAGTTTTCTGTCGATCCATGTAGTTTTCTGTCGATCCATGCAGTTTTCTGTCAATCCATGTAGTTTTCTGTCGATCCATGTAGTTTTCTGTCGATCCATGTAGTTTTCTGTCGATCCATGTAGTTTTCTGTCGATCCATGTAGTTTTCTGTCGATCCATGTAGTTTTCTGTCGATCCATGTAGTTTTCTGTCGATCCATGTAGTTTTCTGTCATTCCATGTAGTTTTCTGTCGATCCATGTAGTTTCTGCATCCATGTAGTTTTCTGCCGATCCATGTAGTTTTCTGCCGATCCATGTAGTTTTCTGTCGATCCATGTAGTTTTTTGTCGATCCATGCAGTTTTCTGTCAATCCATGTAGTTTTCTGTCGATCCATGTAGTTTTCTGCCGATCTGTGTAGTTTCTACCGAGTATTGTTTCATTAGGCCATTGAGTTTGCCTCAGTGTATCATATTCAGGGCAGTCTTGAAGTGTGTGCTCTGCAATCTGGGGTGCCTGTCCACATGTACACATGGCTAAATTGCCAATTTTGAATGAAAGTAGATATGTGTGAGAGTGTATGTAGATATGTGTGAGAGTGTATGTAGATATGTGTGAGGTTGTATGTAGATATGTGTGAGGTTGTATATAGATATTTGTGAGGTTGTATGTAGATATGTGTGAGGTTGTATGTAGATATGTGTGAGGGTGTATGTAGATATGTGTGAGGTTGTATGTAGATATGTGTGAGGTTGTATGTAGATATTTGTGAGGTTGTAAGTAGATATGTGTGCGGTTGTATGTAGATATGCGTGAGGGTGTATGTAGATATGTGTGAGGTTGTATGTAGATATGTGTGAGAGTATGTAGATATGTGTGAGAGTGTATGTAGATATGTGTGAGAGTGTATGTAGATATGTGAGAGACAGGAGCGGCTCATCATTAGGGCCAGTGGGGCCAGGCCCCACCAAAAATATTGAGTAACGTGTACTTATTATTTCAGACTTGCCCGTCTGCCCAGCGTGTTCATAGCGCATTGGAGTACGGATGACTATATCTCTGTGTGTACGGGTTCAATTCCGCGCGATGGCAGAAAAAGCCACAGATTGCCCAGATTTACGGTGTTCGTGGCACCGAACGAAGGTTACGATGTCCATGGCGCGAGCCAAGAGCTTAAAAGCTCAAGTGCTTCTGGATCGGAAAAAAAAAAAAAAAAAAAAAATTATTTCAGACATTATTTGTTTATAATTATTACTTTCAACAGGATACTGATTAGCTTTGAAAGTTGATATGTAGCACTAAAATATCACACACATTTTGAAATCTAAAATTCAACATATTTTTTCTCCAATTAGTATACACCCATGGTCATTAGGGGCCAGTAAGAACAGGCCTACCAAACCAAAAATAATTAACCAGTACTTATTATTTTTTTTTTATTTGTTCGTAATTATTATTGTTAACTTGACACTGATTAGCTTTGAAAGTTGAATATTTAACACTAAAATATAAATATTATATCATAATAATATAACAATCATAATAATATATAAACATTATTACTTTTAAAACTATTATATACGGTCTCCAATTCAGCTTCTCTCTATAACGCTTGACATATATATCAGCGCGCTATGTTTTATTGGGTCGTTTTAAAATTCTCTACTGACGATGTAACATTGCAACCTCTGACCTTTGACCGCTACCTTTAATAATAATTGCCAAAACAATTTATGTCATTTTATTCACCGGAAGCTAAGTTCCTACTCAATCAACCAATTAACAGTTAAACGACGACTCTTAAATAGTACCTTGTATAATTATCAATTGAATAACAAATTATATATAAAATAGTAGAAAAGGATATGCATTAATAGAAATATGTAACTAACTATTATTATAATCGTTAACAGTAATCGTCCGTTTCGTATTCAATATACATATGTCTTCTACAATGCACACTCGCTTGCGATTGACAAGCTGTGACCTACTTTTGAAGTTGTAGCTTACTTGAAATTCAAAATGAATCAAATGGATTATTTATTACGAAATCCGTTTCCTTCGTTAAAGATAGAAGAAAAGCTTGAAATTAAAAGGCTAGGTGCACATCAGCCAAATAGCTTTGTATATGTACAACATGATGGCAAGAAAAAGAGAACTTTCAATAATAAGTGGTTTAGTAAAAATCGTGGTTAACTGTCAGTGAGGAAAAGCAAAGTTTTTTTTGTTTTATTGTTTGCTATTTCATGGTGAAGGACTGTGGTCAACGGTAGGTAGTAGGGATCTCTTTTGTACCTTAGTTATATGGTATATATTTTAGTTGTTGTTAAACCCCAGGAATTATGAGTTTTCACCATTTTGCCTATAGTGCACGGAAGAGAGTGCCAGGCTTTCTTGCAATGAGAGCTGGCAATTATGGTTGACCATTGATTCAGGATGAGAGTATACGCTTACACGCAACTCGTACGTTGTTACTTCTTACATTTGCTTTGCATTTATGCAACTTTTTCATTAGACATCGGCAGAAGATGTGTGCATTCATTAGTATTTAGGATCCAAGAGGCGTGTCTGTGTTTGCTTTATTACCTATACCAGAGTAGCTCTCTCTCGATCCTTACCCCCTTAGCCAGACATGATCTTTTATCTATTTCCAGGGTCACCACAAGGAGGTGGAGTAGGATCCTGATCAGTGCAAGCTCACTTACCCTGGCGCAACGTTGTCCCGTTTGTTATTTGCGCATGCGGCGCAAATCATTATAGTAAAGGGGAATAACTCATGGAATAGACAAATAATAGTAAATACTAAAATATAAACCTAGCCTAAAAACCATGATTTTTACAAAATTTTGGTCTGGCCCCACCATCAAAAAGAACCACGAGCCGCCACTGTGTGAGTGCATGTAGATATGTGTGAGGTTGTATGTAGATATTTGTGAGGGTGTATGTATATATGTGTGAGGTTGTATGTAGATATGTGTGAGGTTGTATGTAGATATGTGTGAGGGTGTATGATGAGATGTGTGAGGTAAATACTGACAAAAACATGACAAATATCATTAAATGATTAACAAGCAGTTGTTGAGGTACATGATGATGATGATGAGGATGACATACCAAGTTACGAAAGTATTGCTCCTCTTTTGCTACTTCCATTTGAGCGAAAGAACCTCCAGCTGTCCTGTTCAAGGAAGAAGTAATACACACAGTAATTAAATATTCAATATAATCATGGAAGATACAGCAATCAAGCAAGCAGCAATGTCAACATGGAAGATACAGAAATCAACCAAGCAGCAATGTCAACATGGAAGATACAGCAATCATGCAAGCAGCAATGTCAACATGGAAGATACAGAAATCAAGCAAGCAGCAATGTCAACATGGAAGACACAGCAATCAAGCAAGCAACAATTTCAACATGGAAGACACAGCAATCAAGCAAGCAGCAATGTCAACATGGAAGATACAGCAATCAAGCAAGCAGCAATGTCAACATGGAAGATACAGCAATCAAGCAAGCAGCAATGTCAACATGGAAGACACAGCAATCAAGCAAGCAAGAATTTCCAAAATTGTTTGTGGACACTCAGATTTACTTGTGAAGTGAGGATGTGTCCACAAAAATGAGGAGATATGGCGATCCTAAGTTATATTCTATAAATAAACTTGCACACACACACACACACACACACTCACACACTAATAGCCGTCCATCACAAGCGATGATGACAACAATCTCAGACATGTGCTGTTGCACCTCTCTGGTGTGTGCGGAGGTGACTGTAGAGTCCAATCCTAGAACAGAATCCCCGACCACAGGTGGGGCATACATGATCAAGGTTAGACATGTGGGTGTTGTGTGCTCTGTCTTTTCACGCTGCTCGTTTTCTCTGTGACTCAACAATACGATGATTCTCAGCTATTCGGTTCCTCTTTTGTTGTTACAGTGACACATTTGGCGATCTTGCGCAAGGGATTCCCAGCACATATTGTCTATATCGAAGCATTTCAGAGACACTTTAAGAGTGTCTTTAAAGCGTTTTTCTGTCCACCAGCTAAACGTCTGCCCCCTTCAAGCTCGCCATACATCAACTGTTTTGGGATGCGTTTATCAGGCATCCGAGTAACGTGACCGACCCATCTCACTTGGGCCTTCTGCAACAGGGTGTTGACGCTTGGGATCTTTGCTCTTGTGAGGACTTCGCTGTCTGGAATTTTGTCCTGCCAGTTTATTTTTAGTATTCTGCGTAGACAGCTTGTGTGGAAATGGGTTAATTTTGCACACACACACACACTCACTCACACACACACACACACACACACACACACACTCACGCGCGCACATACACTCTCTCTTTCTTTCTCTTTATATCAAATTGTTCCTCAAACAAAAATCAACTGATGAACAAGTTTAAACAAGTTTGTACAGACCTGATAGAACCACCGCCACCACCTCCCTGAAAAATGAAGATCAAATAACAACATTTTAGCAACAAATATCAACAATAAATATCAGGAATAAATCATCGATTGCTAAAATTACAGAAATTGTGTCCTCATCATCAGCATGTGCCATGGTGACTAATTTGACAATCATGGATTCAAAAATGTTTATCCTGAGAACCAACTATCAGTTTCGACATTGACAACTTTCCCATGCCATAATGCTAGGCTGACCAGTGCTTTCTGTCTCTGTCACTCTTCTATCAATGTTGTCAGTATTGTCCATGCCATAATGCTAGGCTGACCAGTGCTTTCTGTCTCTGTCACTCTTCTAACAATGTTGTCAGTATTGTCCATGCCATAATGCTAGGCTGACCAGTGCTTTCTGTCTCTGTCACTCTTCTATCAATGTTGTCAGTATTGTCCATGCCATAATGCTAGGCTGACCAGTGCTTTCTGTCTCTGTCACTCTTCTATCAATGTTGTCAGTATTGTCCATGCCATAATGCTAGGCTGACCAGTGCTTTCTGTCTCTGTCACTCTTCTATCAATGTTGTCAGTATTGTCCATGCCATAATGCTAGGCTGACCAGTGCTTTCTGTCTCTGTCACTCTTCTATCAATGTTGTCAGTATTGTCCATGCCATAATGCTAGGCTGACCAGTGCTTTCTGTCTCTGTCACTCTTCTATCAATGTTGTCAGTATTGTCCATGCCATAATGCTAGGCTGACCAGTGCTTTCTGTCTCTGTCACTCTTCTATCAATGTTGTCAGTATTGTCCATGCCATAATGCTAGGCTGACCAGTGCTTTCTGTCCTGTCACTCTTCTATCAATGTTGTCATGTCAACCATGTGTTCCAAATCTCACTTTTTCTTTCATGCCAAATAATCATTGCCTTTTCACTTTAGCTGAACATTTTTTCTCTTCCTCTTTTCTTTGATGAATATGACGAACAAGAAGCTAGGTTATTAACATTTTTTTCATGTAGCTTTGTCCAATGGCCATTTTCACAGGTGTTCCAACTCATACTTATGTATCTCCAACTCCACTGTTCTTCCAGGTTAACTTCTGTTTCTACATTTCTTTATTTCTTCTGTATTATCTGTCTTTTATTCTTTATTTCTTCTAGTTGTGTGTTTGTGAGAGTTCTGGCATGTCTTCCAGGTGTGTTGTTGAGTAGTTCTATATGTTTCCTAGGTTTTGTGTTTTTGAGAGTTCTTGTATGTTTCCTTCTGTGTTTGTTGAGTAGTTCTTTGTATGTCTTCCTAGTTGTGTGTTTGTTGAGTAGTTCTTGGTATGTCTTCCTAGTTGTGTGTTTGTTGAGTAGTTCTTGGTATGTCTTCCTAGTTGTGTTTGTTGAGTAGTTCTTGGTATGTCTTCCTAGTTGTGTTTGTTGAGTAGTTCTTGGTATGTCTTCCTAGTTGTGTTTGTTGAGTAGTTCTTGGTATGTCTTCCTAGTTGTGTGTTTGTTGAGTAGTTCTTGGTATGTCTTCCTAGTTGTGTGTTTGTTGAGTAGTTCTTGGTATGTCTTCCTAGTTGTGTTTGTTGAGTAGTTCTTGGTATGTCTTCCTAGTTGTGTGTTTGTTGAGTAGTTCTTGGTATGTCTTCCTAGTTGTGTGTTTGTTGAGTAGTTCTTGGTATGTCTTCCTAGTTGTGTGTTTGTTGAGTAGTTCTTGGTATGTCTTCCTAGTTGTGTGTTTGTTGAGTAGTTCTTGGTATGTCTTCCTAGTTGTGTGTTTGTTGAGTAGTTCTTGGTATGTCTTCCTAGTTGTGTGTTTGTTGAGTAGTTCTTGGTATGTCTTCCTAGTTGTGTGTTTGTTGAGTAGTTCTTGGTATGTCTTCCTAGTTATGTGTTTGTTGAGTAGTTCTTGGTATGTCTTCCTAGTTGTGTGTTTGTTGAGTAGTTCTTGGTATGTCTTCCTAGTTGTGTGTTTGTTGAGTAGTTCTTGGTATGTCTTCCTAGTTGTGTTTGTTGAGTAGTTCTTGGTATGTCTTCCTAGTTGTGTGTTGTTGAGTAGTTCTTGGTATGTCTTCCTAGGTGTGTGTTTGTTGAGTAGTTCTTGGTATGTCTTCCTAGTTGTGTGTTTGTTGAGTAGTTCTTGGTATGTCTTCCTAGTTGTGTGTTTGTTGAGTAGTTCTTGGTATGTCTTCCTAGGTGTGTTGTTGAGTAGTTCTTGGTATGTCTTCCTAGTTGTGTGTTTGTTGAGTAGTTCTTGGTATGTCTTCCTAGTTGTGTGTTTGTTGAGTAGTTCTTGGTATGTCTTCCTAGTTGTGTTTGTTGAGTAGTTCTTGGTATGTCTTCCTAGTTGTGTTGTTGAGCAGTTCTTGGTATGTCTTTCTAGTTGTGTTGTTGAGTAGTTCTTGGTATGTCTTCCTAGTTGTGTGTTTGTTGAGTAGTTCTTGGTATGTCTTCCTAGTTGTGTGTTTGTTGAGTAGTTCTTGGTATGTCTTCCTAGTTGTGTTTGTTGAGTAGTTCTTGGTATGTCTTCCTAGTTGTGTTGTTGAGCAGTTCTTGGTATGTCTTCCTAGTTGTGTTTGTTGAGTAGTTCTTGGTATGTCTTCCTAGTTGTGTTTGTTGAGTAGTTCTTGGTTGCTGATTATATTTGGTCAAAGTCAGTGGTGGCTCGTCATTAGGGCCAGTGGGGCCAGGCCCCACTAAAAATAATGTATAATGTGTATTCATTATTTTATAAATTAAAATATAGCAACCAAAAACCATGATTTATCCGGGAAAAAATGTCTGGCCCCACCAACAAAAATGATCATGAGCTGCCGCTGGTCAAATTATTTGAAGAAGTTTTCTCTGATCATGACATTCTGTGGATGTTTCTTTTCACTTGTTCTCAATATTTACATCTATACAAAACTAAGTACATTCATAGTGGAATAGAAGTACATTCATAGTGGATGACTAGAGAAAGTACATTCATAGTGGATGACTAGAGAAAGTACATTCATAGTTGTGAACTAGAGAAAGTACATTCATAGTGGACGACTAGAGAAAGTACATTCATAGTGGATGACTAGAGAAAGTACATTCATAGTTGTGAACTAGAGAAAGTACATTCATAGTGGACGACTAGAGAAAGTACATTCATAGTGGATGACTAGAGAAAGTACATTCATAGTTGTGACTAGAGAAAGTACATTCATAGTGGATGACTAGAGAAAGTACATTCATAGTTGTGACTAGAGAAAGTACATTCATAGTGGATGACTAGAGAAAGTACATTCATAGTGGACGACTAGAGAAAGTACATTCATAGTGGATGACTAGAGAAAGTACATTCATAGTTGTGACTAGAGAAAGTACATTCATAGTTGTGACTAGAGAAAGTACATTCATAGTGGATGACTAGAGAAAGTACATTCATAGTGGATGACTAGAGAAAGTACATTCATAGTGGACGACTAGAGAAAGTACATTCATAGTGGACGACTAGAGAAAGTACATTCATAGTGGATGACTAGAGAAAGTACATTCATAGTGGATGACTAGAGAAAGTACATTCATAGTTGGATGACTGAGAAAGTACATTCATAGTGGATGTCTGAATAGTACATCTATACAGAGAAAGTACATTCATAGTGGATGACTAGAGAAAGTACATTCATAGTTGTGACTAGAGAAAGTACATTCATAGTTGTGAACTAGAGAAAGTACATTCATAGTGGACGACTAGAGAAAGTACATTCATAGTGGATGACTAGAGAAAGTACATTCATAGTTGTGACTAGAGAAAGTACATTCATAGTGGATGACTAGAGAAAGTACATTCATAGTGGATGACTAGAGAAAGTACATTCATAGTGGATGACTAGAGAAGTACATTCATAGTGGATGACTAGAAAGTACATTCATAGTGATGACTAGAGAAAGTACATTCATAGTTGTGACTAGAGAAAGTACATTCATAGTTGTGACTAGAGAAAGTACATTCATAGTGGATGACTAGAGAAAGTACATTCATAGTGGATGACTAGAGAAAGTACATTCATAGTGGACGACTAGAGAAAGTACATTCATAGTGGACGACTAGAGAAAGTACATTCATAGTGGATGACTAGAGAAAGTACATTCATAGTGGATGACTAGAGAAAGTACATTCATAGTGGATGACTAGAGAAAGTACATTCATAGTTGTGACTAGAGAAAGTACATTCATAGTTGTGACTAGAGAAAGTACATTCATAGTTGTGACTAGAGAAAGTACATTCATAGTTGTGACTAGAGAAAGTACATTCATAGTGTGACATAGAAAGTAAATTCATAGTGACGATAGAAATAAAATTAAGTCCAATGAAGTAGACAGTTAGAAATAGAAGCAGAGTAGACAGTTAGAAATGAAGACAGACACAAAGTAAACAAGTTTTAAATCTTCTTCTTCTTCGACCGCTGCATATCGACCACTTGTTAACCACTCTGTGCGATTTGCATGTGATCTGAGCCTAAGAGAGATTGTACGTTGTGCGTTGCGCCTACATGTAGGCCAGGACATTCGATTTCTGCAACGCTTTTATTTACTAGGTAACTTCCTAGGTCCTACATCAGTCGCCTCTACGACATGCCTTGTAGGTTGCAGTGGTACTATTCTTTGCTTCCCTTGCTGGCCCTGGCATCATATGGCGAAGTTTAAAATGAAGTCACACAATAAGTAACACATGTCCTAAATGAAGTCACACAATAAGTAAACATGTCTGAAATAAAGTCAAAAAAAAACATGTCAGAAACAAAAATTATAATCTAGGAACAAAAGAAATAAAGTAGATTTACATAAATGGAACAAGAAATAATCAGAAACAAGAAGACTCTGAAATGAAGTCCCTCATGAAACAAACAACACAGCCAATGAGATTAATCTAACTAAAGCAAGCCAAAAATATTTGGAATGAAATGTGCACAGAGGTATTGGGAAAGAAGGAGCGGAATCATAAGGCATGGATAACTCCAGAAACTCTCAAAGAAATAGAAGAAAGGAAAAAGAGGAAAGCAGATTTAAATAATAGCAAAACTAGAACTACCAAAGCCATAGTCCAGGAGGTCTCTGTGGCTGAGTGGTTAAGCCCTTTGCCTTGTGAGTCGAGGTCGTGGGTCAAGGTCGTGGGTTCGAATCCAGACCACACCGTTCTGTTCACGAGTGCATTTTTTCCAGAAACCCCTAGGATTGTTGCTGGAGCTACGGAGTTTGTGCTTTGTGCAATACTCTCGGCAGGTGGCATGCCATTTCTGCAGAGAGGACCGAGCCATATGGGGTAAAACCTGGTGCAATGAGGTCAATCTTTTGGCTTTAAACCCTTTAACTGATTCAGTCCGTGGAACACTGTAGTGCACATATTTCTTATCTGCGTGGCCCAAGCGTCTTTTAAAAGACGGCTACTATTGCGTTGAGTTTCATTAATTTTCACTCCGATTGTAGTTTTATATCAACCGGAAACTAAGTAGAAAGGAAGTACTAACGATAACCAAATCACAACATCGTGGTTTTGACTAGAATCTGAAGTGAAACCAAGTTTAATTTTCGTTTTCAAGTTACCCTGTGATTAAAAAATAATGTCTAACAATTCAGAGTCTAGAAATGGTTTGTTATCAGCTCGTTCTGCACGTTTTACAGCTGCAGAAGCGCGAGATTGGTTGCATGAAGATGTAGATATTGATAGTGAAGATAGTGAAGCTTCTGATGACACAGAAGTTTGTGATTTAAATACGTCGATTATTAATAATTTAAATAATACTAGTAGTGTTTCCCAACCAGCTGCGAGAGGGCGTTGCCCCAGTCAGGTTCCAGTAGGATTGCAACAAAAGAAGAAGGATTCAGACAGAACCTACACAGTCTACTTGGAGAGAAGTTATATAGTTGCTATGTTAGGACTATTATTCATATACTTTAGTTCTTTATTCCTGTAAATATTGCTATAATTTCCACTGTATGTGATTATATATTATGAGACATGAATGTTTAGTATGTGAAATCTTCAATTTGACAATTTTAATGGAAATTTCTTCAAAGATGGTCGTGTTGCTAATTTGCGAACAGTTAGTAAACCATATATTCCATCAATATTTTCTTAATTTTTGTGTATTCATAAATGGATTACTTATATAAAGAGAGCAGTTACACTGACTTATTCACCATATTGTTCCTCAAGGCCCTTGGTAAGTTGGATTTTTGTTCTCACAATTTCAATTAATTTTTTATTACATGCTAATATTTGTCATGCACAGTCAACACAACATTATATTTTCGCATACAATAAATATTTTATGAAAGTACAATCATTTATCTTTAATTTGATATATAATAAGTTCAACTTTAAATCATATTTAGAAACAATATTTTAATTTAACTAAAGTATGTGTGCAATATTTTTGAAGCTAAAAAATAATTCCGTCCAGAGGTGAAAAAAACCTGGTACTGAATCAGTTAAACACAGAAGCTAGCAAGAAAGTGAATAAAACAAATAGGGTTAGATAAAAGACAATACGTAGAAGATCTAGCAAGAGAAGTGAGGTAGCTGCAGCAAAAGGAAACCTCAGGGACCTTTACAACATCACTAGAAAGCTAGCAGGAAAATACAGTCCATCAAATGGGTTGATCAGAAATAGTAGTGAGGAAACTATCACTAATGTTAGAGACCAAATGGAAAGATGGATGGAATACTTTAAGGAACTCCTGAACAGACCAGCACCTACAAATCCCCCAGATATCCAACTGGCAGAAATTGACTTGGACATCAACTGTGAGAAACCATCCAAGGAGGAGATTAGTAAAGCCATTAAACTTTTGAAAGATGGGAAAGCGGCCGGTCCAGATGGTATTCCAGTGGAGGCAGTTAAAGCCAACATAAACACATCCACAGAAATACTGTATAAATTATTTAGCAGAATCTGGGAGACCGAAGAAATATCAGCAAACTGGAGAGAAGGATACCTGGTGAAGCTACCAAAGAAAGGGGACCTTCAGAAGTGTGAAAACTATAGAGGAATAATACTGTTGTCAGTACCTGGGAAAATATTAAGCAGAATCATCCTGGAGAGAATGAGAGATGCCATCGATACAAAGCTAAGAGATGAACAGGCAGGCTTCCAACCAAATAGATCCTGTGCTGACCAGATAGCCACATTATGCATAATAATAGAGCAAAGTATTGAATGGAAATCCCCACTTTATATCGGATTTGTGGATTATGAGAAGGCTTTTGACAGTATTGATAGGGAAACACTTTGGAAATTGATGAGGCATTACGGAATCCCACAGAAAATTATTAACCTAATAAAAGCAACATATACAGATATGAAATGTAGAGTTCTTCATGAAGGTAAACTAACAGACACTTTTGGAATAGAAACAGGAGTGGGTCAGGGATGTCTTCTATCACCTTTGTTGTTCTTACTGACAATAGACTGGATTATGAAGACAGCAGTAACTAACACTAGAAATGGAATCCAACGGACTGACAGAGCAACTAGATGATCTGGACTTTGCTGACGATATAGCCTTTCTGTCCCATACACGCAATCAGATGCAGGATAAGCTAAACACATTGAATCAAAGGTCCCAGCAACTAGGGCTGAACATTCATAAGGGAAAGACAAAGATATTGAGAATTAAACAAGCAAACGACAACTCGATCTCACTGGGTGAAATCACACTTCAAGAGGTAGAATCATACACATATTTGGGCAGCAATATAGACAAAGAGGGTGGAACAGATAGAGATGTTAAAATAAAAATATAGAAGGCAAGAGGAGCTTTCATTGCACTGGGAAACATATGGAAGTCTAAAGAAATCAAATCCAGAACAAAAATTTGGATGTTTAACTGTAATGTTAAAGCAGTTCTACTGTATGAGTCAGAAACATGGAGAACTACTAAAACAATAACGCATAAATTGCAAACATTCATCAACTGGTGTCTGCGCAGAATAGATGGACTAAGATGGTATGATAGGGTCACAAATGAGGAACTTATGGAGAGAACAAGACAGATTCCAGTGAACAAACAGGTTAAAGAAAGACGCTGGTGCTGGATAGGACACACTTTGCAAAAACCGGAAGGGAATATAACAAGAAGAGTCCTTGCCTGGAACCCGCAGGGACAGCGAAAGAAGGGAGGCCGAGAAATACATGGAGACGAGATTTGGAGGCAGAGATCAACAATATAAAAAGAGCTGGAGGGAGCTGCAGGAGATAGCTAGAGATAGGAAGACTTGGCATGAGTTGGTTGAGGGCTTATGCCCCAATCTGGGCTATAAAGGCAAAGAGAGAGAGAGATTGATGTCATCCACTACACGCTGCTAGCACAGGTGTTTGATCTTTCAATGATTGGAACTAATGTCAATTCAGGTAAGAATGCTCAGGAAATTCAAATGCATTATCAGGAGAGTATAAAGTATTATTGCAAACAATAAATAAAGTGAGAATATTTGTAACTAATAAATAAAAAAATTATTTTTAATGGAAACAATGAGTAAATAATAATAACTTCAAATATTCCAACCTTGCCAGCCCCATCACCGAGTTGTCCTCCACTCATAGCCCGCACAACAAGGCTGCAGAATACACACAGTTTAAAAGATACTAAAACTGAAATTCAGACAAAATCATTTATCCACTGCTCATCCCTACAGGATTATGTTAACTTTAGTTATACTCAGAGCCTTCCCACAGGATTATGTTAACTTTAGTTATACTCAGAGCCTTCCCACAGGATTATGTTAACTTTAGTTATACTTACAGCCTTTCTACAGGGTTATGTTAACTTTAGTTATACTTACAGCCTTCCCACAGGATTATGTTAACATTCTGTTATACTCAGAGCCTTCCCACAGGATTATGTTAACAATCTGTTATACTTACAGCCTTCCCACAGGATTATGTTAACAATCTGTTATACTTACAGCCTTCCCACAGGATTATGTTAACAATCTGTTATACTTACAGCCTTCCTACAGGATTATGTTAACATTTAGTTATACTTACAGCCTTCCTACAGGATTATGTTAACAATCTGTTTATACTTACAGCCTTCCCACAGGATTATGTTAACATTTAGTTATACTTACAGCCTTCCCACAGGATTATGTTAACATTTAGTTATACTTACAGCCTTCCCACAGGATTATGTTAACATTCTGTTATACTTACAGCCTTCCTACAGCAGTTTAGTAATAATTAATCATCATCTTCTTGTTTTTGTTGACAATTATTAATCCTTAGTTTCATTTTGCAGGCGTGTTTACAATTATTCCTCCTTAGTTTCATTTTACAGGCTTGTGTTTACAATTATTCATCCTTAGTCCCAACATGCATATTTTTTCAACAATGTTGATTTTATATTTGTATTAGGACCATCACTATTGCAAAATGGGCAAACAAACACTTGTATCCAGATCTCTCTTTCTTACGGAGGAAGATCTCTATTGCAGCTAACTTGTGTCCAGATCTCTTTCTTACGGAGGAAGATCTCTATGGCAGCTAACTTGTATCCAGATCTCTCTTTCTTACGGAGGAAGATCTCTGTGGCAGCTAACTTGTGTCCAGATTTTCTTTCTTACGGAGGAAGATCTCTGTGGCAGCTAACTTGTGTCCAGATCTCTCTTTCTTACGGAGGAAGATCTCTATTGCAGCTAACTTGTGTCCAGATCTCTTTCTTACGAAGGAAGATCTCTATGGCAGCTAACTTGTGTCCAGATCTCTCTTTCTTATGGAGGAAGATCTCTATTGCAGCTAACTTGTGTCCAGATCTCTTTCTTACGGAGGAAGATCTCTATGACAGCTAACTTGTGTCCAGATCTCTCTTTCTTATGGAGGAAGATCTCTATGGCAGCTAACTTGTGTCCAGATCTCTCTTTCTTACGGAGGAAGATCTCTATTGCAGCTAACTTGTGTCCAGATCTCTTTCTTACGGAGGAAGGTCTCTATTGCAGCTAACTTGTGTCCAGATCTCTCTTTCTTATGGAGGAAGATCTCTATGGCAGTTATGTAGGCTACAGTAGAATCCACTTATAACTAGATCGGTAGTAATGTTTTTGTTCATGTAAAACTGCTGTTCATATATTACTATGTACATCACCAAATGAATTTCAAAATCATCAGCATGTGCTGTCTTCAGATCAGAGTTTGTCAACATCATCAGCATGTGCTGTCTTCAGACCAGAGTTTGTCAACATCATCAGCATGTGCTGTCTTCAGATAAAAGTTTGTCAACATCTTCAGCATGTGCTGTCTTCAGATCAGAGTTTGTCAACATCATCAGCATGTGCTGTCTTAAGACCAGAGTTTGTCAACATCATCAGCATGTGCTGTCTTCAGATCAGAGTTTGTCAATATTAGATCTCCAACAAATTATGTTCTTGCATTGATGATACACTGACAGGCTGCTGCCTATCCATCCCTTAGTGTTTTCCTTCTAATTATATCTCTGTTCACTTTTGATATCTTCCTTTGATGTTTTCCTTCTAATTATATCTCTGTTCACTTCTTGATGTCTTTCCCTTGATGTTTTCCTTCTAATTATATCTCTTTTCCCTTCTTGATGTCTTCCACTTGATGTTTTCCTTCTAATTATATCTCTGTTCACCCCTTGATGTCTTCCCTTTGATATTTTCATGTTAAATAGATCCATGTCTTCCCATGATGTTTTCCTTTTAATTATATCCTTGTCTTCCCCTTGAACTCTTACTTGCTCTCAGCTGCATGCTCCAGTAGGTCTTCAACAAAGTGGCATGTCAATTTAAGTGACCACTTTTTCTATGTGTCAAATTTGAGAGTTATTCTCCTTTTCAAAAGTGCTGCATTATTGTATTTATTGTTCACTTACAACTAAAGCTTAATATGATATTATATATAATAAATGTGTGCAAGAAAATGTATCGCTCATGATGATGATACATTGTCTTATTTAGTTATTACTTTAAACAAAAACACAACTTTGCTAATGTATTATATTTCAAACACAGTAACATAAATACGAGTCTAGTGTAATGTTTGTAGTATAGTTAACACAAGCAGGCATATACTCATAAATCATAATATTTATACGGAACATGAGCTGACATGTGACAGCATCAAATGTAAACAATAACAATACATTTTGAATATAGCAGCAATAGAAGAGGTGAATACAGGAGGAGTGCGCAGAAAGAACTCTTTGCACACAATATTTTAACAAAACACATCAAACTTTCAACTATACAAGTCACAAATATTACAATACTTAATGTATTAATAGACCTAGTCCTGGTGTAACAACACATCAACCGATAACTTGACTTTGTGTTTATTTTATGCTAGTATTAACTATTATTGTTGTAAAGTTACCAGCTGTTTTAACTGTTTACTGTTTGAAATTATTTATGGAGAAGAAAATACAACTAAAAACTAAGTGATAAAATGCAGTTTTATCAAAGTACACTAATAATATTAAGAGAATACAATTCACATGATCAAGTTTTATAACAGTGTACAACTTTTCAAACAAATATATCTACTTTACCTACCACAAAAACCTTGGAGTTCTCAGACGCGGTGAAACGATCAGTCTCGCAGCCATGGCATATAATCATATAATGAAGGTCACAGTTAGGTTAACTTTCTACGACTGTTCCTTTATCTCTCAGTGTCTTGTTTACAAACACGTCAATCCTATCCTAGACCTTGTACTTTTATAACGGTGTCCATATTTGTTTGTCTCATCTATTTTTTTTTACAATATGAGTATTGTTAGGTTGTTGTTTTTTGTTGTTTTGTTTACAAAATCATATTTATGTGTTATAAATATATATGTGTGTGCGTGAGTCGAATACAAGGAAAACAATAAACGTTAAAGCAGTTGTGTTACATGGTCAGAAACATGGAGAACGACTAAAACAATAACTAATCAATTGTAATCACTTATCAGCTGGTGTCTATGCAGAATAAAGAGATGGTACGATCGGGTTACAAAGGACGAGCTTAAGGAGAGAACGAAACAGATTTCAGTGAAGAAAATACACTAGCGCTGGATAGGACACACCTTGAGAAAACACGAGTATAATATAACAAGAAGGGCCCTTGCCTGGAACCAGCAGGGAATACGTAAGAAAGGGAGGTCTAAAATACCTGGAAAAGATATCTATATGCGGATATTACAAATATACGAAGGCATGGAATGATGATTGAGGGATCATGCCCCAGCCGGGGTAGGAAATGCAAAGGAGAGAGAAGATATATGCGTGCGACAAGGATGTGTAATGTCAGCCCTACTATTCAACATTGTCATAGAATGGTTGATGCGTAAAACAATTGACGATAAGTCAAGAGGTATCAGATAGACTTTCACACTTACTCTCTCATCCACCTTGGAAGATCTAGATTTTGCTGATGACATCGTACTTCTATCTCACACACATAAAGATATATAGGGGGACTGCCACCTTAACCAGTACAGCCAGATGGTTAGACTAGGGAAGGTTGGGGACTGCCACCTTAACCAGTACAGCCAGATGGTTAGACTAGGGGAGGGGGGACTGCTACCTTAACCAGTACAGCCAGATGGTTAGACTAGGGAGGGGGACTGCTACCTTATACGCAGATGACAGGAGGTTGACTGCACCTAGTACAGCGTGGTTAGACTAAAAATCAATCAGACGAAAACAGAAGTAATTATTCTGAACATGACCACCACTACTTCACCAGTCAAACTAGAAGATACAGTCCTTCTAAATACTATCTGGAAGGGTATGGTAGAACAGGGACTGAATGAAATGAATCACAGCTGAAACACAATACAGTAGACGGCCAAGAACAGAGAAGAATGGCAAGCATTTGTGGCTGCCATAAACGAAAAAGACGTCATATGCTTTTCTCTCTGTCTCTCGCCCCTCTCTTCCCTCTCTCTGCAAACTGAGTAAAAGCCACTGGCAAAATTCGTGCTTTTAGTATTCTGATCTTTGTTTACCTATTAGTTCCATTTCATACTGTTTTTAGTTATTTAACTTTTTGTAGTTGTTCTTCTGTTAATTTTCTTCATCAGATTTCCATCAGTTATATGAGGACTATCATCAAAGCACTCCGGACACGACCATAGGTGCTCCGATCTTCGCCTCAACAAAGTCCAGCGGTCCAACACGCCAGTTCAATGTTGATTAATCAATCTCTTTGCATATTTGGTATGTCGTTCTTTTCGGACTGCACCAAATTGAAACCCATCTCTCAATCTGGTCAGCGAGTGGGATTCACAGCCCTGAAACTCCTCCATTCGGAAAGACTCGGTGCATTAAGAATGTCATCTCGGTCCATAGCAGCTCCCTCGGATATTGTAGCCAAGCCAGCCAATCTATCAGCTCGTTCATTACCACTAACTCCTGCATACCCAGGGACAAAAGTGAAGGTGATTTCTCTGATCCCTGTCTGTACTAGTACCTCCACCTAGTTTCATTTCACCATTCCTGATTCGACTTAACGAATTATGCTCCTAGAGTCACTGAGTATGAAAACACGAGAGTAGGTATGAGCAGTGACGGCTCGTCATTAAGGGCCTGTGGGGCTGGGCCCCACCAAAATCATGTATAACGGACACTGTGGGGCCGGGCCCCCACCAACAATCATGTATAACGGGCCTGTGGGGCCGGGCCCCACCAACAATCATGATAACGGACACTGTGGGCGGGCCCCACCAACAATCATGTATAACGGGCCTGTGGGGCCGGGCCCCCACCAACAATCATGATAAGGACACTGTGGGCCGGGCCCCACCAACAATCATGTATAACGGACACGTGGGGCCGGGCCCCACCAATCATGGTCAGCGGAGTCGGGCCACCAACAATCATGATAACTACACTTGGTCGGCAAAATCATGATATGGACATGTGCCGGCTCCCATACAATCATGTATACGCTGTGGCCAGAGCCCACCAACAATCATGTTATGACCACTAGCCGGCACCCACCAACAATCAGTGATAACGTGACACTGTGGCCTGCTCCTACCATACAATCATGTTTATTCGACACCGTGGCGGGCCACCAACAATCATGTATAACGGACACGTGGTCAGCCCACCAACAATCAGTATGAGGACACTGTGGCGGCCCACCAACAATCATGTAACGGGCCTGTGGGCCGGGCCCCACCAACAATCATGTATAACGGACACTGTGGGGCCGGGCCCCACCAACAATCATGTATAACGGACCTGTGAGGCCGGGCCCCACCAACAATCATGTATAACGGCCTGTGGGGTCGGGCCCCACCGAACAATCATGTATAACGGACACTGTGGGCCGGGCCCCACCAACAATCATGTATAACGGACACTGTGGAGCCGGGCCCCCACCAGCAATCATGTATACGGACACTGTGGGGGCGGGCCCACCAACAATCATGTATGACGGACACTGTGGGGCCGGGCCCCCACCAACAATCATGTATAACGGACACTGTGGGGCCGGGCCCCACCAACAATCATGTATAACTAATATGTAAATACTAATTTATAACCTAACCATGATTTTCCCGAAAATATTTGTCCAGCCCCACCAACAAAAATTATCTTCTTTCTTCTTCTTCTGCGTTCTCACTAGATTGGGATTTCGGATTCTCTAATAAAGGCAGCTGTCTGCCTCAGATTATCAACCCCGCCATACAGTTTGTTTTGGACGCTAGTGTAAGTGGGCCACCTCTTTCTTCTCGTCTGCATACTGGGGCAGTTATGTAGGATATAATTCCTATGATTTCTGCTTCACCGTTTGTGCCGACCTCTTCCCGCAGTAAGTTTTGGCCACCCTCGTGATAGTAGGTCTGACATTCTTACTGTGTGGCTAAATCTCTGAGGCAGGTTGGCGACCGTAGAATCTGTTATCCCATTCCTCATTGTGAGGGTCGTTGCACCATGTTATGCGCCTTACGGCCTGGTGTATCCGTTTTCTGCAAGCATTTGTTTCGGGTTAGCATTCCCTAGCGGACACGTGCATCAGATGTCAGCCAAAAATCCTTAATCGCCTCTTACGACATGCGTGGCTGGTAACAGTGGTTCTATTCTTTACACCCCAAATTATGACCCCGATAACCACTCGGGCGACAAAAATGATTACGAGCCAGCGCTGGTTATGAGATACCAACCATTTCACCGCCTCCATAACCGCGCGAACTTCCATTGTTAAACTACTTGTGGTTGTTGCGTAGGCCCCATTGGCCTCTCATTATTTTTCCTTCTTGACGTGCTGAAAAAGCCATTGCACGGCGTTGTTGGCGAAAGACTGAACCATCGGTGTAATTAACTAGGATGGATATGTTTATTCTTTTCTACAACCATAGGTGGAATTTTGAGAATGTCTCTATAAAATTTGTATCTGAAAACTCGTATGTGTTTCTCAGCCAATTTACTAAATTCACAAGTCACAGAGTAAGTATGTTGTCACTTGGAATATGCATGTTTTTATTTATAAAGTAATATGATTTGTGTTACCTTGTTTGTCCCATAAAGATTTTATATACGACGCAAACTGTGGGACAGGCAACATATACATACTTTTCAAATATGTCACTTAGCAAACAAAGAAAAACCGCTTACATTTGTGATGGTAATAGCGAGCTTGGCGAGATGTTGCAATCAAAGTTACTGATAATCGATTCCAGTACAAGACGTGTTGACCTACTTAGATTTGTTTATGTTAGCAACCGAAGATAGCATCAATAATGTGGCCGTACATGAGTTTGGGTTTTTAAGTTTTAGGGAGTTTTTGTTTAAAATGACTGCAAAATTTATGTTTGTTTATATTTCAAACTGAAACATAATAGTTGTTATAACGCAGCGACATTAAATATGTTTGGTTATATTTCAAACTTGGAATATCTGGACAGGAAATAGACAAAGAGGTGGAACAGATAGAGATGTTAAAATAAGAATACGAGGCAAGAGCTTACATTCACTGGAAACATTTGGAAGCCCAAAGAAATCAAATCTAGAACAAAATTCGATATTTAATAATTTAAAGCAGTTCCTACTGATGGGTAGAAACATGGAGAACAATTGAAACAATAGCGCATAAATGCAAACATCATCAACTGGTGTCTGTGCAGAATAGAGGGAATAAGATGGTATGATAGGGTCACAAATGAGAGACTTATGGAGAGAATAAGACAGATTCCAGTGGAACGAACAGGTTAGTAGAAGACGCTGGCGCTGGATAGGCACACTTTGCGAAACCGGAGGGAATATACAAGAAGGGTCCTTGCCTGGAACCGCAGGGACAGCGAAAGAAGGGAGGCAGAAATACATGGAGACGAGATTTGGAGGCAGAGATCAACAATATAAAGAAGAGCTGGAGAGCTGAGGAGATAGCTAGAGATAGGAAGATTGGCATGAGTTGGTGAGGGCTATGCCCCATACCTGAATAATAAAGGCAAAGAGAGAGAATGTTTATGGTAATGAGAGAGCGGACAGGCTTGCATCAACAGCATCGATTGTTGGGAAGTTGAAGATGGATAAGAAGGAAGGGGTTTGGTCTCTTCGCGACTGTCTGTTGATGAGAACACTAAAATAGATGTTGCATCGATTCAGCAATTTAGGCAATTTGGAGTTACCTGTTGTACAAGTAGAACTGGATGTCTATGAGTATGACTATGCCTATGCCTATTGAGTATGATCCGAAAGGTGGAGGCCGGTTCGGTGCGCAGGCAATGGACTGAATCACTGCAGGCATCAACAATTTGCAGAATTACACTTGTCTTTGTTCCGGGCACATGGGTGTTGTTGGCAATGAGAGAGCAGACAGACTGGCTGGCTCTGCCGCTATATCAAAGGGCCAGCCAATGGACAGAGCTGACATCGTGAACGCCCTCATAGAGCGTGGCCGCAGAGAAGACCTTCATCTAAACCAATCCACGTCAACTACTAGATTGCGAGAACTGGGTTTGAAGATTGGTGTGGCAAGAAAAGAACGGTACAACAGGTATACGAGTCGGCTCATCAATCAAAATAGAACTGTTACGGTCAGCCGCTGGACGCTGTTGGAGATATTGCGAAGGAGATCGGAGCACCTATGGACATGTCCAGAGTGCAATGAAGATATTCCAAACTGAAACTGAAACTGGATGCCTAAGGGGCAGAGTGAGGAGTGTGTTTAATCAGCGAGCCACGGGAACCATCAGTATGCATACTCTTCGATATCTGTTGTGAAAGACTGAGGACCTATGGGTCTGCCCAGAATGCAATGACGTCAGTTTAGTCACGAATAACACTAATAATGTAATATAATATTTTACTTTCAGATTTGTAATTGATGAATCTACCTGTGCTAAAACTTGATTTACTTTCAGTTTGTAATTGATGAATCTACCTGTGCTAAAACTTGATTTACTTTCAGATTTGTAATTGATGTATCTACCTGTGCTAAAACGTGATTTACTTTCAGATTTGTAATTGATGAATCTACCTGTGCTAAAATATGATATACTTTGAGATTTGTAATTGATGAATCTACCTGTGCTAAAACTTGATATACTTTCAGATTTGTAATTGATGTATCTACCTGTGCTAAAACTTGATATACTTTCAGATTGGTAATTGATGAATCTACCTGTGCTAAAACTTGATTTACTTTCAGATTTGTAATTGATGAATCTACCTGTGCTAAAACTTGATTTACTTTCTGATTGATTCAAAGATTTCATGATGGTAAGACAATATGTCAGTATTTGTCAACATATGTCTATGTCTATCAACAAATGTCTATGTTCATCAATGTAGATATTCTCTGTCATTAAAGTTTGTTGACAGATATGCACAAATAATATGGTATATGCACAAATATACATTAAGTTAATGGATGAACTCGTATAACAGGCATGCATACCGAGACATATCAAGTTAGAATGCTTGTGTAGTCAAGTGAAGACAATATAGTACAGCTTGTGTAGTCAAGTCTAGTCAAGTGAATACAATATAGTACAGCTTGTGTAGACAAGTGAATACAATATAGTACAGCTTGTGTAGTCAAGTAAAGACAATATAGTACAGCTTGTTAGTCATAAAGACAATATAGTACAGCTTGTAGTCAAGTGAAAACAATATAGTACACTGTGTAGTCAAGTCTAGTCAAGTGAATACAATATAGTACAGCTTGTGTAGACAAGTGAAGACAATATAATACAGCTTGTGTAGACAAGTGAATACAATATAATACAGCTGTAAGATTGATATTTCAGTAAGTTGTAAAATAGAGACATTTTTTTTTAATTTTGTCTTTCCAGATGCAACAATCTCAGACAAGAGCGGAAGAAAAAGAGCAAGAACAAGGTCTGTGTAGCTATTTATTTATGTCGTTTATTTTGGGCTGTAACCATTATCAACAATCATCTCTCTCAATCTATTCAGCGACTGAGATTCACAACTCTGAAACTCCACTATTCTGAAGGACTTGATGCGTTAAGAAAGACATTTCAGTTCATTGCAGTTCCCCATGATATCTTAGCAGTGCCAGCCAATCTATCGGCTTGTTCAATACTCCCCCATACCCAGAGACGAAAATGAAGGTGATTTCGCTGATCCCTGTTTGTGCCAGTACCTTCACCCATTTTCATCTCACCTTTCCTGATCCAACAAACATATTCATGGAGTCACTGAGTATGAAACCACAAGGATAGTTATGAGATGCCAACCATGTCGCTGCTTCTGTAACCGGCTGCCCCTACATTGTCCAACTAAACTAGATGTGGTTGTTGCATAACTGGCCCCACTGGCCTATGTTATTATTCTCTTTATTACTACAAGTACATGTACACTCAAACAAGTACACATACATTAATATTTGTACACATGTGCAATTACACACTCAGTCACACATATAGTCACACAAGTACATATACTCTCACACAAGTATATATACTCTCACACAAGTACAAAGAAGAATTGTAAACCAACAAAGAACCGGTGTCGTTAGTTGCCACACGCTGATGGACATACTGAAGGAGAGATCGGAGCACTTATGGACTAATTTGTTCGACGTGCAGTGATGGTGATCCGATGACTAAACTAAAACTAAACTAAAAACACAAGTACATATACACTCACACAAGTACATATACATTCATAATATCTGTATTTAATTAATGGCAGTACTTGTCCTTCTCTCTCTCTCCATATCCTAGTTTGGTCTGAAATTTTCAGTATGTTAGACAAAGACAAGAATGGAAAAGTGACTAACAACGAACTAGGGTTCATTTTGAGAGCTCTAGACATGGATCCTACTCAAAGACAACTGAAGGAAGCTGTCAAACAGCTAGACAAAGATGGTAAATATCCTTCTATGATTAATGTATATTAGAATGATCTCTTCTGACTAACATAGCTAATTCTGTATAATCCACTTAAAAGAAATGTAGGTTGTTGTGTTTTCATAATATAAGTGTTATAGAAGAACACTTTTTATAAGTGTTATAGAAGAACACTATTTATAAGTGTTATAAAAGAACACTATTTATAAGTGTTATAAAAGAACACTATTTATAAGTGTTATAGAAGAACACTATTTATAAGTGTTATAGAAGAACACTATTTATAAGTGTTATAAAAGAACACTTTTTATAAGTGTTATAGAAGAACACTTTTTATAAGTGTTATAGAAGAACACTTTTTATAAGTGTTATAGAAGAACACTTTTTATAAGTGTTATAGAAGAACACTTTTTATAAGTGTTATAAATAGATGTCTGCGAAAAATAATGAATATAAAATGGAACGAATTCAGGAGAAGTGATGAAATCAGAGACATGTCTGGTCAACCACTAGTGACAACTGTTATAAGAAAGAGAAGATGGAGATATGTTGTACACACTTGAGGAGAAATGATCAACGAATATCAAAGCAGGCATTGAAGTGGGATGCAAAGGGTTCAAGAAAGAGAGGTCAACCTAAGGAGATCCTGAAATGAACTTTGCTGAGAGAGGCAGGAAATATCAGTCTAAGTTCCATGGAGGAGATTGAGCGAGTTGCCCAGGATAGAGCGGTATGGAGAAATTACTTTCAGGCCTATGTAACGTATAACGGTACAAGAGGAATTATTGTTATTATTATTATTATTATTATTATAGAAGAAGAGTCCTTCATATATCATGGACAGAGAAGAGAACAAATAGATCTATCCTGAAAGAACTCAAAATCAAAGAAAAAAGCTGATGCTACAAATAAGAAAGAGAAAATTGAAGTATTTTGGATATATAAAAGACAAGAAGGGCTGAGAAGACCATCATGGAAGGAAGCATACCGGCAAAGAGAAGAAGAGGAAGACCACGGAGAACATGAATTCAGGATGTAACTGATGGTTTGAACATGACGGCTGCAGAGGCAGGACATCTGGCCTATGAGAGAGAAATTCCGGAGGACTGTTGGGGTGGCAAAGTTCTACTAAGAACAAGCTATTTGATGATGATTATGTGCTTTTATAAACAAAAGAAAATGCTTGCATGAATACACAGTCATCATACAAACCAACTTTATCTGTAAACTTGATGCATGCTTCCAGCAGATGCAAACTTGATACTTTCCTGCAGATGCAAACTTGACTACTTCTTCCAGCAGATGCAAACTTGACTACTTCTTCCTGCAGATGCAAACTTGACTACTTTGTCCTGCAGATGCAAACTTGACTACTTTGTCCTGCAGATGCAAACTTGACTTCTACTCTCTGCAGATAACAATTGGCCCCTGCTACCTACAGACCAAGTTTGGATCCTACTCCACACTTTGCAGAACCAAAAGTGTCACCAGCAGACATGAACTTGACACCATTATAAACTTGGCACCAACAAACACAAACTTAGCTCTGGTGGAAAGTGAACAGTCATTAACTTCAGTCTATTGGATTCAATTATAGATTATTGGATTTGAAACCCTCCAGAGAAAATACAAATGTTGGATCCTTCAGTGTGTTAACATATTTCACATTTCTATAACAACTATGTTTCAGTTTGTTAACATATTTCATATTTCCACAACATCCATCCTTCAGTCTGTTAACATATTTCTATAACATCCATCCTTCAGTCTGTTAACATATTTCTATAACATCCATCCTTCAGTTTGTTAACATATTTCTATAACATCCATCCTTCAGTCTGTTAACATATTTCTAAAACATCCATCGTTCTGTGTATTAACATATTCTAAATTACTGAACTCCCAATTAAACAGCTGATAGAAAATAATGCAAGTGATGATGATGTTGTTGTTCATACCAATGTGTCTGTCCATCAAGATGAGAAGTCAAGCTGGAGTTGTCTGACTAGCATGCATGGTAGGGTCCTTGCAGAGTAAAGAAGAGCATACAGGACAACTACTACCAGTAAAAAGGATGAAGGTTGGGGCAGTTACTACTGTCCTCTATTGACTCTCTAGGACTATGTTAACTGGGGACAGTTACTACTGTCCTCTATTGGCTCTCTGGGACTATGTTAACTGGGGGCAGATACTACTCTCCTCTATTGGCTCTCTTGGACTATGTTAACTGGGGGCAGATACTACTCTCCTCTATTGGCTCTCTGGGACTATGTTAACTGGGGGCAGTTACTACTGTCCTCTATTGGCTCTCTGGGACTATGTTAACTGGGGGCAGCTACTACTGTCCTATATTGGCTCTCTGGGACTATGTTAACTGGGGGCAGTTACTACTGTCCTCTATTGGCTCTAAAAATAATGGTAGGTTGCAGTATGAATGGATTTTAACTATAGAGGTTTCCAACCTCCTGGGCCTCACATGGATCTACTGTTATGGGCATACGTGGGTGTTTGCAAAAATGAGAGAGCAGACAGGTTTGTATTGATAGCATCATATGTCAAGAAGTTTAGAATGGACCAGGGGGATGTTCTTCGGTCTCTGGTGACCTACTTTTGAATGAGAACACTAAAATTGATAACAAATTGATTTATAGAGTTTGGAATTACAAGTTGTATAACTATAGCTGGATGTTTGAGGGACAGAGAGAGGAATGTTGTATAACTATAGCTGGATGTTTGAGGGACAGAGAGAGGAATGTTGTATAACTATAGCTGGATGTTTGAGGGACAGAGAGAGGAATGTTGTATAACTATAGCTGGATGTTTGAGGGACAGAGAGAGGAATGTTGTATAACTATAGCTGGATGTTTGAGGGACAGAGAGAGGAATGTTTATAACATAGCTGGATGTTTGAGGGACAGAGAGAGGAATGTTGTATAACTATAGCTGGATGTTTGAGGGACAGAGAGAGGAATGTTGTATAACTATAGCTGGATGCTTGAGGGACAGAGAGAGGAATGTTGTATAACTATAACTGGATGTTTGAGGGACAGAGAGAGGAATGTTGTATAACTATAGCTGGATGTTTGAGGGACAGAGAGAGGAATGTTGTATAACTATAACTGGATGTTTGAGGGACAGAGAGAGGAATGTTGTATAACTATAACTGGATGTTTGAGGGACAGAGAGAGGAATGTTGTATAACTATAGCTGGATGTTTGAGGGACAGAGAGGAATATTGTATAACTATAACTGGATGTTTGAGGGACAGAGAGAATGTTTTATAACATACTGGATGTTGAGGACAGAGGAATATTGTATAACTATAACTGGATGCTTGAGGGACAGAGAGAGGAATGTTGTATAACTATAACTGGATGTTTGAGGGACAGAGAGAGGAATGTTTTATAACTATAGCTGGATGCTTGAGGGACAGAGAGAGGAATGTTGTATAACTATAACTGGATGTTTGAGGGACAGAGAGAGAATGTTGTATAACTATACTGATGCTGAGGGACAGAGAGAGGAATGTTGTATAACTATAACTGGATGTTTGAGGGACAGAGAGAGGAATGTTTTATAACTATAACTGGATGTTTGAGGGACAGAGAGAGGAATGTTGTATAACTATAACTGGATGTTTGAGGGACAGAGAGAATGTGATAACATAGTGGATGTTTGAGGACAGAGAGGAATGTTATAACTAGCTGATGTTTGAGGGACAGAGAGAGGAATGTTGTACAACTATAACTGAATGTTTGAGGAACAGAGAGAAGAATGTGTTTAACCAGCAAGCCACGGGAACTAGCAATATTCATAACCTTTGACATCTGTTGTGGAAGACTGAGCACCTATTGATCTCCAACATCAGCATAAGAAAGAAAGTTGGAACAGAACCTTGCTTGAATTACATTGAAAAACAAAGAATGAAGTTGTTCAGCTACTTATTAAGAATGCATCCAAACTCCACTATATACAGAGTCTTCTACAGCAGAACATCAGGAAAGAAAGTGAGAGGGAAGACCATGAAAATAATGGTTAGATGGTATAGCAGAATCCTGTCAAAAAACAAAAATAACTATCACCCAAGCTACTAGAGCAGCACAAGATAAAAACAGAAAACCATGACACTGAGCAACAACCCAGTAACAGACAAAAGAAGAAGAAGGAGAATATCTAAAAAATCATTGTTATTATTATTTGCTATTAATTATTGATTATATTCAATGTACAGAAATGTGATAGTAGTTAGTGAAATGTGATAGTAGTCAGTGAAATGATAGTAGTCAGTGAATGTGATAGTGCAGTGAAATGTGATAGTCGTCAGTGAAATGTGATAGTAGCAGTGAAATGATGAAGTCAGTGAAATGTGATAGAAGTCAGTGAAATGTGATAGCAGTCATGAAATGTGATAGTAGTCAGTGAAATGTGATAATGTCAGTGAAATTGATAGCTGTCAGTGAAATGTGATAGCAGTCAGTGAAATGTGATAGTAGTCAGTGAAATGTGATAGTAGTCAGTGAAATGTGATAGTCGTCAGTGAAATGTGATAGAGTCGTGAAATGTGATAGCAGTCAGTGAAATGTGATAGTAGTCAGTGAAATGTGATAATCGTCAGTGAAATGTGATAGCTGTCAGTGAAATGTGATAGCAGTCAGTGAAATGTGATAGTCCAGTGAAATGATAGTAGCAGTGAAATGTGATAGAAGTCAGTGAAATGTGATAGAAGTCAGTGAAATGTGATAGCAGTCAGTGAAATGTGATAGTAGTCAGTGAAATGTGATATAATGTTATGCTTTACTCATTAAACAATTAGTGTTATCTTCAACAGTTATTGTTATCTAATACTTCATCACTTTAGTTATCTAAATATTCATTACAATCATAACTTGTTATTGGAATCATAATGAAGATACTTGTGATTATTACCACAATCCAACTCAAGGTCATTCTATTTAACATGCCTAATTTGTCTCACCTGTTTTACCTGTCTCACCTGTTTTACCTGTCTTGACTGTTTCAGGTAATGGCACCATAGAATATCATGACTTCAAAGTTTACATGCAGAAAATGAGAAAGTCAAGTTACGAGGAACGCAAGCAAGAAATTATCAATGCATTCAAGTAATGAGAATCTTTATGTTTTTTCAATGCATTCAAGTAATGACAATCTTCATTGTTGATATATTCAGGATATATTACTCAATCTTCATGCTCCCAGCGGAACATAGGGCTTCAGCTGTGGCTCCACTACTACCACTACTACTTCTACTACCACTACTACTACCACTACTACCACTACCACTACTACTACTAGTACTGCTACTAGTACTACTACTACCACCACTACTATCACCACTACTACTTATAGAAAACCTTTTTTCATATACTTAATAGTTTTTTAATACTTGCACATATGATTGTATATGATTGTATGAGATTGTATGAGGTTTATGTTATTGTTTGAGATTGTATGTGATTGTATTTGATTGTGTGTTGTGCCAGTTATACACCTATAAGTATGCCAGTACATCTGATTTCTGCAACCCTTTTATTTACTATGGTAGCTTCCCTAGGCCCCTACCTCAGTCGAATTTTATGACATGTCTTGTAGATCACAATGTTACCATTCTTTGCTCCCCTTGCAAACCCTGACAACACAAGCAGGCAATTATTGCAGTCATATGATGGAGAGATACTGTCCTGCTATATCTTCTTCTTCTTCTATTCGATTGTTCTTCTCTGCCATTTTGATCATTCTTATTGTGATGGAGAGGGGGTGTTGTAGGATAACTATCATCTTCTTTCTTTTCTCTAACCATGTTTTGTCTCACTGTGTCAGGATAAGAAGAGATTTCTAGAACAGGTTTTTGGGGGCACTTCATAAGCAGTGTCTTTCGTCCCCTCTGTTATCTCTGAGTTCACCTTTTGCATGGAAGGCCTTTTGCTTTGTACGCATTGTATCAGAGTAACATTGCTTTTTGAGGTGCACTATCAGTTGGTAATCTGCATATGTAGCAGAACCAGTTAATATGTTGTTTCTTGATGGAGCTCAGTACTGATGTTGTATCCACTTTTTTTCCTGATCTCTTCATTTCTAAACCAGTCTGTTCTTGATACTCCCAGCATTCTGCGTAGACACTTCATCTCTGTTATGACTAGTTTTCTTCTATCATTTGATGTCAGCTTTCAGATCTGGCACTCCTATTATAATGTTGGGAGTAAGTTTGTGTTGAATAAGGCTCTTTTTTGTGTTCATGGGGCTTGACATAAGAATGTCAAGTTTCCGGTTTATAAATGGCACTGAGTGAACATTCCAGCTAACGTCAGCAATAAATTTCGACCATTTCTTCTTGCTTCCGTGGCTTGGATTACTTAGTTAGTTTGTTCCTTTCGTGCCAAAGGTGGCACATAGGGCAGAGGTTTTAGATCTCCATGTGATACGGTTCTTTGCTAGCAGTTGGAGATCTTGTATGGTTTTACATCCAAATAGTTTACTTTCTTGTTGGATAGTTCTTCGAAGAGTGGTCTTTGGTCTTCCACGTTTCTTTTCCCAACTGGTGACCACATAAGGACTTGTCGATTTAGTCTCTTTTCGCTGATCTAAGAACATGACCTAAATATTTCCACCTTCGTTCCTTATAATATTTGATACGGGTTGTTGGTGTGTTCTATCTCTCACTGTGTTGTTAGAAACGAAATCACTCCATTTTACTTTTAATAATTTTCGTAGACATTTATTCTCAAAGCTGTCCACTTATTCTCAAAGTTGGATTACTACTTTTCCTTTATTTGGACCCAAGATATATTGTGTTATTCATGGAAATATTTTGTGATGTAGTTAAGCGATGCAAAAGTAAGATGGTGACAGATGAGAATTTTTCAATAGCTACCGACACTCTGCTTTTTTGTATTGATTACGGTTGTCTGGGGTAGGTAGAACTCTTAAGCCTAGAAAGGCAATCTGCCTATGGGAGAAGCCTTCCAGAAATGAAACCTCAACCGTTGAAGTCGGAAGATACATGCCAAGTGGCACGGAATAAAAATGCGCATCTATGCACTAGAACAGAAGCTATGCAACTATCACTACTCTGGTACGGTGTCATTTTTACAGGCCGAATCCAGGTAGATTCAACACAGGGCCCCCCATCCTCCAAGCACAACAGCAACCACAATTCCTCACACTTTCAGATCGACCAGAGAAGAGTAAACATACGGGTCAAAATTTAAAAATAATGTAGTGGAATGCAGAAGGCATCAGAAACAAGAAAATACAGCTGCAAAACTTCCTGAAGGAGCATGACATGTGTGTGTGCTGCATCCAAGAAACACATCTTGCCAGCACACACAAATTCTCCATAAGAGGTTATGAAATCTTCCGGCAAGATATCGAAGACCGACCCAAGGGGGCTGTCATGACTGCCATCAAAAACAGGTTTTTAGCCTGGGAAACGCATCGCTCCCAATCAACCGACACAGAGGCGATAGCCATCTGCCTAAAAACCAATGACAAAGAAATAACAATTTGCAACATATATTCACCACCAAACAAATTTATCCACCTAAACAACAAATAACCAAACACAGAAAACTGGATAATAGTTGGAGATTTCAACAGCCATTCTCCAAGATGGGGGTACTCTGACCTAAATGTAAAAGGAGAGGAAGCAGAAGACTTCATCATCAACAACAGTCTTGTTCTCCTAAACAAACCTGATGACCCACACTCCTACTACTCTCGACCTTGGAGAACAGCCAGCAACCCAGACCTAGTAATAGCAACTGAAGATGTTGAAAAATTCACAAGTCGAAGTGTGTGCAATAAACTAGGGGGCAGCGATCACAAACTCATAATAATCTCCATGAAAGGACAGAGGAACACCCCAAAGGGAACACTCACCCCCACTGGAACTACAAGAAAGCAAATTGGAACATCCTCTCCTCACATCTAGAAGAAGCCGTTAAGAACATGAAGATAAAGAAAATAGCCCTAAACTGCAAACTCCAAACATTCAACAACTGGGTTCTAGATGCAGCAAAAATAAGTATACCAAGAGGAAGAAGGAAGACTACTGACCCTATTGGTCCCCTAAACTGGAAGAGCCTCTCACTGAACTCAGCTTCCAAAGAGAAAACATGGAAGCAGACCCCACAGATGAAAATGTTACCCTACACATCAAGACAAAGGCAATATTTACCAAAGAAAAGAAGAAAAGCATGAGAGACAGTTGGCATGAAAAACTGCCTCCCTAAATCTAGAGAAAGACACTAAAAAAACTATGGAATCTCACAAAAACCTTAAATGGTGACAGGACAGAAAGGACCAAAACTGCACTACACTCTAACACAGGATTTGACACCGGCAGAGCAGCAACAGAACTATTAGCTAGAACCTATCAATCGGAAAGTCAAGTCCAAATTCAACAGGCAAGAAAAAATGAAGTTAAAAACCAGTCAAAGCAACTATTGAATAGTCTAAACTCCACAATCCCAACAGAATGCATGTCAGTGATGTTTACCCTGCAGAAGCTAGAAGACCAAATAAAAATCTAAAGGAGAAAAGGCACCTGGAGCGGATGGAATTACCAATGAATTCCTTAAACATCTTGGTCCTCTTGGCAAAAGGTTTCTTCTCAGCATTTTCAACCAGAGCTGGAAAACAGGTCAAGTTCCATCAACCTGGAATGAGGCCCACATCTACCCCATCTTGAAACCAGGCAAAGACAAAAATGACCCAAAGAGCTATAGACCCATCAGCCTTCTCAACTGTGCAGGGAAATTGATGGAGAGGCTAGTAAACAGGAGACTGACATGGTACCTTGAAACTAATTCATTGCTCACCTCCCGCCCAGACCGGATACAGACAAGACAGAAGCACAGAGGACCAACTGGCTTACCTCACACAGGACATTGAAAACGCCTTCCAGGAAAGAAAGAAAGTAACAGCCATATTCTTTGACCTGTCCCGGCATTTGATACGGTATGACACGATGGCCTAATGCTGAAAGTCCTACAAACAGGAGTCTCCCACAACATGTTCTCCTGGATCAGAAACCTCCTCTCCCAACGTACAGCCAGAGTAAAAATAGACAACCATCTCAGCAAGATGCAAAAAATAAAGGAAGGTGCTCCACAGGGCAGTGTGATAGCACCAACGCTATTCCTAATATACATAAATTTAGTTTAGTGTCGGATCACCATCACTGCACGTCGAACAAATTAGTCCATAAGTGCTCCGATCTCTCCTCAGTATGTCCATCAGCGGTGGCGACTAACGACACCGGTTCTTTGTTGGTTTACAATTCTTCTTTGTCTGCCAGCATAGCGTTCTTGTCGAGCTACACCACACTTAACTTTGAGTTCTTGCAGTCTGGTTAGTGTTGTGGATGCACCGCTATTACGTGAATCATGTACACGCCCTCTCTCCTTAAGGAATTTATAATATCAGCCTGGTCCATTGCTTGTCCGCTTTGGACAGCAGCCATACCTGCAAGCCTATCCGCACGTTCATTCCCCTTACACCTGCATGCCCTGGTACAAAAATAAACTGATCTTTGTCAGCTTAGACCTCCCCAGCGATTCTATCCAATGTCTCCTAGCCCATCCTGTTTCAATCTTCCTAACCATCCTGTTTCTAATATACATAAATGACATCACCAAATGCTGCCCTCAGAAGGTTTCAAACAGCCTATATGCAGATGACTTTGCAGTCCGGACAGCTGCAGAACACACCCAAAAAACATCCTATCTGCTACAAAAAACAGTGGAAAAAGTAGACAACTGGACAAGAAGCTGGGACCTGAAAATTAACCATACAAAAACCACAGTAACTGTTTTTTCTTTCTCCCCACACAAGGACAAAGTATTCATAAATTTAGAAAACCAAACAATACCCCAATCAGATACACGCACCTTCCTTGTAATTACCCTCGACAGCAGACTTACCTGGAGGCCAAACATAGAAAAGTTTTTTTTAAAAGACATACAAAGACTTGCTGTGATGAAGAATCTAGCTGGCAATTCCTGGAGCACAAACTCAAAAATATTAAAGCAGGTCTACACTGGAGCAGTCAGGCCCATCATGGAATATGGCTCCAGCTCTTGGACAACAGCAGCCAAAACAAACACAGAGAAACTAGAAAAGTGCAAACATGGGCCTAAGAATAATTCTGGGAGCAATAAAAAGCTGTCCTATCACAGAAATGGAAAACTGCAGATATTGAGCCTCTAGAACTCCACAGAAAACACTCACCCAGTTCAGAAAACTAGAATGACTAAAAGAACACCCTCTACACACAAAATTCCAAGAGAAAACAAAAACAGACTCTAAGAAAAATCCCAACCATCTGTACAGAGAATTTCATGTGCAACATTCAGACATCTTAGAAACTGACCCAGAAATGTGGGAACCCATAATACCAGAGCCATGGACACGTTACCAAAACATGGCCCAAATACACCTAGAAGTCTCAGGAATAATCTCAAAAAAATGCAAACAGAGACAGAGCAAAGAGCCAGGTCAATCCTAATGCTACAAGAGAGAGCAATATCCCACCAGCACATGGACATGCGTGTTCACGAATGTCTCAGCTTACAGATGCTATCACGAAGGAAAGCAGCGGAATCTACATCACTCACCCCCAAGGAAACACAGAAACACTCTCTGGCAGCAGGAGAAACATGCACCAACTTTAGAGCAGAGGCAACAGCCCTTCTTGTAGCCATACAGATTCTCAACGACCAGCAGGTGTCAGCAAAAAAATATTGCAGTCTTTAGCAATTGAAGATCCGTACTCCAAGCCATCTCATGTCCCAAACAAGATAAGCTCATTCAGGAGATAAGGCAAAAATCAGCTTGCGTCAAAAAATCTGAACTAGTCTTACAGTGGATACCAGCACACTGTGGCATACCAGGAAATGAAAAGGCTGACAAACTCGCAAAGACTGGAGGAGCCTAACACAACACCACTCAACACAAAGTTTTACAGAAGCAAAGACTCTCCTGAAACAATCCAGGAAAATGATCTGGAGAAAACAAATGGAGGATACAACCCAGAGCACGACAGTATAAATACACTAAACAGAAAAGCACAGACCACAGTCTTCAGACTTAGAACGGGACACTGTGGTCTCAGCGCACACCTCCATTGAATGGTTTTCAGGACTCGGCTTCTTGCACCTGTGCAGTCCCCAGAGTACATCCTGCAAGACTGTCTCATTTTGATTAGTGTGAGAATGAAGATCTGGCCAACAGAAACAACCTTACAAGACAAACTATGGGGACCCGGTGAAGACCTCAAGCGCACCGCCCTGTTTATGACACACACTGGAGTAGTCGCTTAGCAGAAGTTGATAGAAGAAGAAGAAGTGTTCATGGTGACATGTTTACATTTTAAAATTGGTGCTATTTGTCCTATTATTTGATTTGCTTTATGGCATCTGTGTTGGATTTCGTTAGTTATTCTTCCATTTACTGAAAAAATGCTCCCTAGGAATGTAAAATCTTTGACTTGTTTTAATGAGCGTTTGTCAATGGAGATATTGGTAGAGTTTTACTCTCTAGCTAATACCATTACTTCAGTTTTGTCAATGTTTGTTTTCATATTGTATTCATTGCATGCTAACTGGAGTCTGTTAATGTGTTGCTGTAGCTGTTCCTCTGTTGTGGATATGATTGCCTGATCGTCTGTAAAAATTAGTTTGCTTAAAAGTTCCCCAAGTTTGTTTCCTTTGTTGGTGTTAGCTATTTTACAGATTTATGTGACGAACAGCAGCGGTAATAGTCCGCATCCTTGTCTTACTCCTGACCTTAAGTGAAAATTTCTGATAGTCCTGTGTTTGCTCTAACCGTACATTTGATGTTTATATAGAAGCTCTTGCATAGATTGATTAGGTGGTCATTAACCTCATAGGTTGATAATACTTTTCACAACTTGTTTGTCTACGCGGTCGAACGCTTTTTCCTGGTCTACAAACGCAACTCAACAGTCCATTCCCCTAACTGCCTAAGGGTGAATCTGAAATCTCATTTGTGAGTTGTTAAACTATGGCTCAATGGTATGGCACAGTCTTTATTCTAGTACTTGACAGAAGTACTTGACAGAAGGTACTTGACAGAAGTACTAGAAGATAACAGTCTACAGGATCTAACGACATAGAATTGATTTAATGTATCAGGTTTTACCCCATATTACTTGACCCCTCTCCGCAGAAATGGCATGCCACAGTGCCAAGAGTCTTGCATACTAGAGTCTCAGAAATGGCATGCCACGGTGCCAAGAGTCTTGCACACTAGTCTCAGAAATGGCATGCCACGGTGCCAAGAGTCTTGCACACTAGAGTCTCAGAAATGGCATGCCACGGTGAAAAGAGTCTTGCACACTAGAGTCTCAGAAATGGCATGCCACAGTGCCAAGAGTCTTGCACACTAGAGTCTCAGTAATGGCATGCCACGGTGCCAAGAGTCTTGCACACTAGAGTCTCAGAAATGGCATGCCACGGTGCCAAGAGTCTTGCACACTAGAGTCTCAGAAATGGATGCCACGGTGCCAAGAGTCTTGACACTAGAGTCTCGAAATGTGATGCCACGGTGCCAAGAGTCTTGTACACTAGAGTCTCAGAAATGGCATGCCAGGTGCCAAGATCTTGCACACTAGAGTCTCAGTAATGGCATGCCATGGTGCCAAGAGTCTTGCACACTAGTCTCAGAAATGGCATGCCACGGTGCCAAGAGTCTTGCACACTAGAGTCTCAGAAATGGCATGCCACGGTGCCAAGAGTCTTGCACACTAGAGTCTCAGAAATGGCATGCCACGGTGCCAAGAGTCTTGCACACTAGAGTCTCAGAATGGCATGCCCGGTGCCAAGAGTCTTGCACACTAGAGTCTCAGAAATGGCATGCCACGGTGCCAAGAGTCTTGCACACTAGAGTCTCAGAAATGGCATGCCACGGTGCCAAGAGTCTTGCACACTAGAGTCTCGAAATGGCATGCCATAAGTCTTGCACACTAGAGTCTCATAATGGCATGCCACGGTGCCATAAGTCTTGCACACTAGAGTCTCAAAAATGGCATGCCACGGTGCCAAGAGTCTTGCACACTAGAGTCTCAGAAATGGCATGTCACGTGCAAGAGTCTTGCACACTAGAGTCTCAGAAATGGCATGTCATGGTGCCAAGAGTCTTGCACACTAGAGTCTCAGAAATGGCATGTCACAGTGCCAAGAGTCTCAGAAACAAAAATGTATTTGTGAACAGAATGGTCATCCCAGATTCAAACACAAGACCTTTGAAATGTACGGTAACGATTTAGCTACATAGACCGCCCAGGATAAAAGTAATAACAATAAAATTAAAAACAATTTTTGTTGACAGAATAATTGATCGAAACAATGACAAATTTATTGATGCTAATGAGCTAATCAATGTCATGACCTCTCTGGGAGAACCACTTAGCAACCAGGAAGCTGAAGCAATGATTCGAGTAGCAGACATCAATAAAGATGGAAAAATCGACTATGAAGGTTAGTTTTTTTCATATGAAACATGACTAGTGAAAATAACATTCTAATTCCTTTACAAATTGCTGTCTATTCTGTATTCTTCTATTGCAAAACACGTAAAAACAGAGTACTATAGTTTTACAAAATACATAAATAGTGACGATAAACAGCAAACAGCAACGTTTCGACCAAAAGGCCTGTATCAAGCAAACGATACAACAAGAATGACGAATTTCAAAGAACACTACAAATGGACGATTACATATGGAAATATTCAAACGTATCTATTGAAAATCTGGGAATAAAAACAAATAACAAAATGAGTGCAACACAAAACTAGAAGTGGAAAAGAAGAGAAACAATAAAAAATCAAGTGAATATATAACTTATATATATGAAACAAATACACATATAGGTTACAAGGCATGAGATGAGAAAGTACTAAGAAGCATAGGAATGTAATGCATGAGTCCAAGAGGTCGCAAGGTACCATACAATGAAATAAAATGGTTCTCCAGAACAAATCGACTACGATCATCAGAGGAACATGATCGGATGACTGTGACCTGGACATCACAAGTTCCTAAATGGCAAGTATCATTGAAATGAGTGGCTACAGGGGTCACAGAGCATTAGCGTATATCACACAAGTGTTTGGCGAATCGGTCACTGAGCCTCTTGCCAGTCTCACCAATATAGGCCTTGTTGCACTGCTTGCAGGTGATGGCATAGATAATATTATGGGACTCACATGTGAAACTGTCTTCAATAACAAACGTGGTTTTTGGAAAAGACACAGTGTGGGTCTGTATTACATAAGCACACGTATTGCAGCGCCGACAGCCACACTGGATGGTGCCAAAATGACTCTGAATATTAGGCTTGAGGCGACTGTGTACCAACATATCTTTAAGACTTCTTTCCAATCTGTACGCCACCAAAGGATAGTGTTGGAAGACTGAACTTGTCTCAGGATCAGACTGAAGAATAGAGAGATGATGGAATAAGACCTTTTTCACAAGGGAACTATGAGGGTGGAAAGTTAAGATAAGTTTCACCCTATCAGAATTGGAAGTTCTATGCTGGTTAGAGAGAGCCTCCTGGCAAGCATTCCATTTGTATTGTTCTTTGAAATTGGTCACTCCTGTTGTATCGTTTGCTTGATAAAGGCCTTTTGGTCAAAACGTTGCTGTTTGCTGTCTAACATCACTGTTTATGTATTTTGTAAAACTATAGTACTTTGTTTTTACGTGTTTCGCTATTTTACCAAGTTTTACTGCAGTCTCCCCCTTTTTCTATATTCTTCTATTGTAATTGTCTATTCTGATGAAATTGAAGTTCTCAAGGCAATTACTCAGAATTTTGAAGTTGAGTCTTGTAAAAATAATTATATAGCAGCAAAACAAATGCTAGACAGAGATGTGAAACTAGACAGAGAGAGATGTTAAACTAGACAGAGAGAGATGTGAAAATAGACAGAGAGAGATGTGAAACTAGACAGAGAGAGATGTGAAACTAGACAGAGAGAGTGAAACTAGACAGAGAGATGGAAACTAGACAGAGATATCAAACTAGACACAGAGAGATGTGAAACTAGACAGAGAGAGATGTTAAACTAGACAGAGAGGTGAAACTAGACAGAGATGTGAAACTAAACAGAGATGTGAAACTAGACAGAGAGAGATGTGAAATTAGACAGAGAGAGATGTGAAACTGGACAGAGAGGTGAAACTAGACAGAGAGAGATGTTAAACTAGACAGAGAGAGATGTGAAACTAGACAGAGATGTCAAACTAGACAGAGAGAGATGTGAAATTAGACAGAGAGAGATGTGAAACTGGACAGAGAGGTGAAACTAGACAGAGAGAGATGTTAAACTAGACAGAGATGTTAAACTAGACAGAGATGTGAAACTAGACAGAGAGGTGAAACTAGACAGAGAGGTGAAACTAGACAGAGAGGTGAAACTAGACAGAGATGTAAAACTAGACAGAGAGGTGAAACTAGACAGAGATGTGAAACTAGACAGGGATATGAAACTAGACAGAGATGTGAAACTAGACAGAGATGTTAAACTAGACAGAGATGTGAAACTAGACAGAGAGGTGAAACTAGACAGAGAGGTGAAACTGGACAGAGATGTGAAACTCTCAGGACAAATTACACTAAGCAAAAAATAACAAGTCAGAAAGAAACAGCCAGAAATAAAGAAACAGCCAGAATGAAAAATTCAGAAAGAAACAGCCAGAAAAAAAGAAACAGCCAGAAAGAAATAGCCAGAAAGAAACAGCCAGAAAGAAATAGTAAGAAAGAGTCAGAAAAAAACAAGTTATGTATATCGATGTGTGGCAAGACAGGAAAACCATGAGAGAAACCCCAGTAGATACATAAATCAACACAGGACGGGAGTTGTTAGTCTAAACCACAGCCTACTCTATATAACTAGGCCAGACAACTGACTAGGGGTTACCTGACCTAGATCAGAAAAGGGGGCCGGAAAATATAGATGTTTGATATAACACTGCAAGCTTTTTGCAATTTTACTCAATTCTATGAGTCTACGGTTATCTGTTGGTGAAATATATTCATAATATTGATATTCCTTATTGTTAAACTCAACTTGCTGCATAATATAACTTCGATTTAGCATTTTGTATTGATTTTAAAATGAATTCGTCTATATACAGCAATACTGGAATTGTGAGGTCACGTGGTGTAGTTGTGGTCTGATTTCCCATAATTCTTACCTGAGTCCGAAGCCCATAAGTTTATAGTTGGCTCTGTCTAAACACACTGAGATACATGCTTGGGAGGAGATCAGAGCAATTATGAACATGTCCGATGTGCGATGAAAATGATCCTAAAATGAACAATTGTTTCTCTTGTCTCTACAGAGTTTGCTAAATTCATCACTGCACCATGTATCCTGTAATTGAGGCAGATGTGAGTAAAACTCAAAAATACTATTTCTAAAATATAGAATTCTCTAGAACAACATTTCCCAAAGTGGGCGGTATCACCCCCCAGTGGGCACGGAAGCGTTCTAGGGGGGAGGAGGGCGATAGTGGGGTCAGAAGAATTTGAGATGTGTTCAGGCGATTAGGGTCGGTGGCTCCTTAAAGAAGAAATTAATAATAAATATTTTAAAATAAATTATTTTCGTGATTTTGCGATTGAATTAAAAATTTAAAATCGTGATTTAAAATTTGAATTCTGCATTTTAATCCATCTTATGCCTGTCTTACACTGTCCATTTTTTCATCAATTTTCTATTTCATGCAAATAATCATTTCAAAATTGAAGATGTATTACAGAAATATATATCAATTTTCTATGTCAAAGAGAAAATAGAACATGTATAATGTGGGAGAGGGGCATTGGCAAACTTATAATGTGAAAGGGGAGGGGGCATTACAAAGTTTATGTTGTACAAAGTGGGTGGTGGACTGAAAATGTTTGGGAATCTATGCTCTAGACTATACATCTTCTGCAATAGATTATTAGACATGCTAGATTATTAGACATGCTAGATTATTTGACATGCTAGATTATTAGACATGCTAGATTATTAGACATGCTAGATTATTAGACATGCTAGATTATTAGACATGCTAGATTATTTGACATGCTAGATTATTAGACATGCTAGATTATTAGACATGCTAGATTATTTGACATGCTAGATTATTAGACATGCTAGATTATTGCACTTGTTGCCAAAACTAAGTTTACAGTCTTCTCCATTTCATATGTCAATCATCATCATCTGGTGTCATGCTCACTTCTGAGATTGACAATCATAGAACTTCACCACTCTCTGTCCCCAGCAATATATTACAACACTGAAGGATCCAATATTTATACTTTCTCTGGAGAGTTCTGAATGCAATAATCTGCAATTGAGTCCAATAGACTGAAGCGAATGACCACCTTTCACCAGTTGTTTACTCACTTTATGGAATGTTGTTAGGTTATTCATTTGGTGTCTTCACTGTTGTTCTTACCAACATGTTTCCGGTCCTCACAATATAATCAAATCCAGGTCTTCATACTACATGCCTCATAAACAATTACAACTGTCTTCTGATGTTTTATTCGAATGTAACTTTCTTCTCAACATCTCCTGGACACATCTACATTTGCTCTAGAACTGTATGAAATTGTAGGCTAGTCTAACCTTTTTTATCTATTCTTGATTTTAAAAACACTCACAGTTGGAGTGTTGGCTATGCAGTTGGAGTGTTAGCTATGCAGTTGGAGTGTTAGCTATGCAGTTGGAGTGTTGGCTATTCAGTTGGAGTGTTGGCTATGCAGTTGGAGTGTTGGCTATGCAGTTGGAGTGTTTGCTATGCAGTTGGAGTGTTGGCTATGCAGTTGGAGTGTTGGCTATGCAGTTGGAGTGTTGGCTATGCAGTTGGAGTGTTGGCTATGCAGTTGGAGTGTTGGCTATGCAGTTGGAGTGTTGGCTATGCAGTTGGAGTGTTGGCTATGCAGTTGGAGTGTTGGCTATGCAGTTGGAGTGTTGGCTTCAGTGCTAGCGTTGGAGTGTTAGCTATGCAGTTGGAGTGTTGGCTATGCAGTTGGAGTGTTGGCTATGCAGTTGGAGTGTTGGCTATGCAGTTGGAGTGTTGGCTATGCAGTTGGAGTGTTGGCTATGCAGTTGGAGTGTTGGCTATGCAGTTGGAGTGTTGGCTATGCAGTTGGAGTGTTGGCTATGCAGTTGGAGTGTTAGCTATGCAGTTGGAGTGTTGGCTATGCAGTTGGAGTGTTTGCTATGCAGTTGGAGTGTTGGCTATGCAGTTGGAGTGTTAGCTATGCAGTTGGAGTGTTGGCTATGCAGTTGGAGTGTTGGCTATGCAGTTGGAGTGTTGGCTATGCAGTTGGAGTGTTGGCTATGCAGTTGGAGTGTTAGCTATCAGTTGGAGTGTTGGCTATGCAGTTGGAGTGTTGGCTATGCAGTTGGAGTGTTGGCTATGCAGTTGGAGTGTTGGCTATGCAGTTGGAGTGTTGGCTATGCAGTTGGAGTGTTGGCTATGCAGTTGGAGTGTTGGCTATGCAGTTGGAGTGTTGGCTATGCAGTTGGAGTGTTGGCAGTGATGCAGTTGGAGTGTTGGCTATGCAGTTGGAGTGTTGGCTATGCAGTTTGAGTGTTGGCTATGCAGTTGGAGTGTTGGCTATGCAGTTGGAGTGTTGGCTATGCAGTTGGAGTGTTTGCTATGCAGTTGGAGTGTTGGCTATGCAGTTGGAGTGTTGGCTATGCAGTTGGAGTGTTAGCTATGCAGTTGGAGTGTTGGCTATGCAGTTGGAGTGTTGGCTATGCAGTTGGAGTGTTGCTATCAGTTGGAGTGTTGCTATGGATAAGGGAGGAAATGGGTGTATTTTGGTTGCTCGGACAAATCTATACATTAGAGGACAGGATTGGACACACACATGTGACCAGAATGAAGCAGGATTGGACACATGTGACCAGAATGAAGAATGTGTTTAACCAGTGAGCAACTAGAACAATTTGCGCATACCATTTAATATCTGTTGGAATAGATTACGGTCAAATACGGTGCACAGAGATTATTTTGACATCAGTTTAGTAAACAATTATTTTTAATTTCTGTTTATTGTTTAAAACCATTCATTTCACAATTCATATGCTCATTCCTGATGTTTGGTTTTATTGAACATTGCTTCATTAATTTGTGTTGATTTTACACGAACATTTCTTTGTAGCTTTTGCAATAATTATTGAGAATAATTGTACTGATCTTAAAACTTCTTTCAAAATTGCGGTCAATATTGTCCGAAGCTGCTATCCCAAATTACATAACCTTTGAGGGTTTTATTCTTCTAAGTATGTAGTTTTCATTTCAGTCAAGAGACAGACTTTCATCAGCAGTATTCAATTGTTCCATAGGAAACAGCCTTCAATAAGTTTTGTTAGTAGAAAGCAGATCATCATTTGTTAGTGGCTCATCATTTGACCTCAATTAGATCAGCAAAATCATCATTTGACCTCAATTAGATCAGAAACATCATTATTTGTTCTCAATTAGATCAGCAACATCATCATTTGACCTCAAGTAGACCAGCAACATCATTTGACCTCAATTATACCAGCAACATCATCATTTGACCTCAAGTAGACCAGCATCATCATTATTTCATCTTGTAGGAAAACACAACTATTTCAATTTCAATTGCTTTTGTTTGTGAGCATATCTTCTACATCTGCTCTTGTGAAGTCAAAAGATGATGAGAATATGTCTAGACAAGATTGTGTGAAAGATGATGAGTGAAACAACTAAATAAAATAAAAATGTATGAATTTAATGCTTAATTGTTATTTGTTTGTGTCAACCAAACAGTTAGTTTGTGTGAGTTTGTGTCAACCAACCAGTTTGTGTGTGAGTTTGTGTCAACCAATCAGTTAGTGTGCGAGTTTGTGTCAACCAGTTAGTGTGCGAGTTTGTGTCAACCAGTTAGTGTGTGAGTTTGTGTCAACCAACCAGTTAGTGTGTGAGTTTGTGTCAAACCAACCAACCAATCAGTTAGTGTGCGAGTTTGTGTCAACCAACCAGTTAGTGTGTGAGTTTGTGTCAAACCAACCAACCAATCAGTTAGTGTGCGAGTTTGTGTCAACCAACCAGTTAGTGTGGGTCAACCAGTTAGTGTGTGAGCTTGTGTCAACCAACCAGTTAGTGTGTGAGTTTCTGCCAACCAACCAGTTAGTGTGTGAATTTCTGCCAACCAACCAGTTAGTGTGTGAGTTTGTGTCATCCAACCAGTTAGTGTGTGAGTTTGTCTCATCCAACCAGTTAGTGTGTGAGTTTGTGTTAACCAGTTAGTGTGTGAGTTTGTGTCAAACCAACCAACCAGTTTGTGTGTGTTTGTGTCAACCAACCAGTTTGTGTGTGAGTTTGTGTCAACCAACCAGTTAGTGTGGGTCAACCAGTTAGTGTTTGAGTTTGTGGTCAACCAGTTAGTGTGTGAGTTTTTGCCAACCAACCAGTTAGTGTGTGAATTTCTGCCAACCAACCAGTTAGTGTGTGAGTTTGTGTCATCCAACCAGTAAATTTGTGAGTTTGTGTCATCCAACCAGTTAGTGTGTGAGTTTGTGTCATCCAACCAGTTAGTGTGTGTTTGTCTCATCCAACCAGTTAGTGTGTGAGTTTGTGGTCAACCAGTTAGTGTGTGAGTTTCTGCCAACCAACCAGTTAGTGTGTGAATTTCTGTCAACCAACCAGTTAGAGTGTGAGTTTGTCTCATCCAACTAGTTAGTGTGTGAGTTTGTCTCATCCAACCAGTTAGTGTGTGAGTTTGTGTCAACCAACCAGTTAGTGTATGAGTTTCTGGGTCAACCAACCAGTTAGTTTGTGTCAACCAACCAGTTACTGTGTGAGTTTGTATTTACCATTTAGTGCGTGAGTGTGTCAACCAGTTGTTGTCAACCAGTTAGCAGTTAGTTTGTGCGTTTGTGTCAAACCAACCAGTTAGTGTGTGATTTTGTGTCAACCAGTTAGTGTGTGATTTTGTGTCAGCCGACCAGTTAGTGTGTGAGTTTGTGTCAACCAACCAGTTAGTGTGTGAGTTTGTGTCAACCAACCGGTTAGTGTGTCAGTTTCTGTCAAGCAACCGGTTAGTTTGTGAGTTTGAAATTGATGTTGAATCAATCCAGCTATTTAGGGAGTTTTGAATTACTCATACATGTAGAGTTGGATGCTTGAGGGGCAGAGAGAGTAGTGTGTTAAACCAGCAGCCCACACATGAACCATCAGTATGCGACTCTTCAACATCTGTTGGGGGAGACTGAGCACCTTTGGGTCTGCCCGGATTGCTGTGACATTAATTCAGTAACCAATAACCAACCAGTTACCATGTGACTCATGAATGTAGGTTGCAGATAATGTTCTATGCTAGTACAGTGACCATGTATTTGTCTATGACTCATAAATGTAGGTTGCAGATAACGTTCTATGCTAGTACAGTGACCATGTATTGGTCTATGACTCATGTATGTAGGTTGCAGATAATGTTCTGTGCTAGCGACCATGTGCAATGGAAATTTAGGGGTTAAAATGTCAGCTTGAGCCACAAATTCATGGTGTGTTTGTGGTGCACATGTGTGCTACAAATTCATGGTGAGTTTGTGGTGCACATGTGTGCTACAAATTCATGGTGTGTTTGAGGTGCACATGTGTGCTACAAATTCATGGTGTGTTTGAGGTGCACATGTGTGCTACAAATTCATGGTGTGTTGCGGTGCACATGTGTGTTACAAATTCATAGTGTGTGTTGTGGTGCACAGGTGTGCTACAAATTCATAGTGTTTGCGGTGCACATGTGTGCTACAAATTCATGGTGAGTTTGTGGTGCACGTGTGCTACAAATTCATGGTGTGTTTGAGGTGCACATGTGTGCTACAAATTCATGGTGTGTGTTGCGGTGCACAGGTGTGCTACAAATTCATAGTGTTTGCGGTGCACATGTGTGCTACAAATTCATGGTGTGTGTTGCAGTGCACAGGTGTGCTACAAATTCATGGTGTGTGTTGCAGTGCACATGTGTGCTACAAATTCATAGTGTGTGTTGCGGTGCACATGTGTGCTACAAATTCATGGTGTGTTGTGCACATGTGTGCTACAAATTCATGGTGTGTTGCGGTGCACATGTGTGCTACTTTGAGGTTTATTTCATCTCTAACTTGTCACAGTTATGTTTATTTCATCTCTAACTTGTCACAGTTATGTTTATTTCATCTCTAACTTGTCACAGTTATGTTTATTTCATCTCTAACTTGTCACAGTTATGTTTATTTCATCTCTAACTTGTCACAGTTATGTTTATTTCATCTCTAACTTGTCACAGTTATGTTTATGTTTATTTCATCTCTAACTTGTCACAGTTATGTTTATTTCATCTCTAACTTGTCACAGTTATGTTTATTTTTCAATTTATTTTCTACAGCTTCCATTATTAATAACTGTGAAAGCTAAGATATCCTAGATTTGTAACAATTATCTTCATTATTCACAGTAACTACATTCAAAGACAAAACATGGTTTCGTTTCCTCGTTCAAAAAAACTTGCTGGTCTGTGTTTTTTAAATGTACAGATTAACTTAACCCTTTAGCTGCTAAGGACGTATATATACGGTTTACCCATTCACTTCTAAAGACGCATTAACACGTCTGTTATCTCTCCTCTGTGGGCTAAAGACGTGTTAACATGTACATTTCTACTGTCACTGTTATAGGCGTACATTCACGTTTGTGACCTAGAAACAAAGAGTAGCTATTTTTAGCTCAGCCTTCAGAAAGTATGTAGCAGCGAAAGGGTTAAGACTGTCATGATCTCATCGAGCTGTCCCTGTTAAAGGAACAGTTTAACCTAATCCTGTGTTCAAATCCCTGGTGGTAGTAGCAGCAACAGTAGTGGTAGCAGCAGAAGTTGTGCAGCTGTAGTGTAGCAGCTGTAGTGGTAGCAGCTGTAGTGGTAGCAGCTGTAGTACTAACAGTAGTAGTATTAAAAGCAGTAGCAGTAGCGGTAGTTGTAGCAGTAGTAGTAGCAGCAGTAGTAGTAGCAGCGGTAGTAGCTTTAGTAGTAGCAGTAGCGGCAGAAGTAGCACCGGTGGTAGCAGTAGCGGCAGTAGTAGCACCGGTGGTAGTAGCACCGGTGGTAGCAGTAGTAGGGGTAGCAGTAGTGGTGGTAGCAGTAGTGGTGGTAGCAGTAGGGGTAGCATGTGTAGGGGTAGCAGTAGCGTGGTAGCAGTAGTGGCTACAGCAGTAGCAGCACAGAGCACCAACAGCAGTAGTACCGACAGCAGTAGTACCGACAGCAGTAGTACCGACAGCAGTAGCACCGACAGCAGTAGCAGCGACAGCAGTAGTAGCAGTAGTGGTGACAGCAGTAGTACCGACAGCAGTAGTACCGACAGCAGCAATAGCAGTGACAGAAGTAGTACCGACAGCAGTAGCAGTGACAGCAGTAGTAGAGACAGCAGTAACAGTAACACTACAAACACAAGATATGTAAAAAATACATTCAAGACACAAGAGAATATAAATCATAAAGTATTTGAATGTAATGACAAGAAATCAATGAACAAGCAAATCCAATCAATGGAATCATAGAATCTCTTAGTAGAAGAATGCATGTATAAACAATGTCTGCAAAGTCATATATGACAAGAAGAAAACAAGTACCAACCAACAATCAATGTATTTGTATAACAATATCAGTAACTGCTTGTTCTGTTTATCAAAAAACGACGGCAGGAGGAGTGGGAGAGGAATGAGGGGGAGATTATTGAAATCTCATCTAACCAATCAGATAAGATCATACATACACGAAATCACTATTTCTAACAAGAAAATAACTAAACAAATAGATCATCAAATATATACCAGAAAACCTTTACACACTCACACAAACAACTAAAAGTTGATATACCAGAAAACCTTTACACACTCACACAAACAACTAAAAGTTGATATACCAGAAAACCTTCACACACACACACACAAACAGCTAAAAGTTGATATAGCAGAAATCAAGAGAAACAAATTATAGAAATAATTAAACATATGTCCTGGTAATGATGGAGAAAACTATTGAAATACACACATCAAATAATCAAGTCAAAATACATGTCCCATCAGCCAGCCCACATGTCCCTAAAGCCTTCCTACACATCTCCTCTGTCAGCCTAAGGTTAGTCAGTCAGTTAGCCTACGTGTTCTATCAGCCAGCCTACGTGTCCCGTCAGTAAGCTCATGTCCTCGTCAGCCCATGTTCCATCAGCCAGACTACTCAACAGTCAGCCTACATGTTCCATCAGTCAGTCTACTAGTCAGTCAGCGTACATGTCCCATCAGTTAGCCTATCTAGTCAGCAAGCTACATGTCCCATCAGTCAGCCACCAGTCTAGGTTACAAATGAATCAGATGGAATTTATAGCAGTTTAGTTATCAGTAAGCCTTGAACTTGTGTAGTCCATTTCATGAGCCAGCTTCAACTAGCTAAGTCACAGTCATACTTGTGATGTCCATTTCAAGTCTAGTCTAAACATGAATTGGTAGTAAAAATAACTTTGTGATGTCCATTTCTGAGCCTAGCTTCTACTGTAGTAAGATAACTTTGTGATGTCCATTTCTAAGTCTAGCTTCTACTGTAGTAAGATAACTTTGTGATGTCCATTTCTAAGTCTAGCTTCTACTGTAGTAAGATAACTTTGTGATGTCCATTTCTAAGCCTAGCTTCTACTGTAGTAAGATAACTTTGTGATGTCCATTTCTAAGTCTAGCTTCTACTGTAGTAAGATAACTTTGTGATGTCCATTTCTAAGCCTAGCTTCTACTGTAGTAAGATAACTTTGTGATGTCCATTTCTAAGCCTAGCTTCTACTGTAGTAAGATAACTTTGTGATGTCCATTCTCCTCTTAAGTCTAGCTTTTCTTACTGTAGTAAGATAACTTTGTGATGTCCATTTCTAAGTCTAGCTTCTAGTAGTAAGATAACTTGTGATGTCCATTTAGTCTAGCTTCACTGTAGTAAGATAACTTTGTGATGTCCATTTCTAAGTCTAGCTTCTACTGTAATAAGACAACTTGTTTGATAGAAGCTTGTTTGATTGTTTGACCTATTCTGGCTCTCCAGAGATGTCACCAATCATCAACTCTACGTATAGGGAACTATACATAACATATATATGTATCAACTCTAAGTATAGAGAACTATATATATATATATATAATATATATGTATCAACTTGTACAACTGTGCAGAGACAAATAAACAAACAAATAACTTGTACATCAACATTGAAGAGAGAAGAGAAAGAGAACCAGATGTAGATGACAGACATTTCATCATCATCATAGAATTTGAAGAGTTAAATATTTCTAAACATTCAGGATTCAACAAATCAAATGTGAGTAAATTCAACAGAGAGAAAAACAAAAATGCACAAATAATGAATCCAACAATGAAATGGACAAGACTTCACGTAGTCTTGAATGAAATGGGCAAGACTTCATGTAGTCTTGAATGAAATGGACAAGACTTCATGTAGTCTTGAATGAAATGGGCAAGACTTCATGTTGTCTTTAATTCGACTATGCAATAGGGCAAGACTTCATGTCGTCTTGAATGAAATGGACAAGACTCCACGTCGTCTTGAATGAAATGGGCAAGACTTCACGTCGTCTTGAATGAAATGGGCAAGACTTCATGTAGTCTTGAATGAAATGGACAAGACTTCATGTCTTGAATGAAATGGGCAAGACTTCATGTCTTGAATGAAATGGACAAGACTTCATGTTTTGAATGAAATTTGGCAAGACTTCATTGTAACGTCCTTGAATGAAATGGGCAAGACTTCATGTCTTCAATGAAATGGACAAGACTTCATGTCGTCTTCAATGAAATGGACAAGACTTCATGTCGTCTTGAATGAAATGGACAAGACTTCATGTTGTCTTGAACAAAATAAGTCACAAAATTAACATTCAACTATTATTCAGACAATTTGTACAATTTGCATAAATTAAATTGACAAGGTCTGAATATACAACACCAACCTGGCAATGTTTACAAAGTGTGTGTTGTGTGTGTGGACATAAACAAATGGTGACAATATATGTCTATTGTGACATCGAGCTCAGTATATGTCTATTGTGACAGCGACGTGAATCTAGATGATCATATAGAGCAATAATAAATGTATATAGACAAGGTATGTTTACGTGGTATGATGAGCCTGATATATGTATATAGACAAGGTCTGTACTAGCGTTGTGAGCTCAATATATGTATATAGACAAGGTCTGTAACTTAGCTCGATATATGTATATAGACAAGGTCTGTAACTTAAGCGGTTGTGAGTCTAATATATGTATATAGACAAGGTCTCAGAGAAATGTTATGTATTCAGTAGTCTACAGTCTCATGTCACATCTTGTCTGACTGGTACAAATTAAACAGGTCATGTTACAAATTGGCTGCGTTGTTTCTGAGCTCCTAGTGTGTGTATGTGTGGGTGTGCGATATGTTGAGCTTGAATCTTCCATTCTTCTTTTTAGGGTTTTATCTTGTTATTGTTTGCATGAGTGGTCTCTCGTGGCCGCCGCTCCGTGGGTGGTCTCTCGTGGCCGCCGCTCCATAACTGATCACGCGTGGCGACCGCTCCGTGACTGGTCACGCGTGGCGGCCGCTCCGTGACTGGTCACGCGTGGCGGCCGCTCCGTGGATGGTCTCATGGCCGCCGCTCCATGAGTGGTCTCGCATGGACGCCGCTCCATGAGTGGTCTCCACATGGACGCCGCTCCATGAGTGGTCTCACATGGCCGCCGCTCCGTGAGTGGTCTCACATGGCCATCGCTCCATGAGTGCTCTCGCATGGCCGCCGCTCCATGAGGGGTCTCACATGGCCGCTGCTCCATGAGTGCTCTCACATGGCGCGCTCCATTAGCTGTCAACAAAAGAAGAAGTAGACAATATCAGGTTGTTCATTGATGGTTTAATTATAGAGTATAATCTGCTCACACAAACATCTCATGTAAACAATGATTAGTTGCAAGTCAGTGAGAGTTGTATGTTGTACGTGACATATATGACATTAAACAATGATTAGTTGCAAGTCAGTGAGAGTTGTATGTGACATATATGACATTAAACAATGATTAGTTGCAAGTCAGTGAGAGTTGTATGTTGTACATGACATATATGACATTAAACAATGATTAGTTGCAAGTCAGTGAGAGTTGTATGTTGTACATGACATATATGACATTAAACAATGATTAGTTGCAAGTCAGTGAGAGTTGTATGTTGTACGTGACATATATGACATTAAACAATGATTAGTTGCAAGTCAGTGAGAGTTGTATGTGACATATATGACATTAAACAATGATTAGTTGCAAGTCAGTGAGAGTTGTATGTTGTACATGACATATATGACATTAAACAATGATTAGTTGCAAGTCAGTGAGAGTTGTATGTTGTACATGACATATATGACATTAAACAATGATCAGTTGCAAGTCAGTGAGAGTTGTATGTTGTACGTGACATATATGACATTAAACAATGATTAGTTGCAAGTCAGTGAGAGTTGTATGTTGTACGTGACATATATGACATTAAACAATGATTAGTTGCAAGTCAGTGAGAGTTGTATGTTGTACGTGACATATATGACATTAAACAATGACTATTATTCTGACGACTTGACTGACATGCCCAGATAATTCAATGTCTTAAATAGTATTAGTTTCCAAACAACCCCTCCACATGGTTCGACACAACAACAGAGCAGGTAACAACTAATGAAGTTAAGGATAGCAACAGAACACAACAGAGCGGGTAAGGTAATACAAAACCGTACAATGAAGTTAAGGATAGCAACACAACACAGCAGGTAACAACTAATGAAGTTAAGGATAGCAACAGACTAAATAATAATCAACAGAACATACCAATAGGTCCCAACTCTGGACTGTTTTTCATAAAAAATTTCTCAAGTTTGGCGAGAATGTGTTTGCCATAGGTGTACTTATGAGTGTTGCAATGTGGGGCCTGATTTTATGCATGAGAATCTTGCGTTGTGGCTGCTCAGCCACATCAATCATTCTCTGTACCACATAGTTGGCAAATTGGTCCTTCATCATGGAATACAGAGCAGTATGATTTCTGGAATATGTCAAACAACAAGTCTCAGAAATAAGTCACATCTATGTTACCACATAGTGATAACTGTTATAAGAGAGAGATGATGGAGATATGTTGACACACCTTGAGGAGAAATGATCAACGAATATCAAAGCAGGCATTGAAGTGGGATGCAAAGGGTTCAAGAAAGAGAGGTCGACCTAAGGAGACCCTGAAACGAACTTTGCTGAGAGAGGCAAGAGGTATCTCAGTTCCGTGGATGAGATTGAGCGAGTTGTCCAAGATAGAGCGGTATGGAGAAGTTACTTGCAGACCTATGTAACATATAACGGTATGAGAGGAATTATTATATCATTATGTTACCACAGACTTACTATAATTTCAGACTGTTGAACCCAACCACAGACTAACTATACTTTCAGACTGTTGAACCCAACCACAGACTAACTATACTTTCAGACTGTTGAACACAACCACAGACTAACTATACTTTCAGACTGTTGAACACAACCACAGACTAACTATACTTTCAGACTGTTGAACACAACCACAGACTAACTATACTTTCAGACTGTTGAACACAACCACAGACTAACTATACTTTCAGACTGTTGAACCCAACCACAGACTAACTATACTTTCAGACTGTTGAACACAACCACAGACTAACTATACTTTCAGACTGTTGAACACACAGTTTGTTCAATACAAAAACAAAAACTAACAATGGAAAGTGTCAATGGAAGATAATAGAAAACCACATAGATATGGGGGAAAATCTAATAAATGAGGGATTGGGGAGGGGGAGAAACCATGTGAAATGGCTGGAACAAAGAGACAACATAAAAGATGGAGAGATACAAGAGGAGACGCTGCCGCCGCCGTTGTCAGAGATTGTAATCTTCAAGCTAGGAATAAAGTCTCAGATTTTTAACAACATGAATAGAATGTTGCTGTGGAGATCAAAGATTTGTCTTTGAGAGATACAGACAAAGCAATAGCAACAAGAGAGATAGACATGTTAAGTAGAGCAGCAGACAATGAGAGAAGACAGACATAAAAGGACAACGGAGACAAGAGACAGACAGGTAGAGAGATGGGAAAAACTGAGTAAACTACAGTAGCTGTAATGACATAACCATAACACAACATTGTACAAGAGAAACAAACAGAAAGACAAAAACGTACCCATAGCCATCACTGGTGTTGCAAACCTCTTCTATAAGCATAGCCCTATCCTGCCTTGAGGAGTGGCTGACACACTTTTCAACTACATTGCTGCAAGAGACAAACACAACAGACACGTTTTATTGTTGTTTTCATAAACATATGGAGTACATCTGTAAGCTTTACTAATAAAGTTATCAACATTACACCTTGCAAAGATCAGCAGCAGCAATCAAATGACAATGAAGAATTGCTAGTAGTTGATCATTTTTTCTTGGCTGAGATCCTCAATCAATAACAAGCTCAATCAATAACAAGCTCGATCAATAACAAGCTTGATCAATAACAAGCTATCATTTTATCCTGAACTACACATCAGCATAGACAACTACATCAGCTAGACACACTCACATCAGCATAGACACAACTACACATCAGCATAGACACAACTACACATCAGCATAGACACAACTACACATCAGCATAGACACAACTATAACAATGAAAACATGAATGAGCTTCAGGGAAAAAAAAAACAATAAAACAAAAGCCCTTGTAAACCAGCAATATCATCTACATTGATTTATTGTAGGAAAACATGGCCCACCTACTTGCTGTAGAAGTGACTAAACAGCTTCCACATGGCCCACCTACTTGCTGTAGAAGTGACTAAACAGCTTCCACATGGCCCACCTACTAGCTGTTGAAGTGACTAAACAGCTTCCACATGGCCCACCTACTTGCTGTAGAAGTGACTAAACAGCTTCCACATGGCCCACCTACTTGCGTTGAAGTGACTAAACAGCTCCACATGGCCACCTACTGCTGTTGAAGTGACTAAACAGCTTCCACATGGCTTTCAGCCTGCTAGTGAAAATGCCCACCACTACTTGCTGTGAAGTGACTAAACAGTCCCTGGGCCACCAGCGAGTGAGTCCACATGCAGTATTCAAAACCCCAGCATTATGTGGAAAAATTTGACCACCAACAGCGTAGGTAATGGATGCCACCAATGGCGAGTGGTGGGGCCACCAAACGGTGAGTGCCACCAGCGTGAGTGGCGAACACCACCAGCGGGTAGTTGGGGGCACACCAGTGGTGAGGTAGGGATGCCACCACGGCGAGGTAGGGATGCCACCAACGGCAAGTTAGTGAGGTGGTGGATACCACCAACAGAGAGGTAGTGGATGTCACCAACAGAGAGGTAGTGGATGTCACCAACAGGAGGTAGTGGATGTCACAAACGGCAGGTAGTGGATGCCACCAACAGTGAGGTAGTGGATGCACAAACAGTGAGGTAGGATAAAGGCATGAAAAGCCACGAACGACAAGGTAAGGGATACCACCAACAGCTAAGTAGTGGATGCCACCAACAGTTAGGTAGCGGATGCCACCAACAGTGAGGTAGTGGATGCCACCAACAATGAGGTAGTGGATGCCACGAATGGCATGGTAGGAACGCCACGACGGCAAGGTAAGGGATACCACCAACAGCTAAGTAGTGGATGCCACCAACAGTTAGGTAGTGGATGCCACCAACAGTGAGGTAGTGGATGCCACCAACAATGAGGTAGTGGATGCCACGAATGGCATGGTAGGAAACGCCACGAACGGCAAGGTAAGGGATACCACCAACAGCTAAGTAGTGGATGCCACCAAGTTAGGTAGTGGATGTCACCAAGTGAGGTAGTGGATGCCACCAACAGTTAGGTAGTGGATGCCACCAACAGTGAGGTAGTGGATGTCACCAACGGCATGGTAGGGAACGCCACGAACGGCATGGTAGGGAACGGCATGGTAGGAAACGCCACGAACGGCAAGGTAGTGGATGTCACCAACAGTGAGGTAGTGGATGCACGAACGGCATGGTAGGAACGCCACTAACGGCAAGGTATGGGATACCACCAACAGTTAGGTAGTTGCCGCCACGAACGGCAAGGTAGTGGATGTCACCAACAGTGAAGTAGTGGATGCCACGAACGGCATGGTAGGGAACGCCACGAACGGCAAGGTAGTGGATGTCACCAACAGTGAGGTAGTGGATGCCATGAACGGCAATGTATGGGATACCACCAACAGTGAGGTAGTGGATGCCACGAACGGCATGGTAGGAAACACCATGAACGGCAAGGTATGGGATACCACCAACAGTTAGGTAGTTGATGCCACGAACGGCAAGGTATGGGATACCACCAACAGTTAGGTAGTTGATGCCACGAACGGCAAGGTATGGGATACCACCAACAGTTAGGAAGTTAACAGAGCAAGTATAATAAACTATTTCCTATGCTCAATCCTTGTCAACAAGTTAGTTGGGGCACATTTAGAATATGCAAGAATGCCAATAGATCTCCTCTATAAGAAATTGCATACAGATTTAACCCCAGTTGAGCAGTCACTAGGACAGCAGTTGAGCAGTCACTAGGACAGCAGTTGAGCAGTCACTAGGACAGCAGTTGAGCAGTCACTAGGACAGTAGTTGAGCAGTCACTAGGACAGTAGATGAGCAGTCAAATTCTGTATTTTCTATTATGAGATGAAGCTTAGCCCTCTCCAAGTATTTCTCATATTGACATGTTGATATTTCTCATATTGAGCGTGTGATATTTCTCATATTGACATGTGCTGATATTTCTCATATTGACATGTCTGATATTTCATATTGACATTGCTGATATTTCTCATATTGACATGTGCTGATATTTCTCATATTGACATGTGCTGATATTTCTCATATTGACATGTGCCGACATTTCTCATATTGACGTGCCGATATTTCTCATATTGACATGTGCCGATATTTCTCATATTGACATGTGCCGATATTTCTCATATTGACATGTGCTGATATTTCTCATATTGACCATGTGCTGATGTTTCTCATATTGACATGTGCTGATATTTCTCATATTGACCATGTGCTGATGTTTCTCATATTGACATGTGCCGATATTTCTCATATTGACCATGTGCTGATGTTTCCCCTTCTGAGTGTCAGTATTTCACATTTGTGCATGTCTTCTTAGTCAGATCTCTAGCACTGGATTGACTCTGGACTTGAAGGCTACATCTCTGTTCAAGTGCATCTCATCACTTACTTACTCTTGCAAACAACATACATTTACTTGCTCTTCAGTCAAAATCTTTTCTACTTTAAACTTTATGCTGCAGCCATCTCTTTTGATGTCATTCTCAACAACGTTTCAAATTTATGCAAGTATTTTCATTGTACTACTTGTGCTATTTTGATTGCTATACTGAGATTCTTGGCTGGATACCTCCAACTTTAGAAGAGCAACCACTTGAGAACAAGACCAGTCACTTGACAACAAGACCAGTCACTTGACAACAAGACCAGTCACTTGACAACAAGACCAGTCACTTGACAACAAGACCAGTCACTTGAGAACAAGACCTGCCACTTGAGAACAAGACCTGCCACTTGAGAACAAGACCAGTCACTTGAGAACAAGACCAGTCACTTGACAACAAGACCAGTCACTTGACAACAAGACCAGTCACTTGACAACAAGACCAGTCACTTGACAACAAGACCTGCCACTTGAGAACAAGACCTGCCACTTGAGAACAAGACCAGTCACTGAGAACAAGACCAGTCGCACTTGAGAACAAGACCTGCCCGAAACAAGACCCTTGAAAAAACAAGAACCGCCACTTGAGAACAAGACCAGTCACTTGAGAACAAGACCAGTCACTTGAGAACAAGACCAGTCACTTGAGAACAAGACCAGTCACTTGAGAACAAGACCAGTCACTTGACAACAAGACCTGCCACTTGAGAACAAGACCTGCCACTTGAGAACAAGACCAGTCACTTGAGACAAGACCAGTCACTTGAGAACAAGACCAGTCACTTGAGAACAAGACCAGTCACTTGAGAACAAGACCAGTCACTTGAGAACAAGACCAGTCACTTGAGAACAAGACCAGTCACTTGAGAACAAGACCTGCCACTTGAGAACAAGACCTGCCACTTGAGAACAAGACCTGTCACTTGTGAACAAGACTACCAACTTAACAAGACCAGCCATGTGAGAACAAGACCAGTCACGTGAGAACAAGACCAGCCATGTGAAAAGACAACAAGACCAGCCACGTGAGAACAAGACCAGAGTCATGTGAGAACAAGACCAGCCATGTGAGAACAAGACCACAGTCATGTGAGAACAAGACCACAGCCATGTGAGAACAAGACCACGGCCATGTGAGAACAAGATCACAGCCATGTGAGAACAAGATCACAGTCATGTGAGAAGAGATAGTTAGTGTCTTACCTTGCACATTTATGTTGACTCAATACCAGTACTCTTCCCTTGACTGTATTGATAATCTGGCTCTTATCCTCCGGGCGGCCATGTTCCAGTACATGCTGGATGACATAGTTACCATACTGGTCATGGACAAGACGTTCTGTGTTCTCATGGAGTTCCTCCAAGATCAGGGCTGTCTGCTCACTAGCACAATGTTCCAGAATTCTCTGAATCACTCTGCAGCCATATGCGTGTGTAGACAGATTAAACACCTGTGGAAAACAACAGCACATTATGTATCTTAGATATGTTTATATAAAGATATATATATATATATATCTATATATCTAGGTGCATGTCAAGAGTTGTACATTGTGTACTAGACCCAGATTTGCTAGAAAGCTACACACAAGTAATCTCTGATTGTATACACAAATAAGAGGATATGATTCCCAAGTTATTATTATTTAGAACATGCACACTGAAACTTGTGGTGTCAAAGTGTTTGCACATTATCCAATGAAAAGATGAATGTCTACAGACAAAAGAGAAATGTTTCCCAAAGAAAATCCCACTTGAAAGTAGCACATGTGAAGTTATACTGTAGCATGGTATTAGATCTGACTGATAATAGCAAGACTGTATTGGGACTTGGCTAGGACAGCTCTCAGATGGACAGCGGATGGCAAGACAAGGCCGGAGGTAACAGAAGGAAACATGGAGAAGAAATGTGGAGAGTTGAATGAGTGTGACCTGACATGGGAGATGGTTTGTAGAAAAGCAGAACGGCGGCAACAGTGGAAGTCTCTTGTGGAAGTCTTATGTGTCATTCGGGACATGAAGAGGATATAGATATAGAATAAGGAGGCACTTGCCCTTGAAGACATCTATAATGTCACAGTCCCCTCAAGACATCTATAATGTCACAGTCCTCTCAAGACATCTATAATGTCACAGTCCCTCAAGACATCTATGTCAAGTTCTAATGTAACTGTCACTCAAGACATCTATAAGTCACAGTCCCTCAATGAACTGCACTTCAAGACATCTATAATGTCACAGTCCCTCAATGAACTGTCCTTCAGAATCTATATGACAGTTCCTAATGTAACTGTCCCAAGGTCATTATAATGTACAGTTCCTCAATGTAACTGTTCCTTCAAGACATCTATAATGTCACAGTCCCTCAATGTAACTGTCCTTCAAGGCATCATGTCACAGTTCTCAATGTAACTGTCACTCAAGACATCTATAATGTCACAGTTCCCTCAATGTAACTGTCCCTTCAAGACATCTATAATGTCACAGTTCCCTCAATGTAACTGTTCCTTCAAGACATCTATAATGTCACAGTTCCCTCAATGTAACTGTCCCTTCAAGGCATCTATAATGTCACAGTTCCCTCAATGTAACTGTCCCTTCAAGGCATCTATAATGTCACAGTCCCCTCAATGTAACTGTTCCTTCAAGGCATCTATAATGTCACAGTCCCCTCAATGTAACTGTCTCTTCAAGACATCTATAATGTCACAGTCCCCTCAATGTAACTGTCTCTTCAAGACATCTATAATGTCACAGTCCCTCAATGTAACTGTCCTTCAAGACATCTAGATAAACTAGTTGTCTAAGTCCCTCAATGTAACTGTCCTTCAACATCTATGAAAACTAATTGTCTTAAGTCCTCAATGTACTGTCCTAAGGCATCATATAACTGTAGACATTGGATCAACTAACTGATGCACTTCGAACAACATGGTTTCCATTCTGGTCTTTGACACACTTCAGAACATGGCCATCAAGTTCATGAAAATTTCCTCAGAATATACAACATTTCATATCATTCCACCGAAATGTTTTATCTTCTAACTGAAATGTTAGTTTATCTACTATCACCTGAAATGTTTTATCTTCTAACCTTGAAAGTTTATCTTCTACACCTGAAACGTTATGTTTTATCTTCTCACCTGAAACTATGTTTCATATCTTCACACCTGAAATATGTTTATCTTCTACACCTGAAATCGTTATGTTTTATCTTCTACACCTGAAATGTTTGTTTTATCTTCTACACCTGAAATGTTTTATCTTCTACACCTGAAATGTTTTATCTTCTACACCTGAAATGTTTTATCTTCTACACCTGAAATTTTTATCTTCTACACCTGAAACGTTATGTTTTATCTTCTACACCTGAAACGTTATGTTTTATCTTCTACACCTGAAACGTTATGTTTTATCTTCTACACCTGAAACGTTATGTTTTATCTTCTACACCTGAAATGTTTTATCTTCTACACCTGAAATGTTTTATCTTCTACACCTGAAATGTTTTATCTTCTACACCTGAAATGTTTTATCTTCTACACCTGAAATGTTTTATCTTCTACACCTGAAATGTTATGTTTTATCTTCTACACCTGAAATGTTTTATCTTCTACACCTGAAATGTTTTATCTTCTACACCTGAAATGTTTTATCTTCTACACCTGAAATGTTTTATCTTCTACAACTTTGAAATGTTTTATCTTCTACACCTGAAATGTTTTATCTTCTACACCTGAAATGTTTTATCTTCTACACCTGAAATGTTTTATCTTCTACACCTGAAATGTTTTATCTTCTACACCTGAAATGTTTTATCTTCTACACCTGAAATGTTTTATCTTCTACACCTGAAATGTTTTATCTTCTACACCTGAAATGTTATGTTTTATCTTCTACACCTGAAATGTTTTATCTTCTACACCTGAAATGTTTTATCTTCTACACCTGAAATGTTTTATCTTCTACACCTGAAATGTTTTATCTTCTACACCTGAAACGTTATGTTTTATCTTCTACACCTGAAATATTTTATCTTCTACACCTGAAATGTTTTATCTTCTACACCTGAAATGTTTTATCTTCTACACCTGAAATGTTTTATCTTCTACACCTGAAATGTTTTATCTTCTACACCTGAAATGTTTTATCTTCTACACCTGAAATGTTTTATCTTCTACACCTGAAATGTTTTATCTTCTACACCTGAAATGTTTTATCTTCACACCTGAACATGTTTTATCTTCTACACCTGAAATGTTATGTTTTATCTTCTACACCTGAAATGTTTTATCTTCTACACCTGAATGTTTTATCTTCTACACCTGAAATGTTATGTTTTATCTTCTACACCTGAAATGTTTTATCTTCTACACCTGAAATGTTATGTTTTATCTTCTACACCTGAAATGTTTTATCTTCTACACTGAAATGTTTATCTTCTACACCTGAAATGTTTTATCTTCTACACCTGAAATGTTTTATCTTCTACACCTGAAATGTTTTATCTTCTACACCTGAAATGTTATGTTTTATCTTCCACACCTGAAACGTTTTATCTTCTACACCTGAAATGTTATGTTTTATCTTCTACACCTGAAATGTTTTATCTTCTACACCTGAAACGTTATGTTTTATCTTCTACACCTGAAATGTTTTATCTTCTACACCTGAAATGTTATATTTTTTCTTCTACACCTGAAATGTTATGTTTTATCTTCTACACCTGAAATGTTTTATCTTCCACACCTGAAATGTTATGTTTTATCTTCCACACCTGAAACACATGTTTTATCTTCCACACCTGAAACGTTTTATCTTCCACACCTGAAACGTTTTATCTTCCACACCTGAAATGTATGTTTTATCTTCCACACCTGAAACGTTTTATCTTCCACACCTGAAACGTTTTATCTTCCACACCTGAAATGTATGTTTTATCTTCCACACCTGAAACGTTTTATCTTCCACACCTGAAATGTATGTTTTATCGTCCACACCTGAAAAATCCACAATTATCTAAAACACTCAGTACATTTCATTAATATCTTCCTAAAATATTCACACATTTCATTAATATCTTCCTAAAATATTTCATTAATATCTTCCTAAAACATTTCATTAATATCTTCCTAAAACATTCGCACATTTCATTAATATCTTCCTAAAACATTCACACATTTCATTAATATCTTCCTAAAACATTCACACATTTCATTTATATCTTCCTAAAACATTTCATTAATATCTTCCTAAAACATTCGCACATTTCATTAATATCTTCCTAAAACATTCTACATTTCATTAATATCTTCCTAAAACATTCGCACATTTCATTAATATCTTCCTAAAACATTTGCACATTTCATTAATATCTTCCTAAAACATTTGCACATTTCATTAATATCTTCCTAAAACATTCGCACATTTCATTAATATCTTCCTAAAACATTTGCACATTTCATTAATATCTTCCTAAAACATTTGCACATTTCATTAATATCTTCCTAAAACATTCGCACATTTCATTAATATCTTCCTAAAACATTCGCACATTTCATTAATATCTTCCTAAAACATTCGCACATTTCATTAATATCTTCCTAAAACATTCGCACATTTCATTAATATCTTCCTAAAACATTCACATTTCATTAATATCTTCCTAAAACATTCCAATTTCATTAATATCTTCCTAAAACATTCTACATTTCATTAATATCTTCCTAAAACATTCGACATTTCATTAATATCTTCCTAAAACATTCACACGTTTATTAATATCGTCCTAAAACATTCACACATTTCATTAATATCTTCCTAAAACATTTCATTAATATCTTCCTAAAACATTTCATTAATATCTTCCTAAAACATGCACACATTTCATTAATATCTTCCTAAAACATTCGCACATTTCATTAATATCTTCCTAAAACATTCACACATTTCATTAATATCTTCCTAAAACATTTGCACATTTCATTAATATCTTCCTAAAACATTTGCACATTTCATTAATATCTTCCTAAAACATTTGCACATTTCATTAATATCTTCCTAAAACATTTGCACATTTCATTAATATCTTCCTAAAACATTTGCACATTTCATTAATATCTTCCTAAAACATTCACACATTTCATTAATATCTTCCTAAAACATTCACACATTTCATTAATATCTTCCTAAAACATTTCATTAATATCTTCCTAAAACATTCACACATTTCATTAATATCTTCCTAAAACATTTCATTAATATCTTCCTAAAACATTCACACATTTCATTAATATCTTCCTAAAACATTCACACATTTCATTAATATCTTCCTAAAACATTTCATTAATATCTTCCTAAAACATTCACACATTTCATTAATATCTTCCTAAAACATTCTCACATTTCATTAATATCTTCCTAAAACATTCGCACATTTCATTAATATCTTCCTAAAACATTCACACATTTCATTAATATCTTCCTAAAACATTTCATTAATATCTTCCTAAAACATTCACACATTTCATTAATATCTTCCTAAAACATTTACACATTTCATTAATATCTTCCTAAAACATTCGCACATTTCATTAATATCTTCCTAAAACATTCTCACATTTCATTAATATCTTCCTAAAACATTCGCACATTTCATTAATATCTTCCTAAAACATTTGCACATTTCATTAATATCTTCCTAAAACATTTGCACATTTCATTAATATCTTCCTAAAACATTCGCACATTTCATTAATATCTTCCTAAAACATTCACACATTTCATTAATATCTTCCTAAAACATTTCATTAATATCTTCCTAAAACATTCGCACGTTTTATTAATATCTTCCTAAAACATTCACACATTTCATTAATATCTTCCTAAAACATTTCATTAATATCTTCCTAAAACATTCGCACATTTCATTAATATCTTCCTAAAACATTTCATTAATATCTTCCTAAACATTGCACGTTTATTAATATCTTCCTAAAACATTCACACATTTCATTAATATCTTCCTAAAACATTTCATTAATATCTTCCTAAAACATTCGAATTTCATTAATATCTTCCTAAAACATTCGCACATTTCATTAATATCTTCCTAAAACATTCACACATTTCATTAATATCTTCCTAAAACATTTCATTAATATCTTCCTAAAACATTCGCACGTTTCATTAATATCTTCCTAAAACATTTCATTAATATCTTCCTAAAACATTCGCACATTTCATTAATATCTTCCTAAAACATTCACACATTTCATTAATATCTTCCTAAAACATTTGCACATTTCATTAATATCTTCCTAAAACATTTGTACATTTCATTAATATCTTCCTAAAACATTCGCACATTTCATTAATATCTTCCTAAAACATTCACACATTTCATTAATATCTTCCTAAAACATTTCATTAATATCTTCCTAAAACATTCGCACGTTTTATTAATATCTTCCTAAAACATTCACACATTTCATTAATATCTTCCTAAAACATTTCATTAATATCTTCCTAAAACATTCGCACATTTCATTAATATCTTCCTAAAACATTCGCACATTTCATTAATATCTTCCTAAAACATTTCATTAATATCTTCCTAAAACATTTCATTAATATCTTCCTAAAACATTCGCACGTTTCATTAATATCTTCCTAAAACATTTCATTAATATCTTCCTAAAACATTCGCACATTTCATTAATATCTTCCTAAAACATTCGCACATTTCATTAATATCTTCCTAAAACATTTGCACATTTCATTAATATCTTCCTAAAACATTTGCACATTTCATTAATATCTTCCTAAAACATTCGCACATTTCATTAATATCTTCCTAAAACATTCACACATTTCATTAATATCTTCCTAAAACATTTCATTAATATCTTCCTAAAACATATCTTCCTAAAACATTCGCACGTTTTATTAATATCTTCCTAAAACATTCACACATTTCATTAATATCTTCCTAAAACATTTCATTAATATCTTCCTAAAACATTTGCACATTTCATTAATATCTTCCTAAAACATTTCATTAATATCTTCCTAAAACATTCGCACGTTTTATTAATATCTTCCTAAAACATTCACACATTTCATTAATATCTTCCTAAAACATTTCATTAATATCTTCCTAAAACATTCACACATTTCATTAATATCTTCCTAAAACATTCACACATTTCATTAATATCTTCCTAAAACATTCACACATTTCATTAATATCTTCCTAAAACATTTCATTAATATCTTCCTAAAACATTCGCACGTTTTATTAATATCTTCCTAAAACATTCACACATTTCATTAATATCTTCCTAAAACATTTCATTAATATCTTCCTAAAACATTCGACGTTTATTAATATCTTCCTAAAACATTCGCACATTTCATTAATATCTTCCTAAAACATTCGCACATTTCATTAATATCTTCCTAAAACATTTCATTAATATCTTCCTAAAACATTCGCACATTTCATTAATATCTTCCTAAAACATTCGCACATTTCATTAATATCTTCCTAAAACATTTCATTAATATCTTCCTAAAACATTTGCACATTTCATTAATATCTTCCTAAAACATTTACACATTTCATTAATATCTTCCTAAAACATTCGCACATTTCATTAATATCTTCCTAAAACATTTACACATTTCATTAATATCTTCCTAAAACATTTACACATTTCATTAATATCTTCCTAAAACATTTACACATTTCATTAATATCTTCCTAAAACATTTACACATTTCATTAATATCTTCCTAAAACATTTGCACATTTCATTAATATCTTCCTAAAACATTTCATTAATATCTTCCTAAAACATTTGTACATTTCATTAATATCTTCCTAAAACATTCGCACATTTCATTAATATCTTCCTAAAACATTCACACATTTCATTAATATCTTCCTAAAACATTCGCACATTTCATTAATATCTTCCTAAAACATTCGCACGTTTTATTAATATCTTTCTAAAACATTTGCACGTTTTATTAATATCTTCCTAAAGTCTCCTGAACTTGTCTCCTTACAACATGATTAACTCTTGCCCTGCAGTTATTTCTCAGTTGTACACAATTTAAGGGAGGCAAAATGCAATGTGTTATTTTTTCAAATCATAACTACTCATCAATAAATAAACATATATATATATCTTATTATATACTAATTTGAAGAAAACTGGACAACCTATTAGAATAACAAGGTTAAATAGCAATACATGGAATATTTTAGAAGAAACTGGGACAAATATGACAACATAAATAGCAAAATTATAAATTGTTAGTGACATATGCAACACTTATGTGACATAACAGCATCTTCAAAATATATCCCTATGTGCTTTTAGAAATCATTTTGTTATCCAATTTGTGAAGTCCAGGCAACATTTTATGACAATATATCCAATATAAATGAGAATTAGATAATATGAGAACTAGATAATATGAGAACTAGATAATCTGAACAAGTACAAACATGTGTACAGCACTCAATAAATAAGCTAATATGAACATGTGTACAACACTCAATAAATAAGCTAATATGAACATGTGTACAACACTCAATAAATAAGCTAATATGAACATGCGTACAACACTCAATAAATAAGTTAATATGAACATGTGTACAACACTCAATAAATAAGTTAATATGAACAAGTGTACAACACTCAATAAATAAGTTAATATGAACAAGTGTACAACACTCAATAAATAAGTTAATATGAACATGTGTACAACACTCAATAAATAAGTTAATGAACATGTAACACTAAAAATGTTCTGTACAACACTCAATAAATAAGTTAATATGAACAAGTGTACAACACTCAATAAATAAGTTAATATGAACATAATAAAAACAGTGTACAACACTCAATAAATAATTATGAACAAGTACAACACTAATAAATAAGCTAATATGAACATGTGTACAACACTCAATAAATAAGCTAATATGAACATGTGTACAACACTCAATAAATAAGCTAATATGAACATGTGACCCAGTACTAAGCATAAGAAACATATGGACATCTATTCATCATCATCATCAACTGACCTGCATATCTGAAGGTATTGACTCCAGAGCTTTCTGAATCACTCTGCAGCCATACATCTGCAAGGCCAAGGGTAATACATGTCCCCTGACTCTCTGGGCCAATGACTGCTGCTGTTCTGGTGAGCCAAATTCAAAGAACTTCTGAATGACATAGTTACCAAAGACATCTGTCATCAGAGAGTAGGCTGAAGAGAAGATCTCCACAAAAATCAGACTTTTTTCCTGGGGTGTGGCACGCTCAAGTTTCTGTTGGATAAATCTGCAGACAAGTTAAAAAAAACAATTGTTACACCAAGTAGTGGCACATCAAGCATGCTCATTTCTCTGTGATGTTTATAAAACAATTGTTACACCAAGTAGAGGCACAGCAAGCATGCTCATTTCTCTGTGATGTTTATAAAACAATTGTTACACCAAGTAGTGGCACAGCAAGCATGCTCATTTCTCTGTGATGTTTATAAAACAATTGTTACACCAAGTAGTGGCACAGCAAGCATGCTCATTTCTCTGTGATGTTTATAAAACAATTGTTACACCAAGTAGAGGCACAGCAAGCATGCTCATTTCTCTGTGATGTTTATAAAACAATTGTTACCCCAAGTAGAGGCACAGCAAGCGTGCTCATTTCTCTGTGATGTTTATAAAACAATTGTTACACCAAGTAGTGGCACAGCAAGCATGCTCATTTCTCTGTGATGTTTATAAAACAATTGTTACACAGTGAGCACAGCAAGCGTGCTCATTTCTCTGTGATGTTTAAAACAATTGTTATCCCAAGTAGAGACACAAGCACTTTCTTGTGATGTTTTAACAATTATAACAGAGACAGCAAGCATTCTCTTGATTTAAACATTGTTAACAAGAGACAAGCACAGCTCATCTCTGTATCTTAACTGATGTTATTAAAGCTTAGAGATTAATACAACCACTAACTTGTCTAACTGTGATTAGAACAGAGACATCAAGCACTAACTTGTCTAACTGTGATTAGAACAGAGACAACCACTAACTTGTCTAACTGTTATTAGAACAGAGACATCAACCACTAACTTGTCTAACTGTGATTAGAACAGAGACATCAACACTAACTTGTCTAACTGTGATTAGAACAGAGACAATCACACTAACTTGTCTAACTGTGATTAGAACAGAGACATCGACCACTAACTTGTCTAACTGTGATTAGAACAGAGACATCAAGCACTAACTTGTCTAACTGTGATTAGAACAGAGACATCAACCACTAACTTGTCTGTGATTAGAACAGAGATATCAAGCACTAACTTGTCTAACTGTGATTAGAACAGAGACAACCACTAACTTGTCTAACTGTGATTAGAACAGAGACATCAAGCACTAACTTGTCTAACTGTGATTAGAACAGAGACATCAAGCACTAACTTGTCTAACTGTGATTAGAACAGAGACATCAAGCACTAACTTGTCTAACTGTGATTAGAACAGAGACATCAACCACTAACTTGTCTAACTGTGATTAGAACAGAGACATCAAGCACTAACTTGTCTAACTGTGATTAGAACAGAGACATCAAGCACTAACTTGTCTAACTGTGATTAGAACAGAGACATCAAGCACTAACTTGTCTAACTGTGATTAGAACAGAGACATCAACACTACTTGTTAACTGTGATTAGAACAGAGAACAACACTAACTTGTCTAACGTGATTAGAAAGAGACAACACTAACTTGTCTAACTGTGATTAGAACAGAGACATCAGTAACTGTCTACTGTTACATCCAGCTTTGTACTAATGTGATTAGAAAGAGACTTCAAGCACTAATTGTCTAACTGTGATTAGAACTATGATGCATAATCCACTAATATGTGACAAGCATGTGATGTAGAACAGACATAGCTGCATTGTGTATGTATTGACTGCTGTTAAATCACACTATAATGTGTGACATAGACATGATGAGCATACAGCTGGCATATTGTCTTGAGTGCTGTTAGAACACATATAAGTGGTGTACGATAGACATGATGAATGCATACTAACTGTGGCATCTGTGTTATTGAGTACAGTAGAATCACATAATGTCATGTGACAAAAACATGAGAATGCAACAGCTGCACTGTGTTTTGCTGTGAGTTAGTTAGAATCATCATATAATGTTAACTGACTAGACATGATGATCATAGCAGCTGCATTGTGCTGTGCTGTGCATTAGAATACTAAGTTGTGACAAGACATGACTGTGCTACAGCTGGTGTATGTATGAGACATGAGACATACACTAATTGCAAGTGCACAGTAAATACATAATGGTGTGACAGACAGATAAGTGCATACAGACTGGCATTGTGTTGTTGAGGCTGTTAGAATCACATAATGTTGTGACAAACATGATGAAGTGCATACAGCTGGTTGTGTTGTGCTTGAGGCTTTACAATCAATATAAGTGTGTGACAAACAGATGAAGCATAAGCTGGCATTGATGTTGATGTTAGGCTAACAATTTCACATAATGTGTGACAAGACATGATGAAGTGATACACTGCATTGTGTTGTGCTTGAGTGCTGTTAGAATCACATATAAGTGGTGTGACAAGACATGATGATGCATCAGCTGGCATTGTGTTGTGCTTGAGTGCTATTACAATCACATATAAGTGGTGTGACAAGACATGATGAAGTGCATACAGCTGGCATTGTGTTGTGCTTGAGTGCTGTTAGAATCACATATAAGTGGTGTGACAAGACATGATGAAGTGCATACAGCTGGCATTGTGTTGTACTTGAGTGCTGTTAGAATCACATATAAGTGGTGTGACAAGACATGATGAAGTGCATACAGCTGGCATTGTGTTGTGCTTGAGTGCTGTTACAATCACATATAAGTGGTGTGACAAGACATGATGAAGTGCATACAGCTGGCATTGTGTTGTGCTTGAGTGCTGTTAGAATCACATATAAGTGGTGTGACAAGACATGATGAAGTGCATACAGCTGGCATTGTGTTGTGCTTGAGTGCTGTTAGAATCACATATAAGTGGTGTGACAAGACATGATGAAGTGCATACAGCTGGCATTGTGTTGTGCTTGAGTGCTGTTAGAATCACATATAAGTGGTGTGACAAGACATGATGAAGTGCATACAGCTGGCATTATGTTGTGCTTGAGTGCTGTTAGAATCACATATAAGTGGTGTGACAAGACATGATGAAGTGCATACAGCTGGCATTGTGTTGTGCTTGAGTGCTGTTAGAATCACATATAAGTGGTGTGACAAAACATGATGAAGTGCATACAGCTGGCATTGTGTTGTGCTTGAGTGCTGTTACAATCACATATAAGTGGTGTGTGACAAGACATGCTAACCTGGATCCATGTTGATCTTGTGAAAACTCTACAACATGATTCACCAAGTCTTTCAATGATAAGTTTGGAATTCTGTTATTTCTGAAGTCTTCTAGTAGTCGGCTGCGTCCTGTCACTTCCTTTGATGAGCTGCCGCTACTGCCAATATTGTAATACAAGATGTGATCAGTCAGAATTATTTCAGTGATAACAAACATAAGACGTGTGAAACAGATAACAAACATAAGACTTGTGAAACAGATAACAAACATAAGACTTGTGAAACAGATAAACATAAGACTTGTGAAACAGATAAACATAAGACTTGTGAAACAGATAAACATAAGACTTCTGGGAGAAGAACATCATAGACTTGTGAACAGAACATGACATAGACTTGTGGAGAAAGTAATAAACAGACTTGTGGAAGAGAGAACTATACTAGACTGTGGAAAGAGAACATACATAGAATTGTTGAGAGAGAACATACATAGAGATGTGAGAGAAGAAACATACATAGACTTGTGGAAGAAGAAACATACATAGACTTGTGGAAGAAGAAATACATAGACTTGTAAAGAGAGTGAAACAAACAGACTTCTGGGAGAGAGAACAAACAGACTTGTGGAGAAGAACAACAGACTTGTGGGAGAGAGAACAAACAGACTTATGGGAGAGAGAACATACATAGACTTATGGGAGAGAGAACATACATAGACTTGTGGAGAGAGAACATACATAGATTGTGGAAGAGAGAACATACATAGACTTGTGGAAGAGAGAACATACATAGACTTGTGGAAGAGAGAACATACATAGACTTGGAGAGAGAACAAACAGACTTGTGGGAGAGAGAACAAACATAGATTGTGGAGAGAGAACAACATAGACTTGTGGAAGAGAGAACATACATAGACTTATGGGAGAGAGAACATACATAGACTTATGGGAGAGAGAACATACATAGACTTGTGGAGAGAGAACAAAAAAGACTTGTGGAGAGAGAACATACATAGACTTGTGGAAGAGAGAACATACATAGACTTGGAGAGAGAACAAACAGACTTGTGGAGAGAGAAAAATACATAGACTTTGGGAGAGAGAACATACATAGACTTATGGGAGAGAGAACATACATAGACTTATGGGAGAGAGAACATACATAGACTTGTGGAAGAGAGAACATACATAGACTTGTGGAAGAGAGAACATACATAGACTTGTGGGAGAGAGAACAAAATACAATTAAATAACCAAATCAACGAATTGCTTTTAGCGGACGACCAAAGTTTAATCTATGAAGATGAAGATCAGCTACAACATCACATGAATTCACTGCTAATAGCATGTAGAAAGTACAACATGAAAATCAACAAACAAAAGACAGAGTCAATGAAAATCAGCAGAACACCAAGCCAAGCAAACATACAAATAGATAACACCAGAGTAAAGCAAGTTTCTGAATTCAAATATTTAGGCAGCATTTTCACAGAGGACAGAAAACTAGATAGAGAAATAGAGACAAGGTGTCAAAAAGCAAATGCATTGACCTACCAGCTGGCACCATTACTACAACACCCAAAGATCAAGATGGAAGTGAAAAGACAGATGATAAAATGTATTTTCCTACCAACACTTTCTTACCAGTGCCAAACTTGGCAGCAACACATCACATAAAGCTCACCCCATGTGAAATAAAATGCTTGAGGAAGGCAGTGGGGTCACCAGGAAAGATAGACTACGAAATGAGAACATCAGAGCAGAGTGGCATAACTTCATGCACCGAATACAATGAAAGACAACAAATGCAGTGGTTTGGACATTTAATGAGAATGAAATACAACCAACCACCAATAACAGCATACAATAAAAATAGATCAGGTACTAGAGCTAAGGGAAGGCCAAGAAAAAGATGGGTAGATAATATCAAGACCACACTACATAAACACGGATATAACACAACAAGGGTGACTCATCTGGTCCTAGAATGCAAATTAAAACTCACATCCCTACGCTTAACGGCAAGAGTGGACAACCAATTCCATCTTCCACCTGGGGAAAGACAATAACAAACACAGACTTGTGGAAGAGAGAGAACTAAGACAATAACAAACACACGACTTGTGGAAGAGAGAGAGAACTAAGACAATAACAAACAGACTTGTGGCAGAGAGAGAACTAAGACAATAACAAATACAGACTTGTGGAAGAGAGAGAACTAAGACAATAACAAACACACGACTTGTGGAAGAGAGAGAGAACTAAGACAATAAACACAGACTTGTGGAAGAGAGAGAACTAAGACAATAATAAACACACGACTTGTGGAAGAGAGAGAGAACTAAGACAATAACAAACACACGACTTGTGGAAGAGAGAGAACTAAGACAATAAACACAGACTTGTGGAAGAGAGAGAACTAAGACAATAACAAACACAGACTTGTGGCAGAGAGAGAACTAAGACAATAACAAACACACGACTTGTGGAAGAGAGAGAGAACTAAGACAATAAACACAGACTTGTGGAAGAGAGAGAACTAAGACAATAAACACAGACTTGTGGAAGAGAGAGAACTAAGACAATAACAAACACAGACTTGTGGAAGAGAGAGAACTAAGACAATAAACACAGACTTGTGGAAGAGAGAGAACTAAGACAATAAACACAGACTTGTGGAAGAGAGAGAACTAAGACAATAATAAACACAGACTTGTGGAAGAGAGAGAACTAAGACAATAACAAACACAGACTTGTGGAAGAGAGAGAACTAAGACAATAAACACAGACTTGTGGAAGAGAGAGAACTAAGACAATAAACACAGACTTGTGGAAGAGAGAGAACTAAGACAATAATAAACACAGACTTGTGGAAGAGAGAGAACTAAGACAATAACAAACACAGACTTGTGGAAGAGAGAGAACTAAGACAATAACAAACACAGACTTGTGGAAGAAGAGAGAACTAAGACAAAAAAACACAGACTTGTGGAAGAGAGAGAACTAAGACAATAATAAACACAGACTTGTGGAAGAGAGAGAACTAAGACAATAATAAACACAGACTTGTGGAAGAGAGAGAACTAAGACAATAACAAACACAGACTTGTGGAAGAGAGAGAACTAAGACAATAACAAACACAGACTTGTGGAAGAGAGAGAACTAAGACAATAAACAAGACAACATTTGAAAGAAAGGATTTTCATGGATGTGTTACAAGCTCAGTAAACAAATATAATATAACCAAACATGCACTGCACTTGAACCAACAGTGAAAGAAAAGAGACATGAGGTCAAATAAGAGTATAAGAGATTACAGAACAGTACAACAAATGATCCAAAAGGTGCAGGCTGGTTCGGTGCGCAGGCAATGTATTGAATCACAAGTGTCAACAATTTGCAGAATTACACTTATCTTCATTCCGGGGCACATGAATGTCATTGGCAATGAGAGGGAAGACAGGCTGGCTGGCTCTGCCACCATATTAGCGGGCCAGCCGATGGATAGAACCAATATTTTGAATGCCCTCAAAGAGTGTGGCCGCAAAGATTTTCATTTAAACCAATCCACATCAACTACAAGACTGCAGGAGCTGGGTTTGAAGATTGGAGTAGTAAGAAAAGAACAGCATAACAGGTACATGAGTTGGCTCATCAATCAAAATCAAACTAGTATGGTCTGTCGCTGGACACTGTTGGAGATGTTGCGAAGGAGATCAGAGTACATATGGACATGTCCGGAGTGCAATGAAGATATTCCAAACTGGAACAAGAATAGAACACAAAGGTAATGTGAATGTTTTCATACATGTATTCCAAAAGATAAAAGGTTTAACTAGGTTCAATGAGAAGAGTATTCAAGTTCTCTACGCTTACCTTCTAGTAGCCAGTGTTCTATTCTGAAAGACTGGATTTCCAAAGAGACCATTAGCTGGGGCAGTCAGACCTGGATTCCTATATTTGGCTGCTTCAGCTCCAGGGGCAACTGAATACGGTCTCACTCCAAAATTGAGTCCTAAGAAAAAAACAATATCAAAGTTGATGTGTTTTGAGAAACAATGTGCTCTGAGAAACAACACTGGTGATATTAATGTGTTCTGAGAAACAGAAAATGATGATATTAATGTGTTCTGAGAAACAGAAAATGATGATATTAATGTGTTCTGAGAAACAGAAAATGATGATATTAATGTGTTCTGAGAAACAGAAAATAATGATATTAATGTGTTCTGAAACAAAAATGATATTAATGTGCTCTGAAAAAGAAAATCGATGATATTAATGTGTTCTGAGCAACGAGAAATGATGAATTGATGTGTCTCTGAGCAACAGAAAATGATGATATTAATTGTGTTCTGAGAAATAGAGAATGATGATATTAATGTGTTCTGAGAAACAGAAAATGATGATATTAATGTGCTCTGTAAAAAGTAAAGGAACCCTTTCATACCTCGTGGTATATAGGTCAATACAGTGTTAGGCCTGTATTTTCATTGACCATCGGCACACGATGGGTGATGTGGTCAGCATCACGCGGCCGCCTTTACTTTCCCAGAGCATGTCTGGTACCCAGTTGAGGCTGGGTCGACCTGAGAGCCGTCGCGGTCGGGAAAAATTCCACGCACATTGCGGAGCTGAACCCAGACCACCAGCCTTGCGAAGCGAGTTCACTAACAACTACGCTACAGCAGCTCTCAATGTGCTCTGAGAAACAGAAAATATTAATGTGTTCTGAGAAACAGAAAATGATTATATTAATGTGTTCTGAGAAATAGAAAATGATGATATTAATGTGTTCTGAGACAGAAATGTATTAATGTGTTCTGAGAAACAGAAAATGATTATATTAATGTGTTCTGAGAAATAGAGAATGATGATATTAATGTGTTCTGAGAAACAAAATACACACCAAAATTGGATGCATTGAGAGCTGATGATTTACCGGTCTGATTTAGAGTCTGAACCAGATAGAGATATCAGTGGTGGTGTCCCAGTCATTATGCTACCTACAGGCGAGTTAGCCACTTACCATGTGTTAGGTTAGAGTCTGAGCCAGACAGAGTGGTTGGTGGTGGTGTCCCAGTCATCATGCTACCTACAGGTGAGTTAGCCACTTACCATGTGCTAGATTAGAGTCTGAGCCAGACAGAGATGTCGGTGGTGGTGTCCCAGTCATCATGCTACCTACAGGTGAGTTAGCCACTTACCATGTGCTAGATTAGAGTCTGAGCCAGACATAGATGGTGGTGGTGTCCCAGTCATCATGCTACCTACAGGTGAGTTAGGCATGCCAGAAAATGGAGCATAATAACCATTTAAAGCTGATATCTGCTGTTGATGTTGCAAATTGAAAGTTTCTCTCTGCTGTCCTAGAAAGCAACCAAGAATGTAGTAAATAATTATAATCAACAACACAACCAAGAATGTAGCAACAGTTATAATCAACAACACAACCAAGAATGTAGCAACAGTTATAATCAACAACACAACCAAGAATGTAGCAACAGTTATAATCAACAACACAACCAAGAATGTAGCAAGTTATAATCAACAACACAACCAAGAATGTAGCAAGTTATAATCAACAACACAACCAAGAATGTAGCAACAGTTATAATCAACAACACAACCAAGAATGTAGCAACAGTTATAATCAACAACACAACCAGAAGAATGATAAACGCGAATTAGCAGTTATAATCAACAACACAACCAAGAATGTAGCAACAGTTATAATCAACAACACAACCAAGAATGTAGCAAGTTATAATCAACAACACAACCAAGAATGTAGCAACAGTTATAATCAACAACACAACCAAGAATGTAGCAAATAGTTATATCTCATATCACTAACATCTCATGTCTAACAATTGCTTCTCATTGCAATTATTCTATTGTAGGAGATCTGACTACATGGGATAACACTATAGTTCGTTCCAAAATTTGTGATCACACTAAGGTTTAATTTGTATGAAATCTATCTGATGGATACAAGTAATTTTTGCATGCAGTCTTATATACCTCACGACGTTACGAATCCATGTTTACCTAATTGGTAGGTAGCTTAGTTGATGCAAAAAAACATTTTGTTATATAATTTTGCATAAGCACAACAAAATTGAGAGCCGCTGTAGCGTAGTTGTTAGTGAACTCGCTTCTCAAGGCTGGTGGTCTGAGTTCAGCTCCCGCAATGCGCATGGAATTTTCCCGACGCGCCGGCTCTCAGGTCGACCCAGCCTCAACTGGGTACCAGACATACTCTGGGAAAGTAAAGGCGGCGGCGTGATGCTGACCACATCACCCATCGTGTGCCGATGGTCAATGAAAATACAGGCCTAACACTGTATTGACCTATATACCACGAGGTATGAAAGGGTTCCTTTACTTTTTTTACTTTTACAACAAAATGATCAAAGTTTAGAACTTACAGTAATACACAAAATGGTGGTGAATGATTGCAAAGGCGTATTCCTATTACATATAAAAAAAGAAAGGTCACATAGTGAACAAATGATACCTTCCACTTCTATAAATGAAAGTAAATGTTGCCATCATGCCATGCGGTGAGAAACTTGGAACTGATTAATTCACGGATTCCGATTTTGATGGCACTGAATTGATTTGAACAGGAAATGCTTATTATAGACAAACTCTGACAATCATACTGTAAAATTTGCAAGTATACAGATCAAATCAGGGTAAATTTAGTAATAACATAATAAAATTCTTACAAAACTAAAGGTTGGGTGGGCAAAATACTTTGACGTCGACACTGTTGACCTACATAAAATGCAATCAAGAATTTCTGTCAGGGATGATTTTAATCGTCGTAAAGATGATCATGAATTTTGGACGAACAGAGTATCTCATGTCTGTTCAACAATTGCTTCTCATTGCAATTATTCTATTGTAGGAGATCTGACTACATGGGACATCACTAGTATCTCACTAATTATAATGCTGAATATATATTCACCAAACAAGGTTGCCAATCATAAAATACCTATAGTTCCAGGTCACACCAGCAAAGCCATCTGTTAGCTTAAGCATTCTGAATTGAGCTGCACTGTGTTGCTTAGACATGGTGTAACATGCTTGTAGTTACACGGTGATATCAGACATGCTTGAGTAGAGCCTGTAGACAGACAGCTATGACATATTCAGTTAACATATTTCAATCATTTCAAAATGAAACTTAGACACAAAGTTAAATGTTTCAAATGAAACTTAGACAGACAGGCACAACAATTAACATGTTTTAAGGGTTATACTACTGAAAGTTGGGTCATTATAGCTTATAGATATCGATTTTTCAAATTCATCATATTATGTTAGTATTGCATCTCTACAATCAAATTACGCAAAGAGTTTTTATTTATGATCCCGAAAAATGCTTCAAAATTATTTGTGAACAGCCCTACCTCTAAAAATTGCTATAGAAAATGTCTTCAGTTGTCTTTCTTTTGTCCCTAGATACAGTGTATGGCATTCAATTAACCAATCGAGTCATGTATCATTGTAAAGCTTGATCTAACAGATATATTAGATTTAATTAGGCTAGGCAATGACTGTATGTTGTAACGGACGATTTCCTGACACTTTAGACTAAATTCACATTACATTTTTAAAACAAGTTTTCTCCCATTTGTAAATTTCGTTAACGTGGGTAATGTATGTTTCCACCATGAAAGAAATCCTCAAGATAGCAATATGAGATTTGACCCTGACATATATATTAATATTGAAGCCCTTAGACAACAGAAAATGCACCTTTCTCTAGCAAATAAATTATATGAATTTTTTTATGAACCAGGGATCCTATTTAAGGCTAATGGGTATGTCTTATTGGGATCTAGTCTTATTCGTTGCACTCCTAGAGATCAGTTACATGTTACAGAACAATTTAAAGTTGTCAGTGGGCCAGAATATTGGTATATTTAGATTGTGCAGTCAAAAAAATTGCAATTGTTATTTATTTCACTCTGCTTGGAGACCGTACGACGTTGTTTACAATCCAACATGGCTGCCGTTTCCATGGCAACCCGATAATTTATTAATGTGAAAGATATCTAAATTTTCATTTTAGACCACTCTAGTAGTAACTGCTATGTATCACATAATTTTATTGAGAGATAAGAAAGTTGAGAAATCCTGTAGCATAACCCCTTAATCATGTTTCAAATGAAACTTAGACACAACAGTTAATGTATCAATCATGTATCAAATGAAACTACAAGACAGGCACAAAGTTAACATACAATTGTATCAAATGAAACACAGACAGACACAACAGTTAACATGTATCAATCATGTATCAAATGAAACTTACAAGACAGGCACAACAGTTAACATTATCAATCATGTATCTGAAACACAGACAGACACATAGTTAACATATCAATGTATCAAATGAAACTTACACAGACAGGCACAACAGTTAACATGTATCAATCATGTATCAAATGAAACACAGACAGACAACAGTTACATGTATCAAAGAAACTTACAAGTACAGACACAAAGTAACAGTATCAAATGAAACTTACACAGACAGGCACAACAGTAACATGTATCAATCATGATCAAATGAAACTTACAGAAGCAAAGTTATGTATCAATCGTATCAAATGAACTAGACAGACACAACGATAGTATCAATCATGACAAATGAAACACAGACAGACAAAAGTTAACATGTATCAATCATGTATCAAATGAAACTTACAGGACAAAGTTAACATGTATCAATCATGTATCAAATGAAACTTACAGACAGACACAAAGTAACATGTATCAATCATGTATCAAATGAAACTTACAAGACAGACAACATTAAATGATCAATCATGATCAAATGAAACACAGACAGACACAACAGTTAACATGTATCAATCATGTATCAAATGAAAACAGACAGACAAACAGTTAAATGATCAACATATCAAATGAAACACAGAAGACAAAGTTAACATGTATCAATCATGTATCAAATGAAACACAGACAGACAACAGTTAAATGTATCAATCATGTATCAAATGAAACAAGATAGACACAACAGTTAACATACAATATGTATCAATGAAAACAGACAGACAAGTAAATGTTTCAAATGAAACTTACAAATTATAATTCCCCCTCCCCACCGTTGTTATAGTTTAGTGTGTATATGTTAGATATTCAAGTTTGTTTCCAGATAACTTTGAGTTTATGTATATAGTTAGAGATAGTTCTGTACTACAACCACCAAGTGTTGTTCATACTCACAGAGATAGTTCAGTACTACAAACCACCAGAGTTTGTCAAGTAACTCAGAGACATGGTACTACAAACCACCAAGTGTTGTTCAAGTAACTCACAGAGATAGTTCTGATACTACAAACCACCAAGTGTTGTTCAAGTAACTCAGAGATAGTTCTGGTACTACAAACCACCAAGTGTTGTTCAAGTAACTCACAGAGATAGTTCTGATACTACAAACCACCAAGTGTTGTTCAAGTAACTCAGAGATAGTTCTGGACTCAAACCACCAAGTGTTAGTAACCAGAGATAGTTCTGATACTCAAACCACCAAGTGTTGTCAGCAGAGATAGTTCTGGTACACAACCACCAAGTGTTGTTCAAGAACTCACAGAGATAGTTCTGATACTACAAACCACCGGTTGTCAAGTAACTCAGAGATAGTTCTAGTATACAAACACAAGTGTTGTTCAGAACTCACAGAGTGAGTTTGACTTGTCAAGACAGCACTTGAGCGCTTAGAGTCCATTTAGAACGTGTCAAGAATTATGCAGGTTCATCTTCCGCTGTTAGTTCTTTACGACCAATTTTAATCACTCTGTGATATGCTTGATCTTTGCCAAGAACATGTATACGTGCACATTGGTTTGGTAGGCCCCTAAACGCATAGACTTTTACACGTTTAGGACATGTGCATCCGATTTCAGCCAAACCTCCTTAGTCGCCTCTTTTACGACATGTGTGGCAGGTAACAGTAGTTCTATTCTTTACACAACAAATTTGGGCCCGTAACCACTCGGCGATGCAGGTATTATGTGAAGCACTTTGCATTCACATCACGATTAAATCATCAACATACCAAGACTATTTGCATGCCACACATCTAGAGTACATCAACTTACCAAGATTATTTGTTCCCGCTACCACCGGTGTACTGTTGGCAACTGGTGGTGTTTGTTGACCTTGTGTATTCAGCAGACGTAGTGCATTGCTGCTAGACAGATGAGTTGAACCTAGAAAATATTTGTAAATCAGTACCTTTTGGGGACAACAAAACAAATTTACAGCTTGGCTACAGGACGAGACTGCTGAGACTGCGCTACAGGACAGACTGCTCATACAGACTTGACAAAGACCACTGCTCAACTACAAGACCACTGCTAACTACAAGACCCTGCTCAACTACAAGACACTGCTAATACAGACAAATCACCAGATATCTTATAGGACGTTGCTCTCTTAGCAGCTCATCTGAAATTCACTCTGTCTCTTGCCAGTTCATCCACTTTGTCGATGGTCATATTCATGGTTTCTTTAATATCTTGTAGCCATCTTCTTCTTGGTCTGCATCTGCATCCTGGGACCCTGCCCTCTAATATTGTTCCTTCTAGACCATCATGATGCTTGATGTGACCAAAGTATCTAATTTTTCTGTATAGTATGTTGTTTATCAGCCAATTCTCTTTAACATTCAGTTCTTTCAGGACACCAGTGTTCTTTCTTTTTCTGTCCATGGTATTCGTAGGATCTTTCTGTAGCATTTAGTTCGAAGGACTGGATTTCGCTGACTACAAGACAACTGTCCTAATAGACATCATCATCATCATTGGCTGCTTTGTCTCAGGAGACAATATGTCTTGCGTCACATAGTATGTTTTGTGCTGAATCACAACGTCGCTTGTGGCTGTAATTGCCTATTCTGGAGTGGCAATCCTTGCCACAGTTGCTGAAGGTGAAACTGGAGACTGGAGCTGGTACATAGGATGCTCTCTCTGCCCTCTCTTTTGCCTCCATATGTGATGGTGTATTTTTCTTATTCTATTTCTGAGGCACCCCACACCGCCACTCATCATGCTTGCCTGTCTTTGGCAAAACGCTTCCAATTTTCTTTATCTATGCTACATGAAGTTAGATCACGCTTGCAGGTGTCAATGAAGCGTAGTAATGGGCGTGCATGCTGTCTAGTACCAGTTGCGAGTTGACCATACAGAATATCCTTTTGGATTCTATTAGTAATAGCCGTCCATCGCAAGCGATGATGACAATAATCTCAGACGTGTGCTGTTGCACCTCTCTGGTGTGTGCGGAGGTAATTGTAGAGTCCAATCCTAGAACAGAATCCCCAAACACAGGTGGGGCATACATGATCAAGGTTAGATATGTGCGTGTTGTGTGCTCTGTCTTTCGCGCTGCTCGTTTTCTCTGTGACTCAACAATGCGATGATTCTCAGCTATTCGGTTCCTCTTTGTCGTTACAGCGCCACATTTGGTGATCTTGCGAAGGATTCCCAGCAGTATTGTCTATATCGAAGCATTTCAGAGACACTTTAAGAGTCTTTAAAGCATTTTTTCTGCCCACCAGCTAAACGTCTGCCCCCTTCAAGCTCGCCATACATCAACTGTTTTGGGATGCGTTTATCAGGCATTCGAGCAACGTGACCGACCCATCTCAGTTGGGCCTTCTGCAACAGGGTGTTGACGCTTGGGATCTTTGCTCTTGTGAGAACTTCGCTGTCTGGAATTTTGTCCTGCCAGTTTATTTTTAGTATTCTGCGTAGACAGCTTGTGTGGAAATGGTTTAATTTTCTTGCGTGTCTGCTATACACTGTCCATGTCTCAGCTCGTACTCGCAGCGTGGTTAGCACTATGGCCTGGTAAACTTTCAGCTTTGTGACTATGCTTGTCCCCTTCCGTTCCCACACAGTGACACGTAACCTTCCGAACGCAGCACTGGCTTTGGATATCCTATTGTTGACCTCAGAATCTATGTTTGCCGATCTGGATAGGAGGCTGCCAAGACAGAGTTGGTAGCGAGGGCGCAGTCATCAGCAAACAACAGGTTTGAGATAGTTGATTCTTTTACCTTGGTGGAGGATTTTAACCTCCGAAGATTGAATAGATTACCGTCTGTCCTGTATCTAATCTTTACCCCATGTTTGTCGCCTTCCCAAAAGACATCCATGAGCATGCAGCAAACATCATGCTGAAGAGTGTTGGGGCCAGTACACAGCCCTGTTTGACGCCTGTAGGACATGGAAGGCTTCCGACAGCTCCCTTCGTCAAGTACACGTGCCATCATGCCCTCGTGAAACTGTTGGACGATCTGATGAATTTCACTGGGCATCCAAATTTTTCCATGATCTTCCATAGACCCTCTCTGTTGACGCGCAAAGCCTTCGCAGATCGACAAAGACCATGTAAAGGTTACGGTGCTGCTCTTGGCATTTTTCCTGTAATTGGCGAGCAGCAAATATCATGTCTGCTGTTCCACAACCTGCTCTGAAGCCACATTGGGTCCTGCTCCAGGTGATCGATCAATTGATCGAGGAGGACTCTGGCCAGTATTTTGCCAGCAATTGACAGGAGGGAGATCCCCTGTGATTATCGCAGGCCTGGCGGTTTCCTTTCCGCTTGTACAGGTGGACAATAGTGGCATCCTTTAGTTCCTGTGGCACATGTTCGTTGCACCAAATGGATGTAAATAACTGTCAATTTTAGCATCAGCATGGGCCCTCCTTCTTTGTAGACTTCGGTTGGTATTGAGTCCGCACCCGGTGCCTTCCCGCTGGACATCTGGCTTGTTGCCTTCTTGACCTCTTCTAAGGTAGGTGGAATATCAAGCTTGGCATTGATTGGGACCTGGGCATGCGCTCTATGGCTTCATAACATATAGTGGATGGATGGTTGAGGACAGAACGGAAGTGTTCTGCCCAGTGGTTTAGTATCTGAGGCTTTTCTTCTTCTTCTTTTGCGTTCGTTCTTTACGACCAATTTTAATCACTCTTTGTGATATGTTTGATCTTTGCCAAGAGCGTGTATACGTTGCACATTGGTTTGGTAGGCCCCTAAAAGCATAGACTTCTATACGTTTAGGACACATGCATCCGATTTCAGCCAAACTTCCTTAGTCGCTCTTACAACATGCGTGGCAGGTAACAGTGGTTCTATTCTTTACACCCCAAACTTGGCCCCGGTAACCACTCGGGCGTCTGAGGCTTGTCAATTAGTAGCCTTGCTCCATCTGCATCGATTATAGGCGTGGGGTGAGAATGTTGAGAGCCGTAACAGTTTTTAGGGCATCGTAGAAGCGTTTGGAATCATGTCTGTCTGCATATATTTTGATTTCATCAGATTTTTTGCTTAGCCAGGCGTCTTGCAATTTCCTGATTCTCTCTTGAGCCCTTCTCCGAGCATCTAGGAAGGCTGTTTTTGGATGATGATGTGATTGATGGGCATCTGTGGGCTCTGTGGGGAATAAGACTATTTCTTCGTCATACCAGTAGTGACTCTTGCGTACAGAGTGTCCTATGAGCTCAGAGGTAGATAGGTACACGTGTCTCTGAGGGCAGTCCAGTCATCGTCCATGGTGGTTTTGCCAAATTTGAGGTCCTTCAATTTGTCGTCCAGGTCTCTTATTAAACTTTCGGTGACAGTGGAGCTTTTCAATTTGGAGACTGCCAGCTTTTTTTGTTGGTTTGTGACCCTGGTGACGTTTTCTAGGCTTGATGCGGAGGTTGAGCTTTGACACGATCAATCTATGATCGGTCCAACATTCTGCTCCGCGCATAGCCTTTGTGACTCTGACGTCACGTCTGTCACTTTTCCTTACGATGACGTAGACAATGAGGTGCCATTGTTTGGAACGGGGACGTATCCATGACGTTTTGTTTCAGGTTGGTAAATGAAACAAGGAGTTTGTGATTGTTAGGTCGTGGGCAGCACATGGTCTGAGTAATAGAAGCCCATTACTATTGCACTTGCCCACGCAGTGTAGTCCTAGTACTCCATCCCAGACCCGATGGTCTGTCCCTACTCTGGCATTGAAGTCCCCGAATATGATGAGCTTCTCAGACCTTGGGACCGCTGAGATGGCTGAGTCAAGGTCCTCGCAGAAACCATCCTTGATTTCGCTTGGATTTGTCATTGTCGGGCGTAGACGCTGAGTAAAGTGGCACTCTTTTTTCTCCTAGTGAGATCTGAAGAGTCATCACTCTGTCATTGACACCTTTTGGGAGTCTGGTGAGGCCGCGCACAAGATGAGATTTGACAGCAAACCCTACACCAGATTCCCAACGTTCTGTATTGACTCTCCCACTCCAAAAGAAAGTGTAACCACCGCCCACCTCTGACAGCTGACCCGCGTCAGGAGTCTGGTCTCACTCAAGGCAGCTATGTCGATATCGTAGCGTGCCAGTTCTCTAGCCACGAGTGCAGTCCGTCCTCAGGTCTTCAGCTGTGTTGTTATCTAATAGTGTTCGCACGCTCCACGCCCATGGTGAGAGCTTTAAGAGTGTTCTTCATGTTGTGTGATTTGTGTTGTGTGTAGTTGTCTGAAACTGTAGCTTGCGCTGTATTTGGATTGTAGTGAGGAAAAGTTGCGCTATTCGTCAACCTCACTCTCTTGTCCAGGACTATCTGTATCCAGGGGCAAGACAAGTCAAGACGACTGGAGATAGTGCCAGATGCAGTGGATGACCAGGGTTTTCTAAAGTGCCTGCACGTGCTCTATGCGGTCCACACCGCTCTGCTGTCATCCGCCTTTCTAACCGTTGAGCCAGCTAGTGGCCTCATCCGCGAAGTCAGCCGGATCCAGTCTTTGCATGCATAGGCAGACAGTGCCTAGATTACCAATGCTGTTAGACCCATCGGTTACCCTCACCTGGTTTGACCACCGAATAGGCAATGTAACCGTTGTAGTCGCTATGCATGTTACAGCTAAACTACAGGCAAGAGTTGTATGTTGTAGTCACGTTACTATTGTTCCGGCCCCTGCTGTGTGTAAGTTTACATTTCCACAAGCGTCGCGATGAGCGTAGAATAGACCTGTCCTGGCATGTGTGTCTGTCTCCGAAAAATTACTGGACAATTCTCTTGTCCCAAGGTGTGCTGATATTTTCCGTCAGCACATAACAGGAACCTTTGCAGACAACACACTGACGCTTTTAACAGGTTCCGTGCGTGACCTTGACCTTCCTGTCGACCTAAATGGTGATGCGTGAAGCGTTTCTTTGTGGAGTGGAATCGTGGTAGTTTTCAGCGCTGCTTAATTGGAGATTTTATCGATAACTGGTGTCGATAGAAACACAATCTTATTTTCTATTTAGTAGAATATAATTGATGATGATAATAGATAAATGTCAGGGCTAAATCTTATATTGCTATCTTGAAGATTTCTTTCAATTTAGAAAGTGAACATTACCCACATTAACGAAATTTACAAATGGGAGAAAAATGCATTTTAAAATGTAATGTGAATTCAGCCTCCATTGTCAGGAAATCATCCGTTAGACCAGTCATTGCCTAGCTAATCTAAAATATATGTTAGTACTCAGATCAAGCTTTACAACGATACAAAACTCGATTGGGTTTATTGATCTACTTACAAAGACAATTGTAGACATTTTCTATAACAAAGGTTTAGAGGGTAGGGCCTTTCAAAAATAATTTTGAAGCATATTTCGTGATCACAAATAAAAATACCTTGTATGATTCGATTGTAGAGATGCAATACTAACATATGATGTCTTTGAAAAATCGATATCTGGAAGCTATACTGAACTGATCATCAGTAGCATGATGCCTTAATAGGACATCTACCCTGTTAAAACACAACCCCTTACCTTGCTGTGTGGTTCCAGTATTCATGAGAAGAGGTGTCGGAGAAAGAAGTCGAACTTGTGGCCCTATTAACCTAGGGTTGACAATCTGTCCATTCTGATCTATGTATGCTGGAGCCATCAGTTGATAACCAGTACCTGAAATTGGATAAGTCTAAAGTTAGTTCTGACAAATGACATAACTAAAATTAGTATGTCACCAGGCGCATCACACATGTCACAGTACGTCACCAGGCACACAGAGATACGCACCAGGACAGAGACTTTATTTCCATTCACTGTTGGTGATGATTCCGGATAGCGTAGTGGTTAGTGCAATCACTTCTTAGGTTAGTGATCCAACTTCAATTCCGCAGTGGGAGCAAAATTTTCCATCGTAACGGTCTCAGGTCGACCCAGCCTTAATACGAGTATCAGACAAGCACTGGAATGAATGGCTGCTTGCATAATGTTGACCACTATTTAGTCATCAACTGGTCATTTGTTCTCTATAAAACTATTCACAAGTGCATTTTTTTCCAGAGACTCCTAGGATTGTTGCCGGAGCTACGGAGTTCGTGCTTTGTGCAACTCTCAGCAGGTGGCTCGTCATTTCTGGAGAGGGACCGAGCTATATGGGGTAAAACCCGTGCAATGAAGTCAATCCTTTTCGTTAAATCGTCTGCCCAACTTGTTCAGTAGACGACAGGTGACAAGCCCCCTGTGAGTGAGGTTCAATTCGCGGATGGCAGAAAAGCCACAGGTTCTCCAGATTTATGGTGTTCTGACGCTGAGCGAAGAGCTGAAAACACTCAAATGCTTCTGGATCAAAAAAAAATTTTTAATTAAACTACCACAGATCAAACTTGCATGAAAATTATCCCAGTTAACTGCAACAGGTTCTGGTCAGAAGCCTATCCTCCACGGTTTCACAGATGTGACAAATGTCATACAACAAAGATATATCACTATGATTGATATCAAATGTCATACATCAAAGATATCTCTCCATGATTGACATCTAATGTCATGTGATAAATGTCATACATCAAAGATATCTCTCCATGATTGACATCTAATGTCATGTGATAAATGTCATACATCAAAGATATCTCTCCATGATTGGCATCTAATGTCATGTGACAAATGTCATACATCAAATATATCTCTATAACTGACATCTAATGTCATGTGACAAATGTCATACATCAAAGATATCTCTCCATGATTGGCATCTAATGTCATGTGATAAATGTCATACATCAAAGATATCTCTCCATGATTGGCATCTAATGTCATGTGACAAATGTCATACATCAATGATATTCTTATAACTGACATCTAATGTCATGACAAATGTCATCATCAAAGATATTCTCCATGATTGACATCTAATGCCAGTGACAAATGTCAACAGACTATTCTCTATCAACTGACATCAATGTCATGTGACAAATGTCATACAACAAAGATATCTCACTATGATTGATATCAAATGTCATACATCAAAGATATCTCTTCATGATTGGCATCTAATGTCATGTGACAAATGTCATATATCAATTATATATCTCTATAACTGATATCTAATGTCATGTGACAAATGTCATACATCAAAGATATCTCTCCATGGTTTAATCTATGTCATGTGACAAATGTCATACATCAATGATATCTCTCTATAACTGACATCTAATGTCATGTGACAAATGTCATACAAAGATCTTCTCATGATTGACATCTAATGTAATGTGACAAATGTCATACATCAAAGATATTCTCATAACTGACATCTAATGTCATGTGACAAATGTCATACAACAAAGATATCTCTTCATGATTGGCATTTAATGTCATGTGACAAATGCCATACATCAATGATATTTCTCTATAACTGACATCTAATGCCATGTGACAAATGTCATACATCAAAGATATCTCCATAATGACATCTAATGTCATGTGACAAATGTCATACATCAATGATATATCTCTATAACTGACATCTAATGGCATGTGACAAATGTCATACATCAAAGATATTCTCATAACTGACATCTAATGTCATGTGATAAATGTCATACATCAAAGATATCTCTCCATGATTAGCATCTAATGTCATGTGACAAATGTCATACATCAATGATATCTCTCTATATTGACATCTAATGCCATGTGACAAATGTCATACATCAAGATTATCTCTATAATTGACATCTAATGTCATACATCAAAATGATATCTCCATGATTGACATCTAATGTCATGTGACAAATGTCATACATCAAAGATATATCTCCATGATTGACATCTAATGCCATGTGACAAATGTCATACATCAAAGATATATCTCCATGATTGACATCTAATGTCATGTGACAAATGTCATACATCAAAGATATATCTCCATGATTGACATCTAATGTCATGTGACAAATGTCATACATCAATGATTATCTCTCTATAACTGACATCTAATGTCATACATGATATATTCCTGATTGACATCAATGTCATGTGACAAATGTCATACAACAAAGATATCTCCATGGCTTGACATCAAATGTGAGAGAAAAGACAAGCAAAACAATGAAATATTTGTGATATATATTTACTTGTCTGTACTCCCTGAGTAGTCATCTGACCTGATGCAGAGCCAAGAATGTCTGTCTGTTGTGACGGTGACCCAGCCTGACCACGAAGAAACTGCTGCTGCTGCTGTAGTGTCTGAGAAGATTGCTGTCCATGCATGAGGTTGGGGATGTTGGCCGTTGGGAACATCATTGGGATCTGGTAGTACTGGTGCATCAAGGACGGACCTATGGAAGGTTACATCATAATAATGTTGATGACGGGTCATTTCTTAATGTTAGTTTTAATGCTAGATTCAAACATGTCCCGCTGGGATGACAAGACCATGTTCCCAAGCTGGTGACTAGACAGACCATGTTCAGCTGGGACTAGACAGACCATGTTCCGCTGGTGACTAGACTAGACCATGTTCCAGCTGGTGACTGACTGACCATGTTCCCAAGCTGGTGACTAGACAAGACCATGTTCCCAAGCTAGTGACTAGACTAGACCATGTTCCCAAGCTGGTGACTAGACAAGACCATGTCCCCAAGCTGGTGACTAGACTAGACCATGTTCCCCAAGCTGGTGAATAGACTAGACCATGTCCCCAAGCTGGTGACTAGACTAGACCATGTTCCCAAGCTAGTGATTAGATAGACCTGTTCCAAGCTGATTACTACCATGTCCCCAAGCTGGTGATAAGACTAGACCCAATACATCAAACTGTAGATTAGACCATGTTCCTAACATTAACTGTCAACTCAGGACAGAAAGCTGATACTATAGCACAGATTACTGTTACAACTACAGAGACAAGAAAGCTGGTGACTAGACTAGACCCAGTCAGATTACTGTTACAACTACAGAGACAAGAAAGCTGACAGTAAAATGTACAAACATTTCCTATCCATAAAAAAGAACACAAGGAGGAAACAAAATGGTTACCATTGTTTGTGAGATGATTTGTCACCAAGTTAGCAAAGTCAAATGATGATGATTGCTTTGATGATTGTTGCATAGACAGAACTTTGTATCTCACAATGATTGGATCATATAGTAACATTTGGTCACAGTGGCAGTTGCACTTGTTCAACTGACTCTCATCATTAGGTCTACATGGGACCACAGAACGAGGGTACAAAACGTTGCCAAGACCAGGATTTCTAGTAGGACTTGTAGGAATACTGCATACAGCTGCAGATGGTGACATGTTGCAATCTATTGCAGAGGGTGTACTGTGCTGCTGTGAACGTTGCTGTGCACAAGAGAAAGGTTGCTGTGCACAAGAGAAAGGTTGCTGTGCACAAGAGAAAGGTTGCTGTGGACAAAACTGATTTGGATTTCTATCATCTGTTGGTGTAGGGAATATGTGATCATTCTGTGGGAGGAGAATATCATCTGTTGAAAGTGCAGGTAGCATACCCAGTCCTAGCTTAACTACACCAGACAGGAACTCCCACAATGTCTGCTGCTGCTCTTTAGGTTCTCGACTCAGCTTGTCCAAAAATCTTCCAATATGATAAAATGGGTCCTTGGAAGATGAGAAAAGAGTGGACATTGTGGCTTCCCTTTGGATGTCAGTATTGACTGTCTCATTCACAGAAACACCTCTCTCAAACTCTTCCACTGCTGCATCTTTCAATTCACAACTCATCTCAAACTCTTCCGCTGCTGCATCTTTCAATTCACAACTCATGTCAATATTGACTGTCTCATTCACAGAAACACCTCTCTCAAACTCTTCCACTGCTGCATCTTTCAATTCACAACTCATGTCAGTATTTTTTTTTACAAACCTTGGACTACTGTCTACTTCATTGTTACATGTTGTCCCATTGTCTACTTCATTGTTACATGTTGTCCCATTGTCTACTTCATTGTTACATGTTGTGCCATCGTCTACTTCATTGTTACATGTTGTGCCATCGTCTACTTCATTGCTACATGTCGTGCCATTGTCTACTTCATTGTTACATGTTGTGCCATCGTCTACTTCATTGTTACATGTTGTGCCATCGTCTACTTCATTGTTACATGTTGTGCCATCGTCTACTTCATTGTTACATGTTGTGCCATCGTCTACTTCATTGTTACATGTTGTGCCATCGTCTACTTCATTGTTACATGTTGTGCCATCGTCTACTTCATTGTTACATGTTGTCCCATTGTCTACTTCATTGTTACATGTTGTGCCATCGTCTACTTCATTGTTACATGTTGTGCCATCGTCTACTTCATTGCTGCATGTTGTGCCATTGTCTACTTCATTGCTGCATGTTGTGCCATCGTCTACTTCATTGCTGCATGTTGTGCCATCGCTACTTCATTGCTGCATGTTGTGCCATTGTTTTACTTCATTGCTGCATGTTGTGCCATCGTCTACTTCATTGCTGCATGTTGTGCCATCGTCTACTTCATTGTTACATGTTGTGCCATCGTCTACTTCATTGTTACATGTTGTGCCATCGTCTACTTCATTGCTGCATGTTGTGCCATCGTCTACTTCATTGCTGCATGTTGTGCCATCGTCTACTTCATTGTCTACTTCATTGTTACATGTTGTGCCATCGTCTACTTCATTGTTACATGTTGTGCCATCGTCTACTTCATTGCTACATGTCGTGCCATTGTCTACTTCATTGTTACATGTTGTGCCATCGTCTACTTCATTGTTACATGTTGTGCCATCGTCTACTTCATTGTTACATGTTGTGCCATCGTCTACTTCATTGTTACATGTTGTGCCATCGTCTACTTCATTGTTACATGTTGTGCCATCGTCTACTTCATTGTTACATGTTGTGCCATCGTCTACTTCATTGTTACATGTTGTACCATCGTCTACTTCATTGCTGCATGTTGTGCCATCGTCTACTTCATTGTTACATGTTGTGCCATCGTCTACTTCATTGCTGCATGTTGTGCCATCGTCTACTTCATTGCTGCATGTTGTGCCATCGTCTACTTCATTGTTACATGTTGTGCCATCGTCTACTTCATTGTTACATGTTGTGCCATCGTCTACTTCATTGCTGCATGTTGTGCCATCGTCTACTTCATTGCTGCATGTTGTGCCATCGTCTACTTCATTGCTGCATGTTGTGCCATCGTCTACTTCATTGTTGCATGTTGTGCCATCGTCTACTTCATTGTTACATGTTGTGCCATCGTCTACTTCATTGCTGCATGTTGTGCCATCGTCTACTTCATTGTTGCATGTTGTACCATCGTCTACTTCATTGTTGCATGTTGTACCATCATCTACTTTATTGTTGCATGTTGTACCATCGTCTACTTCATTGTTGCATGTTGTACCATCGTCTACTTCATTGTTGCATGTTGTACCATCGTCTACTTCATTGTTACATGTACCATAGTCTAATTCATTGTTACATGTTGTACCATCGTCTACTTCATTGTTGCATGTTGTACCATCGTCTACTTCATTGTTACATGTACCATAGTCTACTTCATTGTTACATGTACCATAGTCTAATTCATTGTTACATGTTGTACCATCATCTACTTCATTGTTACATGTTGTGTCATCCTGATATTTGTTGGTACATCATCTACATCACTAGAAAAATGTCTATATAACTCTACACTGTCCTCTCTGATGTCATCTAAGACAAATGTTTCTTCATGTACTTCACTAGAAGAATATCTACATAACTCTACACTGTCATCTCTGATGTCATCCAAGACAAATGTTTCTTCATGTACTTCACTAGAAGAATGTCTATATAACTCTACACTGTCATCTCTGATGTCATTCAAGACAAATGTTTCTTCATCTACTTCACTAGAAGAATGTCTATATAACTCTACACTGTCATCTCTGTTATCTCAAAGACATGGCCACACTGTTGAGTTATTGTCTGTGCTATTGTGACAAATGTCAGCCATGATGACAACTGTGCTACACAACACACAATCAATGAAATCCTCTCACAAAATGAAATCTCTTGCAGCTGTGATCAAGTGAAAGTCTCAAATCTAGACAAGCCAAACTCAAATACACTCTATATTGTCTATTGTAAGCATGAAATGTGAGACAAGCTGATCTCACATCAACACATGAGAGAAACAAAGAGAAGCACACAGGATGTGTCAAGTTGAACACATCACTCACACACATGACTGCATGCTTTTCATGGGGTATTCAGTGTAGTTAGTTGGTCATCTGACTGATAGTCTCACAACTCTTAGCTCCCCTTTTATTCAGTGTAGTTAGTTGGTCATCTGACTGCTAGTCTCACAACTCTTAGCTCCCCTTTTATTCAGTGTAGTTAGTTGGTCATCTGACTGCTAGTCTCACAACTCTTAGCTCCCCTTTTATTCACAGTGTGGTTGGTCATCTGACTGCTAGTCTCACAACTCTTATCTACACTGGAACGAGTTCGAGAATTAGGAGTTAAGTGTGGACATGCCAGATATTGTCGTCTTCGTGGTAGAGAGAAGATATAGTAATCAACTTCTCATGGGTACGGTGAGCAAATGGACTTTAGGATGGCTGCTGCAGCGGAGGACAGAGCATGCATGGGAATGCCCAATGTGCTGTGACGTTGATCGCATAACATAACAACTCTTATCTCCCCTTTTATTCAGTGTAGTTGGTCATCTGACTGCTAGTCTCACAACTCTTAGCTCCCCTTTAACAAACCAAGAGTTTCTAGAAAACATTGTGTGCTATTTGTATTATACAATACAACATACAGTATAGCTCAGCACATGGGACACTATACAATACAACATACAGTATAACTCAGCACATGGGACACTATACAATACAACATACAGTATAACTCAGCAGCACATGTGACACTATACAATACAACAGTATAACTCAGCAGCACATGGGACACTATACAGCACATGGGACACTTTAACTCAGCAGCACATGGGACACTATAACTCAGCAGCACATGGGACACTATACAATACAACAGTATAACTCAGCAGGACATGGGACACTATACAGGACATGGGACACTATACAGGACATGGGACACTATACAGCACATGGGACACTATAACTCAGCAGCACATGAGAGACCATACTGAAAGCAAAGATGAATGAAGACTCATACAGCAAACAATAAGAAGAAAATGGAACCAGAAAAATAAAGATAATAATTGCTGTCATACCAAGAGGTTGCTGTCCTGGGAGAGTGAAAGGTTGCTGAGGGGTCAACATGGCAATCTGCTGCTGCTGTTGTTGCTGGTGTTGTAACATCTGAGACAAGAACAAATAAAACTTGTTCATATTAACAAATAACATGAAGATTTATTGTGATGAAATGTGTTCACACAACTAGCTTCTATACAATATGATATATCTGCTGTCAGTGTTATGTGGTTTGAAGATTGTCCTGCTGTTATAAAAGGTTATCACAAGACATCATAGTATTTTGCAACGATCCATTTCATGCTCATCAGAAGTGACCCTTGGGTAAGGGTCAGGCTTGACTTGAGAGAATTCAAAACAAGGTTTATCTCAGGATGATGTTTAGAACAATGTACATCTCAGGTTTAGAGTGAGAACAACTGACAGCAGCACCAGATTGTAATGAGATGTTTATGTAGTGTTACTTACACATCTTATGTCTCATGTCTTGTTTGTCTAGTCCAGCCCTTGTATGTTAGCAAGTCATCAGAAAATGTTCATTTTTCAGTCAAGTCCAGAGATGATTGATTTTATTATGTCTTTGCTATGTAGATGTTAACACTTTACTGACCAAATTCGACAGTTGTCAATTTCCGCTAAAGTCTTAGAGACCAACTTTGACGATGGTCGAATTTCGAACATATTGAATGCAACAGATGGCAGTATCGATAACTTGAGCAATCATGTGTCATCCGGTCATTTTATTATTCCAAAATGGCTGCGCCCGTTTAGACGCGAAAGTTAGACCCGTTTGAAGCAATGTTTTCGTGAGAAATTCTGAATTTTTGTTACAAGTAGACTTCCAGCATTTTTATTATGTCTGATAACATAAACTAGACTTATAACATAGATTATTCTGACTCTGCCAGCAAATATTGTGACGAAAGTGATACTGCAAGATTAAGCAGAGATGTATAGGTGAATAATACCGCATGTGACAGTAGCAAAGAGAGTTGTGGAGAGACATGATCGCTAATCCGCAGGCATGGCACTTGATTGATTGACAGTAGTGACAAACATGTTGAACCACATTATAAGGTTTATGTTGGTACATCTGAAGTAAGAAGTGGGCGTGGTACAAGAGACCAGAACTGCATGTGTAAATAATCTTTGGAGATGGAGTAATAGTCCTCAAAACGAACTATTTGAGCTTGACATTATTCTTCTATACGAATAACAACAACGTGTGACCGAAGTGTCACATCAGACGCAACTGTAACTGGGTATATCATATGCCCATTGATTTCTTTCAAGCTTATTTTTCCTGATACTGTCATAGATTTGATCACTGATGAAGTGAATAGATACTGTGAAAATTACATATATCAGTACACATGAAGTGTCATGTACAAAAATCTTACTTGTGATCAGACTGGTACATTTGAAATTTATGGATTCATAGGATGCCTTCAGATTGGTATGGGAATTCAGATTGGTATGGGAATATGTTGTAAACCAGTAGTCTCAGACTACAGTTGTAATAATTAAGATTGTGTTAGGTATCGTCTAAGGTTGTGTTGGGACAACATCCAAGGTTGTGAAAGATCTTCTTTATGGATACAAAAACAAAGGATATATACTCTACTGTAACAGTTTTGCATTCAAGTCCAGCTTTATTTCAAGAGCTGAAAGAAATGCAGATAGGTGCACTTGGAACAGTACCTGAAAACAGGAATAATTTTCCTGAAGAAAATACAACTCAAATTAACACGGCAGATCAACCTATGTTTTGTGCGACATAAGATAGATTCATGCTGGCAGTTACCTGGCATGACACCTCATATCTACTGTTCACTCCAATGGTGTTATGGACAAGACAGTCTGAAAATTCATAATAACCAAGAAGCCAGTACTTGCAGAAAAATGCAACAAAAGTATGGGGAGTGTCGACCACCCCACACAGATCCTATAAGTGGTACCTGCTATTATATCATTTCATAGTTGAAACTACACAGTTCAATTGGCACATAAGCAACAACACTGCAAACTCCACAACAACTATCACAGCAAAGAAGTTTAGGCAGGATGTCAGTATTGCTTTTCTTGAACCTGCTATTCTTCAACGAAATGTCACGCCTTCATGTCCACAAGATCATGATTTAGTGAGTGTCATTTCATCGCAAATATATAAACCCAAGGCACAAACTAGACTGTAAATTTTGTATGGCTGCAGGTAAAAGAAGCCTGACTTGCATATGCTGCCCAAATTTCAATGTTTACCTCTATGCTTGACACTCTGCATCAAGTTATACCACACAGTTGAGGATTATCAACATTCCCCGCAAAGACTCCTACAGAGGCATACAGCTACAATATAAACCCCAGTTCATGAAGGAAGCAGATAAGACTATAACTAGAAGTGTAGTTTATTCATTTAATATTCACAAACACTCATTGTGAGATGTTGCATAAACACAATACACTCCAAAGAAAATAAAAATGTTTTCCATTTTATTCAAACTTATGTTTGTTTTTTATGTTGAAATATGTTGTCAATCATTAAACCAGTACTCATAATTAGCTTGTTTTATTCATTGACAACTATGTCCCTAACATATTATTGCCTTGAAATTGAACAAACTCACTAAAAACTAAGAAAAGTGGCTGGTTTTAAAACATATTCTATAATTTCTATAAATAGCCACACAAAATCAAGATGGCCGCCCCATAATAATGTGACTAATTTACATAAAATATTTTTTCGGATGTTACAACCATTCATAATGGTGTTCAGAAAATTTTGAAGCGGTATGTCGCTTTTTTTAAAAATGAATTTAATTTTAAAAACAGTTATTTTGTAAGAAAACTGCAAACACGCTTGGTAATGGGAGACAGTAATGCTCAGGATTGCTGGTCAGCAAAGTGTTAAACAACATGGATGACAGATTAGTATTCTGTAGACATATCTGGCATATATGTGTGTGTGCAAGGTCTTACATCCATGTTCCTAAGCATACGGCAATGGTCCTCTTTATCATACATGCTGCTATCCAGTTCACAATCCAAAGATTACTTATAGACTTAATGGTTCAATGTGCAGTGATGATGATTTGATGACTAATTGGTTCAATGTGCAGTGATGATGATTTGATGACTAATTGGTTCAATGTGCAGTGATGATGATCTAATGACTAATTGGTTCAAGGTGCAGTGACGATGATCTGATGACTAAACTAAACTAAACAATCCAAAGATTACTTATAGACTAATTGGTTCAATGTGCAGTGATGATGATCTGATGACTAATTGGTTCAATGTGCAGTGATGATGATCTGACGACTAATTGCTTCGATGTGCAGTGATGATGATTTGATGACTAATTGGTTCAATGTGCAGTGATGATGATTTGATGACTAATTGGTTCAATGTGCAGTGATGATGATCCAATGACTAAACTATTCTAAATAATTCAAAGATTGACTCCATATTTTAGTCAACAAGAGTATCATGTTCACAAAAAAAGTCCACATTGTAACAAGCTTCCTCCAAGTCATTCATCATCATCATGATTGTCTCATCTTTGAATTGTCAGTTTTCATAGCAATCAAGTCAACATGTCAGCAGCATGATTATCTCAAGTGCCTTTCATAGCTCTGTAGCTGGCAAGAGTATCAGGAAGACAAGTGTTCTGTCAGCAGCATGATTATCTCAAGTGCCTTTCATAGCTTCTTGACTATCATATTATTGTATCTAGTTCTTCTTCTTGACTATCATATTATTGTATCTAGTTCTTCTTCTTGACTATCATATTATTGTATCTAGTTCTTCTTCTTGACTATCATATTGTATCTAGTTCTTCTTGACAATCATATTATTGTATCTAGTTCTTCTTCTTGACTATCATATTATTGTATCTAGTTCTTCTTCTTGACTATCATATTATTGTATCTATTCTTCTTCTGACTATCATATTATTGTATCTAGTTCTTCTTGACAATCATATTATTGTATCTAGTTCTTCTTCTTGACTATCATATTATTGTATCTAGTTCTTCTTCTTGGCTATCATATTATTGTATCTAGTTCTTCTTCTTGACTATCATATTATTGTATCTAGTTCTTCTTCTTGGCTATCATAATTGTTGATCTAGTTTTCTTCTTGACTATCTATTAGTATCTAGTTCTTCTTCTTGACTATCATATTATTGTATCTAGTTCTTCTTATCAATGACTATCTATATAATATTGTATCTAGTTCTTCTTCTTGACTATCATATTATTGTATCTAGTTCTTCTTCTTGACTATCATATTATTGTATCTAGTTTTTCTTCTTGACTATCATATTATTGTATCTAGTTCTTCTTCTTGACTATCATATTATTGTATCTAGTTCTTCTTCTTGACTATCATCTTTAAGTATCTAGTTCTTCTCTTACTATCATATTATTGTATCTAGTTCTTCTTCTTGACTATCATATTATTGTATCTAGTTCTTCTTCTTGACTATCATATTATTGTATCTAGTTCTTCTTCTTGACTATCATATTATTGTATCTAGTTCTTCTTCTTGACTATCATATTATTGTATCTAGTTCTTCTTCTTGACTATCATATTATTGTATCTAGTTCTTCTTCTTGACTATCATATTATTGTATCTAGTTCTTCTTCTTGACTATCATATTATTGTATCTAGTTCTTCTTGACTATCATATTATTGTATCTAGTTCTTCTTGACTATCATATTATTGTATCTAGTTCTTCTTCTTGACTATCATATTATTGTATCTAGTTCTTCTTGACTATCATATTATTGTATCTAGTTCTTCTTCTTGACTATCATATTATTGTATCTAGTTCTTCTTCTTGACTATCATATTATTGTAACTAGTTCTTCCTGTTTGACTAAAACAGCAATGTCAGATAGCAAGCATCTGGTGACAAGCCACCCACCCACCCCCACCCTCCTTATTCCCGAACTGACATGTTGTTGATAGTGTCTCTAGCACATCCCAGCAACAAGATAAATTGCTACAACCTGACTAAGAGTATATGGAGCAACAAAGGACAACACATTCAATCCCAAAAACTTCAGTACTGAAATCGAATGTGCCTGGCCAAAATGTGTGGATATGGTAGCCTGCCTGGCTGTAGAAGGGTTAGCTCAACATGAGAATAAATGAATACATATATCTGAGATATTTGTTGAACTCTGACCTGATTAAAGTCCATATTGAAGTTATTAGGACTTGACATGCTAGGGATCAAGTGGCTGCTGAAATCTCCACCAAACTGAAGTGGGTCAAGGCCAATTTGCTCAAACTGGTGCTGTTGAGAGTCCAGTCCGTAGGTCACATGCTGCTGTGAATTGTCTAGGAAGTCTCCAGCGTCCCGAAGATGAAGTTTTTGATGAATCATGGACATTCCAACATGGCTCAATCTATCTTCTTCTGCTGTCAATGTGTCATGCTTCCTCTGTCATAGAAACAAACATTTCAATGTCATAGGAAACAAACATTTCAAGTGGTCAATGTGTCATGCTTCTCTGTCATAGGAAACAAACATTTCAAGTGTGTCAATGTGTGCATGCTTCCTCTGTCATAGGGGAAACAAACATTTCAAGTGTGTCAATGTGTGCATGCTTCCTCTGTCATAGGGGAAACAAACATTTCAAGTGTGTCAATGTGTGCATGCTTCCTGTCATAGGGGAAACAAACATTTCAAGTGTGTCAATGTGTGCATGCTTCCTCTGTCATAGGGGAAACAAACATTTCAAGTGTGTCAATGTGTGCATGCTTCCTGTCATAGGAAACAAACATTTCAAGTGTTCAATGTGTCTATTTGCTGTCATAGGAGGAAACAAACATTTCAAGTGGTCAATGATGTGCATGCTTCCTCTAGTCATATAACAATAAGTTTATATCAAAGTATATACATTCAAAACCTTAAAACAGGAAACTTTTATTCTGCTGTATAATGATTCAGTTTGAGATTATATACAGTTATCTTCAACTTAGTGCATGCTATACAAGTGAGTTAATTTAACTTGAGGTGCATGTCCTTCATATCAACTAGATATATACATTTCAACTTGAGGTGCATGTCCTTCATACCCAAATAGATATATACATTTCAACTTGAGGTGCATGTCCTTCATATCAACTAGATATATACATTTCAACTTGAGGTGCATGTCCTTCATATCAACTAGATATATACATTTCAACTTGAGGTGCATGTCCTTCATATCAACTAGATATATACATTTCAACTTGAGGTGCATGTCCTTCATATCAACTAGATATATACATTTCAACTTGAGGTGCATGTCCTTCATATCAACTAGATATATACATTTCAACTTGAGGTGCATGTCCTTCATATCAACTAGATATATACATTTCAACTTGAGGTGCATGTCCTTCATATCAACTAGATATATACATTTCAACTTGAGGTGCATGTCCTTCATATCAACTAGATATATACATTTCAACTTGAGGTGCATGTCCTTCATATCAACTAGATATATACATTTCAACTTGAGGTGCATGTCCTTCATACCAACTAGATATATACATTTCATGCAAATCTCTACAATCAATACTCTATTATATAGTCAGGTTATGTTTGTGAATTACACAGTTCATGTTTGAGATGATGTTAAACATTTGCTAGCAAGATGCATGTTTCTTGTGTGAATCATGTTACACATTTGCTAGCAAGATGCTTACTTCCTGTGTGAACCATGTCAAGTCTATTGTGTTAGACTAAGCAAACTTTGAGAGAGGACATCTGAAGTAGCATATTTTTTATTATCTGCACCTAATAAATGATGATGTGACTAGGACATGACAACCGAGATAAGGACATTCTGCATCTAATAACTATGATGTACTAGGACATGACAACAGAGATAAGGACATTCTGCATCTAATAACTGATGATGTAACTAGGACATGACAACCAAGATAAAGACATTCTGCATCTAATAACTGATGATGTGACTAGGACATGACAACAGAGATAAGGACATTCTGCATCTAATAACTGATGATGTGACTAGGACATGACAACAGAGATAAGGACATTCTGCATCTAATAACTGATGATGTAACTAGGACATGACAACAGAGATAAGGACATTCTGCATCTAATAACTGATGATGTTACTAGGACATGACAACAGAGATAAGGACATTCTGCATCTAATAACTGATGATGTAACTAGGACATGACAACAGAGATAAGGACATTCTGCATCTAATAACTGATGATGTGACTAGGACATGACAACCGAGATAAGGACATTCTGCATCTAATAACTGATGATGTAACTAGGACATGACAACAGAGATAAGGACATTCTGCATCTAATAACTGATGATGTAACTAGGACATGACAACAGAGATAAGGACATTCTGCATCTAATAACTGATGATGTGACTAGGACATGACAACAGAGATAAGGACATTCTGCATCTAATAACTGATGATGTTACTAGGACATGACAACAGAGATAAGGACATTCTGCATCTAATAACTGATGATGTAACTAGGACATGACAACAGAGATAAGGACATTCTGCATCTAATAACTGATGATGTGACTAGGACATGACAACCGAGATAAGGACATTCTGCATCTAATAACTGATGATGTAACTAGGACATGACAACAGAGATAGGACATTCTGCATCTAATAACATGATGATGACTAGGACATGACAACAGAGATAAGGACATTCTGCATCTAATAACTTATGATGTACTAGACATGACAACCAAGATAAGGACATTCTGCATCTAATAACTATGATGTAACTAGGACATGACAAGAGATAAGGACTATTTTGCATCTAATAACTGATGATGTACTAGGACATGACAACGAGATAGGACATTTTGCACTAATAACTAGATATGTAACTAGGACATGACAACAGAATAGACATTCTGCATCTAAAACTGATATGTAACTAGACATGACAACAAGATAAGGGCATTTTGCATCTAATAACTGATGATGTGACTAGGACATGACAACAGAGATAGGACATTCTGCATCTAATAACTGTGTTGTGACTAGGACATGACAACAGAGATAAGGACATTCTGCATCTAATACTGATGATGTGACTAAGACATGACACAGAATAAGACATTCTGCATCTAATAACTGATGATGCTGACTAGGACATGACACAGAATAAGGACATTCTGCATCTAATAACTGATGATGTGACTAGGACATGACAACAGAGATAAGGACATTCTGCATCTAATAACTGATGATGTAACTAGGACATGACAACAGAGATAAGGACATTCTGCATCTAATAACTGATGATGTGACTAGGACATGACAACAGAGATAAGGACATTCTGCATCTAATAACTGATGATGTAACTAGGACATGACAACAGAGATAAGGACATTCTGCATCTAATAACTGATGATGTGACTAGGACATGACAACCGAGATAAGGACATTCTGCATCTAATAACTGATGATGTAACTAGGACATGACAACAAACTAGGACATGACAACAAACTAGGACATGACAACAAACTAGGACATGACAACCGAGATAAGGACATTCTGCATCTAATAACTGATGATGTGACTAGGACATGACAACAGAGATAAGGACATTCTGCATCTAATAACTGATGATGTGACTAGGACATGACAACAGAGATAAGGACATTCTGCATCTAATAACTGATGTGACTAGGACATGACAACCGAGATAAGGACATTCTGCATCTAATAACTGATGATGTGACTAGGACATGACAACAGAGATAAGGACATTCTGCATCTAATAACTGATGATGTGACTAGGACATGACAACCAAGATAAGGACATTCTGCATCTAATAACTGATGATGTGACTAGGACATGACAACAAACTAGGACATGACAACAAACTAGGACATGACAACAAACTAGGACATGACAACCGAGATAATGACATTCATAAGAAGACAGGTCAATGAGGTTGTAAGACTGAGTCACTACTCAACTAGTCTATGATGTCAACAAATGCACATGTGAACAAAATGCTTCTCTTCAGATTGGAACCCACAACATTCAGAACGCAAGGAAATGCTTAAGTAGAGAGAGCCCTAAATCTATATTTGTAATAGTAATAGCAAAAACTAGATAGTAATAGCACAAAAACTAGATAGTAATAGCACAAAAACTAGATAGTAATAGCACAAAAACTAGATAGTAATAGCAAAACAACTAAGACAACTCAATGATATAAGACATTGATAACATACATGTATCCAGCCTGGTCCAATCCATTTGTCTGCATATCCTTCCCAGCATCCCCAGCTCTGTCATCTTCAAATGGAGAGACTGTCTGACTTTTCTTCTCACCAATAATGCCTCTAGTTGTGCTGTTGATGTGGAGGTACTGCACCTGAACACAACAACATTACTAAACATATCACTATGAATCCTATTACTAAACACATCACTATGAATCCTGTTACTAAACATATCACTATGAATTCTATTACTAAACACATCACTATGAATCCTATTACTAAACATATCACTATGAATCCTATTACTAAACATATCACTATGAATCCTATTACTAAACACATCACTATGAATCCTGTTACTAAACACATCACTATGAATCCTATTACTAAACACATCACTATGAATCCTGTTACTAAACATATCACTATGAATCCTGTTACTAAACATATCACTATGAATCCTATTACTAAACATATCACTATGAATCCTATTACTAAACACATCACTATGAATTCTATTACTAAACATATCACTATGAATCCTCAAAAGTAGAAGTCCATTTGAGTAAAGTCTCTCTCTCTCACGATCATCGCTGAGACTGATGTACCAGATTTCTGCATAAATCTTATTCATGTGGAAAGCTGATTCATGCAGCCTTTAGCAGCGGTGTGTTTTCCGTCACATCTTCAGTGCCATTTGGAGCTCTGGTGCTTATCCTTCAGCGATGTGTCCTATAAGTGTTCCTTTAGTTTTGGAAACAAGGAGAAATCACTGGCAGTCAGATCTGTGCTATACATTGGATGTGGTGGCAGCACTAAAAAGTACAGGTGTTGTATCGTTATTGCTGACTTTGCTTGTGGAAGGCCTGGAGTTGTGTTCAAGAAACATTTCATTTCTTATTCCAATCTGCGTGATTCATATTTTTCATTCAGTAAGAAGAGTTACAATTTAACATTTATATATTGTTGGTTTTGTTACCAAAAAGTCTGCAAGAACAACATACTAAGAATTTTTGTTTAAAGTCAACATAAACTTCCAAGGCAAGGTATGAGTTTTGAATTTGTTGGCTGGGGTGATTCCTCCTTATAGCAGGTATGCTAGTTTAAAGTCAACATAAACTTCCAAGGCAAGGTATGAGTTTTGAATTTGTTGGCCGGGGTGATTCCTCCTTATAGCAGGTATGCTAGTTTAAAGTCAACATAAACTTCCAAGGCAAGGCAAGCCAAGCCATGAGTTTTGAATTTGTTGGCTGGGGTGATTCCTCCTTATAGCAGGTATGCTAGTATTCACCATCTATGAAACACTTTAGCCAGGCAGCATCTTACTGTATTCACATCAACAGATCAATCAGCATAAATGGCTTGAATACGTTTGTTGTAAATTTCAATTGAAGGAGCATGTTCCTCTTACTGTATTCACATCAACAGATCAATCAGCATAAATGGCTTGAATACGTTTGTTGTAAATTTCAATTGAAGGAGCATGTTCCTCTTACTGTATTCACATCAACAGATCAATCAGCATAAATGGCTTGAATACGTTTGTTGTAAATTTCAATTGAAGGAGCATGTTCCTCTTACTGTATTCACATCAACAGATCAATCAGCATAAATGGCTTGAATATGTTTGTTGTAAATTTCAATTAAAGGAGCATGTTCCTCTTACTGTATTCACATCAACAGATCAATCAGCATAAATGGCTTGAATACGTTTGTTGTAAATTTCAATTGAAGGAGCATGTTCCTCTTACTGTATTTACATCAACAGATCAATCAGCATAAATGGCTTGAATACGTTTGTTGTAAATTTCAATTGAAGGAGCATGTTCCTCTTACTGTATTCACATCAACAGATCAATCAGCATAAATGGCTTGAATACGTTTGTTGTAAATTTCAATTGAAGGAGCATGTTCCTCTTACTGTATTCACATCAACAGATCAATCAGCATAAATGGCTTGAATACGTTTGTTGTAAATTTCAATTGAAGGAGCATGTTCCTCTTTTAAGAATTCAATAACAGTAAACCTGTTTGACCCTGCCTCCATTTAGATGTGTATAGTGCTGGAAAATGTTTGCCTCTTTGTGTACAAGGTCAATCATGGCAATGTGGAGATGCCAGGCGCATGTACAGAACCAGATTTATTAAGGTATGTCCGATGTTACTAAACTTATAATAGTCCAGTCAAAAGGTGTCAGCCCGCCCTCATACAAATGTTGTAATATGTTGCAGACCTATGTTCTATTGGCAACTGAAAGAAATGAATGAATGAGAATGAGGAGGGGGAGAGATGCTCAACTCAGAGAAAACAAGTACTACTTACAAAAGGCTTGACCATGCCTAAGGTTGCAGGTTCCACTTTGTTGGGAGATCCTCCAAGAACATACTCTACCATGTTGACACCAATCTGAGCAGAAGTCTCTGTGGAGAAGAATGTCTGTATTATAATTGAACTGCAGCTGAACAAAGCACAGAGAAACATAATGCAGTTGACACCAATCTGAGCAGAACACTGTGTGGAGGAGAATGTCTGTATTACAATTGAGCAGCTGAACAAAGAACAGAAAAACATAAGGCAGCTGACACACAAGACACATCAAATCAATCATCTCATATATTGTTTGTCTTCACTGCTTCTTCTTGATTCTACTATGCACTTCTGCTTTGTACAGCTATTTCACAATTGACAAGAGGAAAGGCAAGAGCTATATGAAGACGAGTCATCTATAGAAGAAAAAGGATGGAGGAAAGATGAAGTGGAAGAAATGGGCAGCAGGAAAGAAGAAAGTGAAAAGGAATAGATGGATGAGAAAAGTAGGTGTTAAGACAACCTACCTGTTGGTCTACTAGTTCAAGCATCAACTCTTGTGTTAAGACAACCTACCTGTTGGTCTACTAATCCAAGCATCATCTCTTGTGGTCCAACCTTGGTGAAACATTCCCTTGGGTTGACCATCCACAACTGTGTGCACATCATCATCCCACATTTTCTTAGGCTGTTGCACAACCTGCAACTTCATGAAGGACAGCAATGGTAACTTAATGAAGTATAGTAACAATAATTTAATAGCAACTTAGCACAGTAACTACCAAATTGAAAAACAACTTTTCGTATTTTTCCTGTTACTTGAAGCACTCATACCACTAGATGTTGGGTACTATCAAACCACTAGATGTTGGGTACTATCATACCACTAGATGTTGGGTACTATCATACCACTAGATGTTGGGTACTATCAAACCACTAGATGTTGGGTACTATCATACCACTAGATGTTGGGTACTATCATACCACTAGATGTTGGGTACTATCATACCACTAGATGTTGGGTACTATCAAACCACTAGATGTTGGGTACTATCATACCACTAGATGTTGGGTACTATCATACCACTAGATGTTGGGTACTATCATACCACTAGATGTCAAGTTACCCCCTTTTCATCAACAACTATCATACCACTAGATGTTGGGTACTATCATACCACTAGATGTCAAGTTACCCCATTCGCATCAACAACTGGGTATTATCATACCACTTGATTTCTTCTTCTTCAAATGATATATATTGACCACTCTTTGATGTGTATGTGATCTGAGCCTAAGAGTGAGTGTACATTGTGCCAGTTATGCGCCTACAAGTAGACCAGCACATCTGATTGCAGCGCTTTTTATTTACTAGGTAGCTTCCTAGGCCCCTACCTACGCACCACTTACAACATGCCTTGTAGGTAGCAGTGTTACTATTCTTTGCTCCCTTGGTGCCCTGGCAACACGAGCGACTGGATACCACATCTTCCTCAATGATTGGTATACACCAATTGATGTTAAAGACACTCTCTCAATGATTAGGTAGCACCATGATGTTAAGAACACATCCTCTAATGACTTGGTATAGATACCAATTGATGTTAAGAACACATCTTCTCAGATTATATCTCCAATTGATGTTAACATTTTCTCAGAGTATAGCATACCAATTGATGTTAAAGAACACATCCTCCTCAATGACTTGGTAAGCACCATTGAGTAAGACACATCCTCTCAGACGGCCGAGGTTCCGCCCAAATTTGGGGTGTAAAGAATAGAACCACTGTTACCTGTCATGCATGTCGTAAGAGGCGAGTAAGGAGGTTTGGCTGAAATCGGATGCATGTGTCCTAAACGTGTAGAAGTCTTATGCGTTTAGGGGCCTACCAAACCAATGTGCAACGTATACACGTTCTTGGCAAAGATCAAACATATCACAAAGAGTGATTAAAATTGGTCAGTAAGAAGCAACCAAAGAAGAAGAATGACTTGGTACAGTATACCTTCTTCTTCTGCGATCAACTTCTGCTATGCAACTACCCCGGTATGTGTCAAAAACAGGGTGGTGCGCTGAAGTCCTCACGGTCCCCCATAGGTTGTCTTGTAGGGTTGTTTCTGTTGGCCAAATCTCCATTCTCACACTGCTCAGACTGGGGCAGTCTTGCAGGATGTGCTCTGGGACTGCTTTGGTGCTCCACATGTGCAGGCAGCCGAGTTCCTGAGACCCATTCTATGGTGGTGTGCTCTGAGACGGCAGTGTCCCGTTCTAAGTCTGAAGACTGTGGTCTGTGCTTTTCTGTTTAGTGTGTTTGTTAATACTGTCATGCTCTGGGTTTTATCCTTAGTTTTTCTCCACATCATTTTTCTGGATTGTTTCAGGAGAGTCTTTGCTTCTGCAAAGCTTTGTGTTGGTGGGGTGGGGTGGGGAAGGGGTGTTAGGCTTCCTCCAGCCCTTGCGAGTTTGTCAGCCTTTTCATTTCCTGGTATGCCACAGTGTGCTGGTATCCCCTGTAAGACTAGTTCAGATTTGTTTTGACAGCAAGCTGATTTTTTTGCCACAAATCCTGAATGAGCTTGTCTTGTTTGGGACATGAGATGGCCTGGAGAACGGATCTTGCGTCGCTAAAGAATGCAATATTTTTTGCTGACACCTGCTGCTCGTTGAGAATCTGTATGGCTGCAAGGTGGGCTGTTGTCTCTGCTCTAAAATTGGTGCATGTTTCTCCTGGGTATAGCATACCAATTGATGTTAAAGAGCACATCCTTCTCAACAAATAAGTATTGTCAATACAATGGTAGTTACCAAAACTAAATGTATCCAATATATACAATTTAGAATCTCCAATATGTTAACTCTTGATATATTAAAATTAAGATGTTCCTCTTATTGTACAAGGCAATATAAGTTGTCATTGATTTCCTTTGTAGCACTGGGGGAGGTGTCTCTAATAGTTTTATTCATTCCCAGGAGACTGTAAAACTCTTGGAGAGGTGAACAATGCTGTAAGGTGTGAAAGATTTTACTCAGATGGAGGTCTGTGGATGGATACTGCAGAATCCTGTACACTCTAGACTATCTAGGATAGTGTTCTAGATTAATAGATCACCACCACCAGTCTTTCAGAGTCGCAGTAGCATAGTTGTTAGTCAACTCCTTCTTAGGCGCATGGTCCGAGTTCAATTCCGTCGCCGTGAAATATTTTTGTGACGTGGCAGTTCTTAGGTCGACCCAGCCTCAATTGTGTACCAGGAAAAAGCACTGGAAAGTGAAGGCAGCCAGCATGATGTTGACCACATCACCCACCAAGTGCTGACAGTCAAAGACAAATGTAGACCTAACACTGTATAACTTAATGTATGAAAAATTTTTACTTTACTTGACTTTACCACGATCATTTAGGACAAGTATTAGGACAAGTATTAGGACAAGTACTGCTAGCATCAACGGACAAGTCAATTTTTTGCAGGTCTAAATCTGACAGTTATCTTAATAAGGATACAGCAGCAGCCCCCAGCAATGAGCCATTTTCTTGGGGAAAGTGTAACTGGGCCACAGCTAGAAGTTTGAATAAATATTGTTTATAGTTAGTTTTCACCATTTTGCCATCAGCCACACCTGGTGAACTTCATACCTACCTATCTTGAACAGGATATTTAGAAATTCTGTCAAACAATGGGTTTCAAAATGTAAATCTAGTGTGTGCACAGTTCTCATGCCAGGCACAACTGTTCATTACTCTCCTAAAGCTTCCTTCTATTCCTAGTCACTTTGCCAGTCCGCAAATATGCAGCCGTTTCAAAAGTTACCATGTGGTGGTAAAGTATAGTTTTTTTGTCATCGTCAGATTGTTGACACTTCTTCTTTCTCTTCTTCTTTGAAGCTCCATATTAATCCACTCTGTGTGATCTGTTCTTTGAACACTCCATATTAACCACTTGTTAACCACTATGTGTGATCTGTGCCACGACCATGTTGTTGTCTACGTTGTGTCGTCAGTTATGCGCCTACAAGAAGGCCAGCATTACCAATTTTTGTAACGTTTTTCATTTACTTGGGTACCTTCCATTGGTCCCTACCTCAGCCGCCTTTTACGGCATGTTTTATAAGTTGCAGTGGTACTATTTTTTGCTTCCCTTACGGGGTCCTGGCACCACATAGGCGAGGTTGTTGACACTGACGTATCTGATTCAGTGTCTTTGGCTCGATTGGAGCTTCTAAAAATCAAGATTATGCACAGTGTGAGAGACATTTTCTGGAACAAATGTTATAGAATCTCCCAGCAATACTCACATCAGGTCTGTCTGAGGCTTGGGACATTGCCATCCCAAGGAACTGTCTTTCCAAATCTTGAACATTGATCATTTGATGATTCTGTGGATATGAAATGTTATGGTATGACATTATACAAAGTTGTAACATTAATGTTTGAGTTCCCTGTCATTTTGTCAACTAATGTCTCTACATGTGCTGTGTACTAACTTTGTCAACTAATGTCTCTACATGTGTGCTGTGTACTAACTTTGTCAACTATTGTCTCTACATGTGTGCTGTGTACTAACTTTGTCAACTAATGTCTCTACATGTGTGCTGTGTACTAACTTTGTCAACTATTGTCTTACATTTTCGTACTACTTTGTCAATAATGTTCAATGTGTGCTGTGTACTTCTTCATTTGTTCTTTACGGCTATTTTGATCCTTCTTATTGTGATGTATAAACAGCCTGCGCAAAAGCAGTTTTATGCGTTGTGCTATTGTGCGCGTATGGTGACTAGGCTAGCACATCTGGCGTCACCAGCTTTTTATTTACTAGGGCAGCTAACCCTAGGACTGTGATACCCATAGGTGTATCACTTTGACATCACCTTACTAGACTACGACAATCGGCGTTGGAAGTGTCTGGCCCTATGTCAGGGAAATGTATTGAGTCTGTCTCGCTGACAGTCAGTCTTCAACACTTCCCCTCCCTGCGTGTGTACATGTTCTCTTTTATGTTCCGTTACGCCGTATATTTGGGCTTGGATCTACGTCAAATAGTCTTTTGTACTGCAGCCTTGACTAAGCGTGGTGTTCCTTTTTGCATTGTATGATGAACATTTTTTAATGATCTTTTTAACGCTGCAAATTTTTCTTACTGGTGTGGTGCCGGATTAGAAGCATTAACAACCTATCTAGGACTAGGCAGTGGGATGGTCACTTGTCGGCTCCTTTGTGTATTCATTGCTCTTTAACGGTTATTTTTTGGCCATATATTTGGGCATTACTATCTACGCCTCTACACTGTGCTCCGTTTCTGACTATGTGAGGTCATTCTGCATTATGGACATTTCTCAGTCATTTGCGACACATAAGCTTGACGCTTGCTACTGCATACTACTCGTGTAGATTACCATGAAACGTGACGGCCTTTGTCAGTGTTTATATTTGGACGACCTGTCAAACCTTTACACTGTTGGCCTTACTTTTCAGCCACTGTGGGTTTATTCCGAGACGGAACATTCCCAAACTTTGAGACTCGTGGTCGCGCTTGGCAATTTGCAGTTTTCACTCTGCATTTTCCTGGCCCGGAAACACTGGACTAGGGCTGCGCACAAATAATCCAGAGGGTCGTTCAATCGGCGCTATCAATGCAACTGAGAATTTTCGCCGCCAGTTATCACCCACCTCAGTTCTTCCAGGGATGTTAGTTGTTAACTGATTCACTACCAGGTTTTTTCACCTTTGGATGGAATTGTTTTTTTAGCTTCAAAATATTGCACACATACTTTAACTAAACTAAATTATTGTTTCTAAATATTATTAAAGTTGAACTTATTATATATCAAATTAAAGATAAATGAATGTACTTTCACAAAATTTATATTGTATCCGAAAATATTATGTGTTGACTATGCATGAAAATATTAGCATAAATTTAAAAACTAATTGAAATTGTGAGAACAAAAATCCAACTTGCCAAAGGGCTTTTATGAACAATATGTTGTATAAATCAGTCTAACTGCTCTCTTTATATATGTAATACATTTTTGAATACACAAACAATAAGAAAATAATGAAGGAATGTATGGTTTATTAACCTCTGGACCCTACACCATTTTACACCAAATCACTTCCCAAATCCCAGCAAAGGGAAATAACCCACTGACATTCCACAGCATGTTTTTTTTTAAATTAATAACAAAAAAACTATTGACCCTAGGACACTCAAATTTGTGTCAGTGAACAAGAAAATGGACATAGTTTAAAAATAAACTTAATTAAAATGAATACATAAAAAGAAGGATTGAAAATGCGTAGAAGTTGGTGGAAAAAAACACCAAAATTTTACTCGACAGTTCAAGACAGTGTACTCACCGAATGTCATAAATCCAGGTTGGAATGGTACTTGGAGTAACATTCACCTTTGCAGAGATGTATCTGGCAAATGTTACAACCATATACGCTTTCCTGGGGCGTTTTGCTGCCATCAGGTGCTTTTCTGTTGCGGCACCAGAAACAGGATTTACATTTTCCTGGCATGCGAATCATGCGGTGCGACGACTGATTGCCAGTGACTGGTACATTTGTAGGCAAAAGGGGGTTAGCTCTCCTCGTGACAATGTTGCCCTTCACGAGTGATGCACAGAGAGCAAGCCTGAAATCTATGTGGTCAATATCCTTAGCCTTTGGGTGTGGGCGACCTAATTGGAATAGATTATCCAGCTATTGACGATGGAAGTCTGTAAGAGAAAATTAAATAGATATCTCCACCACTTAACAGACTTCCTTCCCACAGTGTAATATGAGCAAAGCTGGTCAAACTTATCCACGCCACCCATAGACTTATTATAGGATGCCACGGTTGATGGTACCTGCAACTCCGTCTACCACCAGGGGCACGACGTGATACTGTTGTCTCTCCTGGCGTAGTATTGGTGCTCAGCAAATTCACAATTCTCTTGTCCCTCCAGACAGTGGCCACAATATTCCCCTGCTGCCTGTACAACACCGAACCTTTCTGCATTCGCTTTGTTGCAGTTGCTTTACAGTCAGCTGGCCAGCCCTTGCGATTTGGTCGTATTGTAGAGCACGAGTAGGTCTTCTTGTCGAGGAGATCCACCGCCAGCTGTAGAGAGGCGAAGTAATTATCATAATAAAAATGATGATATTTGTGAAGGTAAGGTTCTCCTACTTTGCAGACAACATAATGGCCCGATCCATATGGCATTGGATCATGAACCGCACCAACATAGACGTCGAAGTTTAGAAGGTAACCTGTAATCGAGTCCGCTGCACACCAGACCTTGATCCCCCCAAGGGTTGGGCTTACCCTTGATATACTGTTTGAAGTTAAGACGACCAGTGTAGGGAATCATAGCTTCATCAACACTAATATCTCTGCCATGGCGATAACATGAAGCTATGTTCCTTTTCACCATGTCGAGGAAAGGTCTTACTTTGTACAGCGGGTCGTAGTTCCTATGGCCTTTAGGGAACTGATTCTCGAATCATTCAGGTGAAAGTACTGAGAAATTTTAGCAAATCTGTTTCTCAACATACATTTCGAAATCCCTACTTGATTCAATCGATCATCTGTGCTCCAGTACATTTTTGTACTGTGGCAAAACAACAATGCCCATCAAGATATTGATGTGCATATACAGACCAATCTCAGAAGGCGTTACAGGTACCCAGTACTTGTCAACATTGCCGGTGGTTTCCTGACGTTGAACGGCATAAAAGTTGGTCTGATCAACAGCTAACTGATAGAAATCCTCATTAACTATCAGGCTAAAATAATCAAATGGATCAGCATCCTCACCTAAGACGTGCACAGGCCCACAGTCTTCGACAAATGGCTCGACTTCAACTGGGGAGGTGGCATCACACCAACGATCACAGTTAAAAACCGGCAAAATAACGGTCTCCTCATCAGAACTTGAAGCCTCGTGGTCTGAATCAGAGAAAGGGACATCTATGTCACTTTCCACATCAATAACACGAGTATCCTTTTCTAACTCGATGAAATGTCCATGAAAAGATATATCAGAGCTGTCACTATCGTTGTCATAATTAGTAGCCATTTTCAGAAAATTTTTGAAATTTTTACAGTCGATTTGAAAATTGGAGATAAAATACAGAACCTTTCAGTAGCGCGTCCAGAGACTAAAAGAAAGTAGTTCCGTTAGTAAATGCCCGGATGTGAAAGTCCGTTATAAAATTGGTTGATTAGTTGTAACGAAGCGAGTTACAAACTGACAGTAAAAAAGTCGGTATTTTCGTGTTTGGGAGGGACTACTATATAAACAAAATCCCGGAGATTTTCGTTTCCGGGATTGAACCGGTTAAGAGTTCACAAACTAGCATCATGAGCATTCATAAAAATCGTTAGTTTTTTATGGTCACATGGTATCCTAGAATGAATGGTTAACTCTGTTTCACTTCTACTTCTAGCATAAGCCACGATGCTATGTATTTGCTATTGTTTATACTTCACTTTTACGTAGTTTCCGGTTAATATAAAGCTCTAATTGGAACGAAAAGTAATAAAACGCAAAAAAATAGTAAATGTCTTTTGAGTGACTCGTGGTCCATGCAATAAGATATATTGACACTTGAGTGTCGCTTGGTACGGAATCAGTTAAAGCAACAGTACCTTGTCCGGTTGTCGTAGGGAAAGCAGTTTCGTTAGGCACTAGAACGCAACTTTAGGATTTGCCCCGCCAACCTTACCCAATAAATGTATCTGCGCCTGGCCTCTGATACGGAGTGTACTGCAATCTTCCTGGTGTTCACGCCGCATTGCATCTTTTTGACCGCGCTTTGTTGTGAGCTGGCAAAATGAATGTGATGATTTTGTCGAGCGGACGTGCCTCTTGACAACTCTTGCCTTGTCAGTTCTTACGAGTTGTTTTTATTTATTCAGCTGTTTTCATCGGCCAGAGAGGGTGTAGCTACAGTCACTCTGGGGTTTTGCTCGTCTATGTTGCGAGCAGATCTCAGCAAATGTAACTACGTCTGTATCACTACTTATACCAGAGTAGCTCTCCCTCGATCCCTACCCGCTTAGCCAGAAAGGATTCGCTGTGTTTCCAGGGTCACCATGTGGAGGTAGGATCTTGATTAGTGCCAGCTCACTAATACTGGTGTGGCGTTGTCCCTTTGCGCTTTTGACCCTGTGCTGTGTACTGACTTTAACTATGTCTCTACATGTGCTGTGAAGTGACTTTGTCATTTTGTCAACTATGATAGTGGTTAGCCATGGTTCCAACTTCACTTCAATGAGTGGTCCCATAATTGCACTGTTGCTGTGCCCAGCAAAAACCACAAAACGTTCACCATATTCTCATGTGAATTCGTGAAGCAAACAGATGCCCCATCACAAACCAGCAGCATGTACATGCATTAAATGCATAAGACAGCTGCCAGAGTACACCAATACAAACCGTCTGCCACTTAAATGTGCAGTTTATGTTGAAGGAAACAGCCATGACAAAAGCCAGCAGTTTTCACAAGCATTACTGCATAACTCAGATGCTAAATTTTCTCAATATTTAGTTCACAGCACAACCGTTGTGAACAAACAAAAATCATTTCAACTGAAATTCACAGCTCAGTGTCACACCATGTACTTAACTCAGTAGTTAGGTGGAAGAACCGAGTCCTACTTGTTAAAACATTGCGAATAATTCACTAGCACCAGCATCCAGAAACATACAACATTCCAAGGTCTCCCCTTGGTTGCTCACCTTTCCGCTATGCTGACCAGGTAGTTGCATGTGTTGTTACCTAACTGTGTTATCTATGGATATCAATACTGTCAAACTACTAATATAAACTAATAAAAACAGTGGTGCACATCAAGAAGGAAGTAGAAGCCATCTCAAGAAGGGAACACACTAGATATTTGGATGGGAGTTTATGACATGACATATCAATATAGGAACACATGACAGATCAACAAGGCAATAGATGACATCTCAAGACAGGGAACACACTAGATATTTGGATGGGAGTTCATGACATACCAATTTAGGAACATGTGATAGATCAAGATGGAAGTAGATGACATCTCAAGAAGGGAACACATTAGATATTTGGATGGGAATTCATGACATACCAATTTAGGAACACATGACAGATCAAGATGGAAGTAGATGACTTCTCAAGAAGTTGGTATACGACTTTCCTAGAAAGGAATACATCACAAAAATGAATCAGACACCTTAATAAAGGAGTATGTGACTGACGCATCTCTTTAGGTGCACCTTGTTATCAAACAAAATAGGGAAAGACTTTTCATACACTGAAAATAGGGAAAGCAGGCCTTCATGCAAAAATCAGTCAGAAATGCCATACCAGGAACCCTGACTAAGCCTTAATTCAGAGTGGACAAACAAATACGAAGAGTATCTGGACAAATCAGTCCAAAAAATGTCAAAGCATGATAAGTATCCTTGAATAATGAAAGAAGTTTCTCAACTATGAGATGAAAATATTGCTGAGTGAACCGATGTGTGTTCAGTAGAACAGGAGCAGGCAAAGATAATAGATCTATTACATAATAGTCAACTTTGGAAGGTATTGCAGAAATGGTGCCAGACAGCTACTTATGCAGATATAAGGAACCTAACTGATAGATAAACATGACTTCATCATATATATATATATATATATATATATATATATATATATATATATATATATATATAAAAAATATATGGATGGTTTGATGACTTGAGGAATCAATATAGTTGACTTGGAAGATGCATATGGACAGAAGGACAGTACAAGAGGTAAGTTACGATCTCAATCATTATGTTCAATTGAAATCAAATACAAACACAAGTAGATTCTGTATCATCTCTACTATTGGTTACTACTATGATGCTCCATTTATCTAATCCATAGATTCCCAAACATTTTCGCCCACCCCCACTTTGCACAACATAAACTTTGTAACGCCCCCTCCACATTATAACAGTTTGACAACGCCTCCTTCCACATATGTACATACTCTATTTTTTCTTTGACACAGAAAATTGATATATTTCTGTAACATGTGGTCAATTTTCAAATGATTCTTCTTCTTCTTTCTCCAATCCTGTTTGCCTCACAGCGTCAGGTCAAGAAGAGATTTCTAAAACAGGCCCTTGTATGCACTTCGTAGATAGTGTCTTTCGTCGCCTCTGTTATCTCTAAGGTCCATATTTTGCGTGGTCGACCTTTTGCTTTGTACCCATTGTATCAGCAGCATTGCTCTTTGAGGTGCACTGTCTGTTGGTAATCTGCTTACGTGGCGAACCATTTAATTTGTTGTTCCTTGATGAAGTCTAGTTGTACCCACTTTTTTCCTGATGTCTTCATTTCTCAACCAGTCTCTTCTTGTTACACCCAGCATTCTGCATAAACACTTTATCTCTGTCGTGACTAGTTTTCTTCTATCATTTGTTGTCAGTGACCAGGTTTGGCACTGGTAACATAATGTGGGGAGACAGAATGTGTTGAACATTGCTCTTTTTGTGTTCATGGTGACATGTTTGCATTTTAAAATTGGCGCCATTTGTCCTATCATTTGATTTTCTCTGTTGCATCTGTGTTGAATTTCATAAGTTATTCTTCCGTTTGCTGAAAAAATGCTCCCCAAGTATGTGAAGTCTTTTACTTGTTTTAGTGGGTGATTGTCGATGCAGATATTGGTAGTGCTTTCCTCTCCGGCGAATGTCATTACTTCTGTTTTGTCTATGTTTATTCTCATGTTGTATTCGTTACATGCTAACTGGAGTCTGTTAATGTGTTGTTATAGCTGTTCTTCTGTTGTTAATATGATTTCCGATCATCTGCAAAAGAAATTCATTTAAGAGTTCTTCGTGGTTGTTTCCTTCGCTGGTGTTAGCTATTTTACAGATGTGGTCAATATACGTGATGAACAGCAGAGGGGATGGTACGCAACCTTTTATTCCTGACCCAAATGATTACATGCATGAAATAGAAAATTGATTAAAAAATGGATAGTGTAAGACGGGCATAAGATGAATTTAAAAGCAGAATTCAAATTTTAAATGATTATTTAATCGCAAAATCAGGCAAATAATTTATTTACAAATATTTATTATTAATTTCTTATTTAACTCTTAATGGACCAAGGCAGATATGTTTTTAGAATAAAAAACGCCACATAGTGGCGTTTGGTCCACAAGGAGTTAAGGAGTCACCGACCCCTAATTGCCTGAACACTCGCCAAATTCTTCTGAACCCTGGGAGGGCGGTATCGCTCACTCTGGGAAACGCTGATCTAATCTAACACTCTCAGAACACTGGCTAGTTTTAGTATCATTTCCTACAAATAATCTCTATCTTGATATTGTGGACCTGCTACATTTCAAGCTTTGAACCAATTAAGAAGAAAAACACAAGCTGATTGAAATACATTTACACCAGCCCCAATGTTAAATAGAAATGACACATTTACTTGATTTACATCAGCCCCAGTGTTAAACAGAAATGAATGCACCTAATGACAGTAGTATATACTATATTATTATTATGATTATCATTCTAAAGTTGCAAGAAAGGGTACACATGGCAAGAAAGGGTGGTACACATGGCAAGAAAGGGTCACTACATGACATGGCAAGAAAGGGTAAACCGAGTACACATGTTCATGGTTCTGTTTCCTTGGTTAAAATGTCAACATTTAAATAAAACAGTGTGTTACTACTGAGTGTTACTGCTTCCAAATGGTACCTCTGCCATTCTAAATAATTCTAGTTAAGTATTTTTGCATGTGATTAACTTTATTAAACGTCAATCGCAAACGTAAGAAAAAAGTAATGCCATGATCATGAATTATTGCATTATCATTGAATTCATTCATCATTATCACTATTTCATTATCATTCAGTGCATACATATGATACTCAAGACTGTGATAATCAAATCATTATTATATTGTCATAGTCATGACCATGTAAATTAAATATCTATCTCAGTTGGCGTTTTAATCCTTTGTTATGTATTAAATAAACAAAAACATTTGAAAGTATTGATTGTTGGTTTTTTAATAATCTATCTATAACAATTTACATTGTATTCATTCATTCAGTCGATAAGTGAGCTGTCGTAAGTGATGATCATGATGAGTGTGTAAGTCTTTGTAAGAGTGTAAGATTAGCAAGTCACGGCAAGTGAGAGATGGAATGTTTGGAACAAATTTGATGATTTATTTATTTATAACCTAACAAAACTCTGCCAAATGTTCCATTTAATCTTATATAATAATGCTAAATCTCTTGGATAATAATTATGTACAAAAATATCATGTCCCTACCTGATCAAGAATGCTGTCGTCTCCGCCAACAACAGCCCATCTTTGTTTTTGAGGAAGTCCAGCACCCATCGATGAATCACTGTGGTGGTTTCTTTGGTATAAATATCCAACATTGGCATCGTCCTGGGATCGAGAGCCTTGGTTTTGTCTCATTCCTATCATTATGTCACGGTGGTTTGGCACTGCCTGCGTACGTTCCCAAGAAGGTGTATTCATTGTTGGTATCTAAAAAAATGTCTCAATCATGGCCTTTCTATGAGTACACAACAAATCACTGGACTATGTAAAGTTGTAAACAGTCCCAGCATGTAAAACTTTGTCGTCAGTAAATAAACATTATTTACACACAAATATATATTATACCAATTAAGTGTTTATTCATTAACATTATTTTCAACAAAGTCCTAAATGAAGATTGTTTTTCACTTCGATTGCATCGGATTGTTATTGCCACTTATACTTGTTTATCAAAAACTAAATACAACAGCCATTTTGGATTCACTTAGCGTTGTTGGTGGGAGTTATCATCCTTCCCTCCTCCTTCTTCTTCTTCTTCCAACGTTTTCAGACATCGATTTGTATACTTTTAAAGTAGTTAGTGGTCAACCGGAGTCCGTGTACATCTCCGTATAGCTTGTCTTGGACTGGTATGGGGGTTGGCCATGTGTTTTGTCTCTGTTCCGTGTATGTTGGACATTCTTGCAGTATGTGTGTCTGTCATCTTGCGGGTGCCACATGTACGTATGTCATATGGGCCTATTTTTTACTTGTTAAACAGATGGTACCTCAGCCTATTGTACCCTGTTCGTAGACAAAAAATGACAATCTGTTCTTCTTTACTTAGTTGGTGGTATGCATCGACCTTTCCATGCCCTGTTGAATCTCTCAACCATTTGTTCTTGTAGGCCACTTTTATCTGTACTTTTGCTTCCTCATATGTCATACTGGTGTCTGTCTGTGGTAGCCTGCTTTTGCCAATATATCCAGTCTCATTGCCAGGTATTCCGCAGTGAGATGGTATCCACTGTATTACCACTCTAGAAAAGATGTTGCATACTTGGTGTAGTGATGCTTGCAGTTCCTTCAAGTTATCTTCTTGATTTTTGAGAGCAGTAATTACTGACAGGGTATCAGTCAAGAATACTAGGTTTTCTTTTACATGTTCCTCTGATCTTATGGCTTCTGCTGTCGCTTTAGGGCCTCTGCTCTGTAATTGCTGGAGAACCTTCCTGTCGCTTATTTTAGCTTCATATGTTTCATGTCACTGAGCACTATGAGGGCTCCTCCTCCTCCATTTTCAGTTGCATTTGCTGCAGACCCATCTGTGTATACATGAGTCCACCTGCTGTTATGGAAGTGTTCCTTTAGGTACTCGGTGGCCAGGAATTTTCTTTCTTCACTTGTTTGTTGGTTTTTTCCTGCTATCCCTGTGATGTTCTCATTCAGCTCTGGGAATTTTATATCTTTCCATATCTGTCTTGTGTTGGTATATTTTAGTGGTTGGGGAGTAACTTCAGCACATGATGGTTGTTTGCTCATCATCATCTTGGTTGTCACTGCAAGGTTGGTTCGTTTTAGTCTGCCCCTTCCTAGCCCATTAATTCTGTGGTACATTGAGTGATCTTCTAGTCTCTTGAACTTTTCTGCTTGTTTTTGTGTTCTTTTGTCTCTTATATCCTCCATTGGTTGTAGGCCGGTGGCCTTCTCCATTTCCTGTATTGGGATAGATCTCATTTCCCTGTAATAATTCTCATAGCTTGGTTCTGAACACGGTTGATTTTATTGAAGTTGGATTGGGCTACAGTTGCCCATGCAGAGATTCTGTAGTCCAATGTCGGGCGAACATATCCCATATAAAGCTTCTTTAAAACACTGTTATCTGCCCCCCGCAAGTTGTGCCAGCTAGTTTTTTCATGATTGCCAACCTGGATTTTGCTCGGGTTTTATTTATTTTCGCTGGTCGAAGGTGATTCCAAGATATGTGGGGTTTTTCTCTGGGAGCAATATATGGTTACTTAGTAGAGCTTTGGACTTTGGGGCTTTGTTGATAGGGAGAAAATCGTATATGTCGTTTTCTTTTCATTGGTTTTGATCAGCCATGTATTGGACCATTGGTCTAGGGATGTGAGGGTCTGTTGTATTCTGTTTGTTGCAGCGGTAATGCGCTCCTCTGATGTCCACAGGTCCTTGTCATCTGCATACAGGGCGTGGTGGATCCTTCTGGGTATGTTCTCGGCTATGTCATTGATGTATATCTCTCTCTCACGATCGTTCTTATGCCGCTTTTATCATATGATTGTGATATATAAATAGCCAAACATCAAGAACGGATGTACGTGCACGGCCTTCAGTACCTATTGGAGCTCAGGTGCTTATCCTTTGGCGGCGTGTTCGATTTCAACCAACGTTTACTGGGTTCGCTCTCCGTTAGCCTTTCGCTGTCCCAGCCAAAACCCACAAGGCAGCAGATTGCTATTTTCTTTCAGGACAACTACCCGTAGATGACCTGCCCTCTCGGGCTGATGGGCGTCATCTGCCCAGCTATACCCGTCTTGTTAATGGACTGCGTGGTTTGCCTACTGTCCAGTTTTGTTTACTGTTTGCTCCGCTAGTCTTTGATTGTCCCCAATCAAACTACAAGGCAGCAGTAGTTCCCTGCGGGCGGGAACGAGCACTGGCTTTACCTCTGCTGGGCTTTCCAGTTGTTTTGCACACTCGGGTGGTCCGCACACCCTCTTGTCTGACGCGCCTGCTGTACCTGCCGTGCCTGGCTTTTCTGGCCGCCTGTGGGCCCCCCTTGCATCGCTCGTATGCGTGCGCGCTTTGCCCTGGTGCCTACCTTACCATTTCCGTCAATTCCCACCGTCCACCGTGCTCACATTTGCCTCGGCTGTCCCCACCTGTGACTCAACTTGGTTCCCCCACCCCTGTGATGGGGTCACGGGTTTCGCCCCTGAGGGCCCACCCGTGCATTGCTCGCATGCGTGCACGCTCTGCCCAGGTGCCTGCCTTATCGTCACCGTTAGTTTTCACCGTGCTCACATTTGCCTAGGTTGTCCGTGTGGACCCACGTGCAGCTCAGCTCGACTCCCAGCATACTCATCGGCTCAAGAAAAATGGCTCAAGAGAGAGCATGCGCGGGTTCCGAATTTCGCAACGCGCGGGTAAACATCTCTTCGATGGCTTTAAATCGTGCTCCCATCCCTGAGATAGGGGCCCGAGTTTCACCCTATGTGGGCTCTCGTGCAGCTCAACTCGACTCCCAGCATACTTATCGGATCAAGAGAGAGGGCTCAAGAGAGAGCATGCGCGGACTCCGAGTTTCGCCCCGCGCAGTTCCCCATTTATCCTTCCAGCTTTTCCCATCGGTCGGGAGAGACGAGCATTAATAGTTACTCTGGGAGTTCGCTCGTCTGTGTTGCGAGCGGATCCCATCTAGCGTGACTACCTTTGCATCTCTACTTGCCCTGAGTAGCTCTCCCGGCACCTGCCCTCTTAGCCAGACCGGAACTACCGTCTGTTACCAGGGTCACCACGTGGAGATGAGGGCAAGGGATTAGTGCCAGCTCACTAATCTGGCGCGCCGTTGTTTCCTTGCGCCTTTGGCCCCATTGATGTATATGAAGAACAGTGTTGGCGACAGTACTCAGCCCTTAGGAACTCCTTGTTCTAGTGTTGTTTTCTGCTGGTGAACTCTTGCACTTTTGCAGTTCTTTGTTTCTAGATACTGTGATATCCATTTGTACATTCGTCCTGCTACTTGGTTTCTGCGCAACTTCACTTTTAGGCTAGCCTTCCACACTTTATCAAAAGTCTTCTGATCTACCAATACTGCTAACGTTTTTTTTCCCTCTTGAAAAGCATCCTCTATCTCCTGGGCAATATATGTCACTTGATCTTCCGTAGATCTGTGTTTTCGGAAGCCTGCTTGTGGGGGAGTAGTAAGCCCTTTTCTTCCAGATGCCACATTAGTCTCGTGTTGATCATGCGCTCTAGCAATTTTCCTACCCAGCTCAGTAGGCTAATTGGTCTATAACTGCTAGGGTCTGTGGGATACTTCCCGTCTTTTTTATCGGTATCATTATAGCTTCCTTCCATTCTTTGGGTATAACGCCACTTTTCCAGCTGCAGTTAAAAATTTATAGTAGCTTCTTTTTCGCTTGTCGTCCCATTTCTATTATCATTTCGTTTGTTATCCCAACATTGCCTGGTGATTTTCTTTTCTTCAGAGAGCGTAATGCTTTTTCCAATTCATGCATTGTGAATTTAGTTGTCATGTGCTCCTCCGGGGACCTTGAATGAGGTCGTGGGCCATTAGTTCTTTTATGGTTTCATCCCTTTCTTCAGGAACATCTATATTCTATATGATTTACTTGTGTAAAGTGCTCACTAAGGATATTGGCAGCTTGTATCCCGCTTAGCTGTTGATTGTGTGCTTGTATTTATTTTCTTGGTTTAATGCCCTGGCTAGTTTCCACAGCTTATTTCCATCTCTGTCTAAGTTAAGGCTTTGTGTTTTTTCTATCCAGCTGTTTCTAGCATTTTCATTTAGTGTTCGTTTGTATCTTGCAGAGGTGGCTTTAAGTTTAATGTTTGCTTCTGTTGTTCTTTCTAATTCTGCATTGTCTCTAGCTTTTGTTAATTCTACTTCTAGTTGTTTTGACTGGGCTGTAGTTAGATCTCGCACCTCGAGAGATGAACTCAGTGGCTGATTTTTGGAGGGCTTTGCTTCTAAACTAAGTCCCTCAAAGTGCTGATATTAAAGTAAGAGAGTATATTACATAGGACTATCAGAATAGTTTCACTTAGGGTCAGGAGTAAAACAAGGTTGCGTACTACCTCCGCTATTGTTCATCACATATATTTACCACATCTGTAAAATAGCTAACACCAGCGAAGGAAACAACCTCGGAGAACTCTTAAATGAATTTCTTTTTGCAGATGATCAGACAATCATATCAACAACAGAATAACAACTACAACAACACATTAACAGACTCCAGTTAGCATGTAATGAATACAATATGAGAATAAACATCGACAGAACAGAAGTAATGACATTCGCCAGAGAGGAAAGCACTACCAATATCTCCATCGACAATCGCCCACTAAAACAAGTCAAAGACTTCACATACCTGGGGAGCATTTTTCAGCAAACGGAAGAATAACTATTGAAATTCAACACAGATGCAACAGAGAAAATCAAATGATAGGACAAATGGCGCCAATTTTAAAATGCAAACATGTCACCATGAACAAAAAAAGAGCAATGTTCAACACATTCTGTCTCCCACATTATGTTACCAGTGCCAAACCTGGACGCTGACAACAAACGATAGAAGAAAACTAGTCACAACAGAGATGAAGTGTTTACGCAGAATGATGGGTGTAACAAGAAGAGACCGGTTGAGAAATGAAGACATCAGGAAAAAGTGGGTACAACATCAGTACTAGACTTCATCAAGGAACAACAAATTAAATGGTTCGGCCACGTAAGCAGATTACCATCAGACAGTGCACCTCAAAGAGCAATGCTGCTCCGATACAATGGGTGCAAAGCAAAAGGACGACCACGCAAAATATGGACCTCAGAGATAACAGAGGCGACGAAAGACACTATCTACGAAGCGCACACAAAGGTCCGTTTTAGAAATCTCTCCTTGACCTGACGCTGTGAGGCAATCAGTTCTAGAAATCTCTCATTGACCTGACGCTGTGAGGCAAACAGTTCTAGAAATCTCTCATTGACCTGACGCTGTGAGACAAAACAGGATTGGAGAAAAGAAAAACAAGAAAGATATTACAAAAGGGAGCGTCTGTAGCTCAAGCGGTGGTGAGCTTGATCACAAACCCAAGCGTACCTGGTTCAAACCCCACGGTGGACAAGTTTGGAAGCAAATTCGTTTCGGTGGGATTTTTATAAAATGTAAAAATAGACCTCACCGTTCAGAATGCAATGTCAAGCTACTGGACATATAAGTTGTGCTTATAAAATCAACGACAAGTTAGGTGTGGTTGATGGTTGTGTCCTGTAAAGGATATGCCACGATTTTCATTTTTCATATTACAAAAACTTCTGTATTCTCCGTATGGAGATTTAAAAAATGTCAGGCTTGTTGGTCTACAGCAGCGTTTCCCAAAGTGGGAGGTACCACCCCCCTGTGGGCGCTGAAGCTTTCCAGGGGGCGATGGTGGAGTCAGAAGCATTTTGGGGCAGTTAATTTATCGTGATTTTGCGATTTAATAACCATTAAAAATTTGAATTCTGCATTTTAATTCATCTTATGCCCATCTTACACGATCTATTTTTCATCAATTTTATATTTCATGTATATAATCATTTGAAAATTGATCATATATGACAGAAATATATATCAATTTTCTATGTCAAAGTGAAAATAGAGCATGTATATATATGAGGAGGGCGTTGGCAAACTGTTATAATGGGGAGGAGGTGTTACAAAGTTTTGTCTTGCAAAGTGGGCGATGGGCCGACAAAGTTTGGGAATCTATGATGTAGACCAACTCTTTAAGCCGAGGTACTTCCTTTCAATATAACGACCAGCCTTTGTTTTGGCTATATCAGAGCCTGTAGACCATAGATTCCCAAACTTTTTCGGCCCACCGCCCACTTTGCACGACATAAACTTTGTAACGCCCCTTCCCATTATAACAGTTTGCCAACGACTCCCCCACATATATATACATGCTCTATTTTCACTTTGACATAGAAAATTGATATATATTTCTGTCATATATGGTCAATTTTCAAATGATTATATACATGAAATATAAAATTGATGAAAAATAGATCGTGTAAGATGGGCATAATATGAATTAAAATGCAGAATTCAAATTTTTAATGGTTATTCAATCGCAAAATCACGAAAAAATCTCCCCCCAAATGCTTCTGAACCCACAGGAAGGCTTCCCCCTGGAAGGCTTCAGCACCCACAGGAGGGCGTAAACGCCCACTTTGGGAAACGCTGGTCTACACGGTGTGATATAACCAAAACAAAGGCTGGTCGTTATATTGAAAGGAAGTACCTCGGCTTCTGACATCCAAACAAATCACAAACAGGCCAAAAATTAGAATGATCAAATGCTATATATATCCTATATTAATGTATGGCTCGAAACATGGACAATGAACAAGCAGTTAGAAGACAGAATTGATGCATTTGAGATGTGGATATATAGAAGAATAAGCAGAGTTTCATGGACAGAAAAACAGACAAATAAACAAGTTTTAGGAAAACTAGGCATGAAGAAACAATTATTAAGAGAAATAAAATTCAGACAAGTAAAGTATTTTGGGCACATAAAAGGCATGACACCATGATAAAACATTTACTAGAGGGGAAAGTTGAGGGAGAAGAGCAAGAGGAAGACCGAGAGATAAGTGGGAGGAAACTTTAAGAAATGGACAGGTTACAGTCTGGCAGAGTGCAACACAAGGCGAAAGACAGAGGATGCTGGAGATTCATTGCAGCCAACCTTCGATGTGGAGACGGCATCTGATGATGATGATGACCTCGGCTTAAAGAGTTGGTCTACACGGTGTGATATAACCAAAACAAAGGCTGGTCGTTATATTGAGAGGAAGTACCTCGGCTTAAATTGTCTTTGATCCTCTACATAACAAACTCCTTCTTCGAACGCTCCATATCGACCCCTTACCAACCACTCTATGTGATTTGTATGTGATCTGAGCATAAGAGCGATTATACGTTGTGCCAGTTGTGCCCATACAAGTAGGCCAGCACATCTGATTTATGCGATGCTTTTTATTTACTAAGGTAGTATCCCTAGGGCCTACATTAGGCGCCTCTTACGACATGCATTGTAGGTTGCAGTGGTACTATTCTTTGCTTCCCTTGCGGGCCCCGGCACCACACAGGCCACAAAACAAACAAAGGCAATAGTTAACATTTCAGACAAATTTACTGATTGTGTCTTCTTCTTCTGCGAACGCCCGCTTTCAATTCAGGCGGTAGCCATGACGACTGGTATTGCGTTTCTGACTGAATTTTGTGTGAGACCTATTTACCATTTTACCAGTGTCCCTTCCCATGCGGTTGCCTCGACGTCTTCAGAGGTACTTGAAGAGTAGATCCTTCAAGTGAGATCGTTACAGGAAACCTGTCGTCCACATAACACTTGCCTTGAGTCCTCGTACGATCTGTACTTTTAGGGCCGGTGTTTATTAGTGAATTAGTGAATTAGTTGATTCTATATCGGTTTTCCTGCCTTTTGTTAGGTCGTTACTTACACATCGTCTGAAAACACTCTTTAATGATCCTTTATTACCACTGATTATGTAATGCTTCTTCTTCACCTTTCAACTCCCAACGGAGCACAGGTCTTCAATAAACTTCTTCCAGCTCTTTCTCTCTATTGCCATCCCTTCCAATTCTTACAAGTTTTCAAGCAATCAATCAATTAAGTGCCATGCCGGTCCCCCACCCCTGTGATGGGATCACGGGTTTCGCCCCCTGAGGCCCACCAGTGTATCGTTGGCATGCGTACCCGCTCTGAAAATCGTTCTTATGAGATTTGCTTTAGTTTTTAGCGGTATCTCTTTATGTGACAACAGTGGTGTTAACTGTCCCAGTACCTGGTTAGCTTTTATGCAACGATTGCTGTTTGGGTAAAATAACAATCTCAATTCTACTTGTACAATCGCTGGATCGATTTAACATCTATTTTAGTGTCTTCATCCAACAGGCAGTCGCGATCAAATCCCGTAACATTATTTATAAGGAGTATTGCATGCAATATATACAAAATTCATCATCAAGTAGCTTGTCCCTTCCGGAACTTGGCTCCCATGACAGCAGATCTGAAAAACTATATATTCTGTGCAAGTTGACCGGCGCCAGCACCAGTCATTCTCAGAACTTGCCCCCTTCGTCTTCTAGGACTTCCTCTCATTTTTCTTCCAGACCCCATTTCTACCAAAATTATCTTTTAGGCACTCATGTCGTTTGATGTGTCAAAAATATTTAATTTTCCTTGATGTTATGTGCTTAATAGCCAACTATCTTTAATATCAAGCTGTTGCAGAACAGAAGCATTTGTTCTTTTCTCTGTACATGATATTCTAAGTACTCTTTCGCAGCATTTGCATTCAATGGCATTAATGATCTTCTCCGCGGCTTTGTCAATGGTTCATGTCTCACAACCAAATGTTGCCAAGAAAAAAAGGCAAAATTAGAGTGAAATATTCTTTAAAAGCTGAATTATTGAAAGAACGAAGTTCGGTTCTGCGCATATTCAATGTGAGAAAGCCTCACCGAACTTCCTGTTTATGGAGTGATCTCAACGGTTTTGTAGCTAGAATCGTCTATGATTATACGTTTTGCGGAATAAAGAAAATCGGCACAGAATGGCCAGCGTGTCGTATCATATTGCAAATCTGCTGGAAAAGGTAAAGTAATGTAGAGGTATCCATACAGGAACTGACAGTGAAGTGGTATTTGGACCATATACTTCTATCATACATTTTCAATTTTGTGATTGACTAATTAAATACAGAATCGGGAGTCAGAATGACTCGAATGACTGAGTGTGTGTAATAATCATATATCCTAATATATAAATCTTCTTAGGTTTAGTTAGCTATGATTGTCAGATATGATAGTCCTAGGCATAGCTTGTCATTGACTGAAGTTGATTTAGCTGGAGAGTAGAGTAGTGAGTGCACACTTGACCGAGTGCTAGTTTCGTTTTGTGTCCAGCGTTTGAGACGTGACCGGGACCATCATGTATCATTGTATGTCGTGCGAGTGTGTCATTACAAAGACAACAAATTCACGTATAAAGTAAGCCTGTTATGATTAACTCAATTGTTGTTAATGCCCCATCACAATGGGCAGAACCCCTTTTTATTTCATAAACAGTTGAATTCTTAAAACTAACTGCAGAGTAATATTTTAATCCTTTTGTTACCTTTTTTTTTTCTTAAATTCTTTTCTCCAATCCTGTTTTACCTCCTAGCATCAGGATAAGAAGAGATTTCTAGAATGTGCGCTTCATAAATAGTGTCTTTCATTGCCTCTGTTATTTCTGAGGCCCACCTTTTGCGTGACCGGTCTTTTGCTTTGTATCCATTGTATCGGAGCAACTTTGCATTTTGTGGTGCACTTTGAGGTGAGCAAATGTTGGAATGTAATTGTATTATCCAATTTATTTCAGATCTGTCACTGCCATTCATATACAATGCTGTCAAATGTATTCTTTTTCACCCTTCGCCCCTAGGGAAGCATAGGTCCACAACCAAGGCCGTCCAAGCCCACCTATCCAAGGCTATCTTTTCCAGATCTCTCCACTCTCTCCCCATTTTCTTGCATTCCGTCTCCAACTCCCGTCTCCATGTTTTCCTGGGTCTTCCACTACCTCTATTGCCCTGGGGTTCCATCGGAGAGCTTGTCTTGTGATGCTGTTAGGGGTTTCCTCAGTGTGTGTCCTATCCATCGCCACCTTCTGCTCCATATCTCTTGTTCCACCTGTTATCCTGTTCTATCCCAGAGTTCCCTGTTTGTAGTCCTGTCATACCATCACAGATGGAGTATCCTGCACAGGCATCTATTGATGAATGCCTGCAACCTTTTAGTGTTCCCTTAGTTGTTCTCCATATCTCCACACCATATAGGAAAGCCTTGACATTTGAGTTAAATATCATTATCTTAGTTTTATTCCTGATCATTCTTGAACTCCATATGTTCTTCAGAATGGCAAACTGATCTTTCCTTTTGTATTCTAACCCTAACATTTTCATCTGAGCCCTTGAATGTTCTTTTCTTTCTTCATTCTTTCGACAATTTTAATCTGGATTTTTGTCTTCAGAACGGAACTGCCTTGGTTTGTTCCAACGCATAGACTTTTAATGTTTCTTCTTTCCCTCTTGCTTAGCTTGGTCAGTTTAGCTTCCTGGGGGAACCAGTGAATGTCCATTAATGCCGTAGCAGTTCTGTCATAGAGTGTTTCCTGTCTAGGATTTTGATCAAATGCCTTTCTCATAATCAACAAAGCTTAATTATAGAGGAATGAGGTCCCATTTTTTGCCGGAGTTCCCCTTTCTGCTTCTATTTTACAATAATGCAGCATTAGAGCGTTGGATAATTTGAATTCATGTGCGCCCATGATCCTGCTCCACTATGATACGCAGTGTTGATATTTGATCCATGCAGGATCTGTTTTGCCTAAATCCTGCCTGTTCATCTCTTGGTACTGCATCTGTAGCTTTCTTGAGTCTCTCTAGGATGATTCGGCTTAGTATTTTACCTGGTACAGACAGGAGCATTATTCCTCTATAGTTCGAGCATTCTTGCAGATCACCCTTTTTTGGTAATTTGACTATATAGCCTTCTCTCCAGTCTTTTGGTATTTCTTCCCTCTCCCAAATTTTTCATAGCAAGCCATGTAGCATGTCTGTTGAGATGTCAGCATTTGCCTTTATGGCCTCTGCAGGAATACCATCTGGGCCTATAGCTTTACCATTTCGTAGTTGAAGAATGGCTTTCTTTATTTCTGCTTTGCTTGGCTTGTTACAGTTGTTTGCTAGATTTGTTGCGGTTTGATCTAAGTCTGGTTGGCTTTTGGGGGATTGACCTGTTTAGTAGGTCTTTGAAGTATTCTGCCCATCTCTGCATCTGTTCTTGAGTATTGCCCAGTAATCTTCCAACCTTGTCCTTCATCGGTTTATTTGTTTGTTGGTATTTCGCTGCCAATTTCATTGTGTTGTCGTATAAATCTTTGAGGTTATCCTTAGCTGCTGCCTCTTCTGCTTCTCTTGCCAGGTCGTCTATGTACCTTCTATTATCTGCTTGTATACTTCTTTTCACCTCTTTGTTGGCTTTTGTGTATTTCTCTTGTGTTGTGGCCTTTGCTGATCTTGTTATGCTATTACAGAGGTCGACCTTTCTGCCTCTTCTCTACGTTATCTTATCTAATGTTGACTCTGATAGCCATTCTTTGTGATGGTGTATCTTTTTCCAAGGGTAGTCTCACATGTGCTAGTCCAGGCTTCTTTAACCTTGTGCCAGTGATCTTCAATACTTCCTTCATTGACTTCTTCTAAGGCCTCGAATTTGTTGGAAATTATGACACAAAATATATCTTTTCCCTTCTGCTCCTTCAGATGTCCCATATTGTATCGCACCCTGTTGCTATGTGTGGTCAACATGAATCTTTTCAGTTTCATTCTCACCTTAACTATTACAAGGTAGTGATCAGAGACCACATCTGATCCTCTATAGGCTTTTACTTCATAAAGTGACCTTCTGAACTTCCCTATAATGCAGATGTGGTCGATTTGGTTTTCTGTCCTGTGGTCTGGTGATATCTATGTAGCTGTGTGCATTCTTTTGTGTTGAAAAAGGCTACCTCCCATAACCAACTGATTTGCTGCGCAAAAATCCACGAACATCTCTCCAGTTTCATTTATCTCCCCCAGTCCATGTCTGCCCATAGTTTCCTCGAAACCCCAGTTGTACCTACCTATTTTTGCATTAAAGTCTCCTATCAAGATAGTATGGTCCTTACTTTTAAATTTGCCTAATACACCCTGTAATTTGTTGTAGAACTCTTCTTTTATTTGTTCTTCGCTGTCATTTGTTGGGGCATAGCATTGGACTATGTTCAGTTTAATTTTAGCGTTTGAGGTCTTGAAAGTTGCCAGCATCAGTCTTGGTCCTAACGGCTCCCATCCAATTAATGTCATTTGTGCTTGTTTGGCAACATCAATGCTACTCCCTCCTTGTGTGGTGCATCTTCCTTCTCTCCTCCGGAGTACAGTATTGTTTCCCCCGTTGTTAGTCTAGTGTGTCCTGCATTTGTCCATCTGGTTTCGCCCAGTCCTAGGATGGCCAGTCCATGTCCTCATTTCCTATGCCACCTGTGCTGTCTTCCCAGTTTCGAACATCGTTCAAGTTATAGTTAATATACAATACAACTTTTATGCTTATCTTCATCTAGATGACCTCCACAGACAAAGATTTTCGTTTCATGGCCACTAATGACTTGATGGCAGAGCTTCAAAAAGATTCTATCAAGCTTGATGATGATAGTGAACGAAAGGTAAGTAGTGAAGTAACTGTATTTCCATAGTCAAGGCATATTTTCTTCTTTGAACGCTTCATATCAACGACTTGTTAATCACTCTTTGTGATCTATATGTGATCCAAGCCTAAGAATCGTACGTAGTGTCAGTTATGCACAAGTAAGCCAACACATCCGATTTCTGCAATGCTTTTTATTTACTAGGATAGCTTCCCTGGGTCCCTACCTCAGTCGCCTCTTATGACATGCCTGGTAAGTTGCTGTGCTACTATTCATTGCTCCCCTTGAGAGCCCTGGCAACACACAGGCTTATGTTTTTTTTGGAAGGTCTTGACCTGTCATTATTTCAGTACACATTTCATTCAACCAATACTTAGAGCTAGCATAACTGCAAATTTGATACAATCAATACTTAGAGTTAGCATAACTGCAAATTTGATACAATCAATACTTATAGCTAGCATAACTGCAAATTTGATGCAATCAATGCTTAGAGCTAGCATAACTGCAAATTTGATACAATCAATACTTAGAGCTAGCATAACTGCAAATTTGATACAATCAATACTTAGAGCTAGCATAACTGCAAATTTGATACAATCAATACTTAGAGCTAGCATAACTGCAAATTTGATACAATCAATACTTAGAGCTAGCATAACTGCAAATTTGATACAACCAATACTTAGAGCTAGCATAACTGCAAATTTGATACAATCAATACTTAGAGCTAGCATAACTGCAAATTTGATACAATCAATGCTTAGAGCTAGCATAACTGCAAATTTGATACAATCAATACTTAGAGCTAGCATAACTGCAAATTTAATACAATCAATACTTAGAGCTAGCATATCTAAGGATTTCCTATCTTTCCTTGGTAAACATCAGACAGAAACTGTCCAATAAATAGATTGGATGATGTAGAATTGATCTACCTAAAGAACCGTCTTATAAATAGATGGGATGATGTCGACTTTAACTACCTGAGGTTCTCATTTGGACAGATCAGAAAGAAATGGTTCTATCACTAGATGAAATGTTGGACTTTAGTCATTCCTTGTCACAAAGTGTCGCTAACTTATCGTGTTGAAATTCTTCTGGGCTCTGGGCATGTCATCAAAAGTTCAAGGTATTACAAGCAATTATTACATCCATAGTGACTGTGCCATGAGTCAGTTTGATGATCTTCTTAGATAATATGCTACAGTATAACTACTAGAACTTTTAAGTGGGTTTTTTTTTCTGTATGTAACATCTGACAGTTACAACCTGTACAAATGTGTATCTTGTTGGATAATAATGCATACATTTTGTCTGAAATTTGGATGTGCCTGTCCTATATGCCATATGAGCCTAAACGGGGCATAATATACCCATGTTCTCACTACAAGCCACACAGATCACAAAGAGTGGCTATCTTAGTTGATAGAATGAACACAAGCAAACAAACAACAGCTGTACCTCTGTAATCTGCTCATAACACAAATTCCACAGTAACACATTTGTTACATTCATAGTCTCACTGTACCTCTGTAATCTGCTCATAACCAACATTCCACAGTAACACATTTGTTACAGTCATAGTCTCACTGTTCCTATGTAACCTGTTCATAACACAAATTCCAAAGTAACACATTTGTTACAGTCATAGTCTCACTGTTCCTATGTAACCTGTTCATAACACAAATTCCAAAGTAACACATTTGTTACAGTCATAGTCTCACTGTTCCTATGTAACCTGTTCATAACCAAAAGACCTCATACATGAACAAGTGGAGATAAGAACAGACTGAAGAGAACCAGCATTTTGCCACATCTATAGCCATCTCTGTCACCATTATAAAGATCTCATTGCTAATCCACATATAGTAACATGATTACTAACTGAATTTGTGGAGCTCAAATGCTGTCATCAAAATATTTCCATAATACCAGAAGTCCATGGAATCTTCTTTCTTCTTTTGTCGTCACACTATTACCGGGTTGTTGCCCGGAATAGGCAAGAAATATCAACATACTTGTTAACAATTAAAAGTAATGTTACTGGAAATAAACTAAACCAAGAGGAATGGAAACATGTACACATAGATGATCTGCACAAAGAGCAACAAAGAAAAAAAATGGGTATCTTTATATGATTCAACAATGGGATGACTCTATAGTAGGCATTTCCCATGGGGAAGCTATGTCCACTAACTTCACAGCAGAATTCAAATGAAATCTTTTGTAATGAACATGTGCTATATATGTCTTCTTCTTCTTTGCGTTCGTTCTTTACAACCAATTTTAATCACTCTTTGTGATATGTTTGATCTTTGCCAAGAACGTGTATACGTTGCACATTGGTTTGGTTGGCCCCTAAACGCATAGACTTCTACATGTGTAGGACACGTGCATCCGATTTCAGCAAAAACCTCCTTGGTCGCCTCTTACGACATGCATGACAGGTAACAGTAGTTCTATTCTTTACACCCTAAATTTGGGCCCTGGTAACCACTCGGGCGGCTATATATGTTCTGAAAGGTATGTCCACTAACTTCACAGCAGAATTCAAATGAAATCTTTTGCAATGAACATGTGCTATATATGTTCTGGAAGCTATGTCCGCTACCTTTAGAGCAGAATTCAAATAAAATCTTTTGTAATGAACATGTGCTATATATTTTCTGACATCATTCTTCTTGATGTATATCTCTAATAATATACTTGAGAGAACATGTTAATATTTGTCTTCTTGTGATATCTCTAATAATATACTAGAGACTTTTTATATTTATCTTCTTCATGTATATCTCTAAAGATATACTTGAGAGAACATGTTTATATTTATCTTCTTCACGTATATCTCTAATAATATACTTGAGAGAACTTGTTTATATTTATCTTCTTCATGTATATCTCTAAAGATATACTTGAGAGAACATGTTTATATTTATCTTCTTCACGTATATCTCTAATAATATACTTGAGAGAACTTGTTTATATTTATCTTCTTCATGTATATCTCTAATAATATACTTGAGAGAACATGTTTATATTTATCTTCTTCACGTATATCTCTAATAATATACTTGAGAGAACTTGTTTATATTTGTCTTCTTCATGTATATCTCTAATAATATACTTGAGAGAACATGTTTATATTTATCTTCTTCACGTATATCTCTAATAATATACTTGAGAGAACTTGTTTATATTTATCTTCTTGAAGGTTGTTAAAATGCTGCTGAAACTACTAGAGGATAAAAATGGAGAAGTTCAAAACCTTGCCGTTAAATGGTATGTCATGTCACCTATATTACGAAAATGTTCACAGTTAAATAAGATGACAATTTATTGTCAGTGATCTTGTGCTGACCAGAACCATACTCCATCTCAACATGGTGGCTCTGGAAGCAGGATTCATCCGTCAGTGATCTTGTGCTGACCAGACCCATACTCCATCTCAACATGGTGGCTCTGGAAGCAGGATTCATCCTTGCAGGGATTGAAGAGGGAAGCTACCCATGATCTGTTGTAGATGTGCCTTTTTTTAGATTTGTTAGCACACCAAACAGTTAACATCTCAAAGTACCAAGACATTGCAATTTGTCTGGCTAATGCTTTGGAATCAATGTGCTGTTGTGTGCTATCCTGGTCAACATCATTAGTTTGCCTGGTTGGTCTTGCCAGAGTGCTAGGTATTAGCACCATTTGTGCCAGTAGTTGACATTGCCTTACTCCTAATAGAAAAACACAAGACAGCAAGAACTCATACTTTCTTGGAAAGATGTCAACTGTGTCCTAAAATGATCTGAGCAGTATGTTCTGTATTCAAAATGGTTTCCCAGAAGTGGATCAGCACTTTGGGTCTATTCCAGGACATGAAGACTCATAAAAAAAACCACCAGATGTAAGCATCCTGGGATAATGATACTTATTAGGAAAACTTATTCAGAAATAACATGACATATAAAACACAAATACTTTTCCTTAGTCATAGCAAACTGTCACGACGGGGGAGCAAACCCAAACAGCGCATGTAACTTCCACTGAGTTGTGTTTCACTGGGTACAATTACACTGCAACATTAAGAGAAAATGAAATAGCTGATAGTCTGGCCGAAGATGGAGGAGGAAAACTGTTACAAGAAGACTACCTGGCCAAGTACAAGTAAACTAAAACTACCATCAAAGAACAATACAATGCCAAGGGGAAAAACTATCCCAAACACAAAGCAGAGCCGGGATATTATCAACTGTCCAGAAGAGAGCAGATAGTCATACCTGACTTCAAAACATGATATGGGGTCAAGATGGATGGGACAGCAGCTAGGATTAGTGTGCTGGCATTAATCAAGATCCTACTCAACCTCCTTGTGGTGATCCTGATATAACAAACACTGGTTCCGGTCTGGCTAAGCAGGTAGGGATTGAGGGAGAGCTACAGGTAGTGGTAGTAGTGCAAGAATGGAAAAGTAATGCAGGGGTCCAAAACCTCCAACAAAATGCATGCATCTCCTGGCCGATGTCTGATGAAAAATGGCCCGAATTTTGCAGAAACGTAAGAAAACAGCAGGGTACTAGTCGTCAGCGAACAAATGCTAACTCCCCTGGAGCAAATGACCGCACCAAAATTACCACCTATGGCGCAAGAGTCCATAAGCACAAAAATGAACATGAATGGGTGAGAGGTGCATCCAGAGTAGAGAAGTGGGCCCACATGGGGCGAAACTCTGAGCCCGAGTCATGCTGTGTGTCAGGGAAGTCTTGAGGCATGGTAAATGTGAACACATAACAGTCGCACCACAATTATCAGCTTCCCGGCCGATGGGAATGGCCATACAAATGAACATGAAGGGATGAGAGGTGCATCCAGAGTAACTTTGACCCACATTGGGCAAAACTTGGACCTGAGCGAGTCGGCTGTGTTCATGGCATCTCGAGGCAGTCAATGTGACTCGATGGAAAAAAATAAAATGGTGGGCAGACACAAATGGAGCAGACACATATGGACAATACTACACGGTGAGCCCAAGGCCAAGACTGCAGTAGCGGACCACCCAGATGAGCAGAGAAAACTGGAAAGCCCAGCAGAGGCTTGAACCCAGTACAAATCATAGGTCTTGGCAAGTGTCTCTGAAAAACACTGTAACACATCGTGACGACATATGGGAAGATTAGGTAAACTCCGTACAAGAGGCCACGCGCAGATAAACCTATTGGGTGAAGTTGGCTGAGCGCAAATCCTAAAGTTGCGTTTAGTGCCTAACGAAACTGCCCTCCCTATGATAACCGGACAAGGTACTGTTGCATTAACAACTAACATCCCCGGAAGAACTGTGGTGGGTGATGACTAACGGGACTGCTCTCCCTGGGACAAAATACTGCTGCATTTACAACTAACGTCCTTGGAAGAACTTCTTCTTTGCGTTTGTTCTTTACGACCAATTTTAATCACTCTTGTGATATGTTTGATCTTTGCCAAGAACGTGTCTCGTTGCACATTGGTTTGGTAGGCCCTAAATGCAGCATCTGCGTTTAGGACACATGCATCCGATTTCAGCCAAACCTCCTTTGTTGCCTCTTACGACATGCGTGGCAGGTAACAGTGGTTCTATTCTTTACACCCCAAATTTGGGTCCGGTAACCACTCGGTGGTCCTGGAAGAACTGAGGCGGCGATGTTGGCGCGCAAAATTTCAGTTGCGTTGCTAGTGCGATTGAAACGTCCTTTAAAATATCTGTGCGCAGCCCCAGTCCAGTGTTTCCTGGGGACAGGGAAAATGCAGAGTAAAAATTAGCAAATTGCCAAGTACTGACATGCACCCTGAAACGGCTGAGAATACTCCTACTCAGGAACAAACTCACCATGGATAGAAAAGTAAGGCAGATAATGCAAAGAGCTTGACTGGTACAAACCCAAATGCATTTTGGGCTTGGGAATGAATGACTACCATAGCTTTAAATCGAGCAGCCAACAGAATCTTTTCCTACATCAGAAAGTGGCAAAGATCAAACTATCGATGGTCAAACAACCAGGAAAAAAACATTGGCTAATGGCAATACTTTTCGTACGCCGATCATCCTACACAGAGTAAGATTACGTCCAAACACCATGACTCAGATCGTATAAACTCTAAGCATACCGCCAAAATATGATCGCTTGTATGACAAGAACATGCGTCTCCAATGACTGAGAGTGTTCCTAATCCGGAACAACCTCATATAGTCAGAAAGAGCGTATACTGTAGACATATTCTTTGGCAAAGATGATAAAGCCCAAGTATACGGCGAAAAATGATTGTATAAGAGCAATGAATACAAGAAAGGTGACCGTTCCTGCGACTAGCCCTAGAAATGTTCGAGAATGCCCCTAAACAGGAGCGATCTCACCCAGTCAGCGCAAAGTAGCTCATGCTCTTTGGCGTAGATCCAAGCCCAAATTTACGGCACTAAAAGATCATTAAAGAGTGTTTATCATACGATGCCTGCGGAACGACCTCACCAAAGGCAGGAAATCCGATAGAGAAGTCGCATTTCACTAATTAGCTCTGGCCATAAAAGTACCAATGGTACGAGGACCCAAAGCAAGAGTTATACAGACAACAGGTTTCCTGCAACGATCACACTTGGAGGATCTAAGATTCAAGTACCTCTGAAGTCGGCGAGGCTGTCTGTATGGTTGAGGCACGCCTGTAAAAGGGTAATATATTGGTCTCGCGCAAAAATCAGTCAAAAGCACAATACCAGGGGGGACTTTCCGTCTGAATTAACATTGGACGTATGAGAGAAGAAGAAAACATGATATATTCACTGAAAAAAAAACTGCTGGAATCGAAACGCTTAAACAAGAGAATAAACTATATATCAAAGAATGGCAGTTTCAAATTAATGATGATCGCAAAGTGCAACACACATGCAGAAATGTGCTGGATTTTAATCTGAAAATCTTGATGAAAGAGGAGTTAGAATATAGGATAAATTGATGTTGATGCAAAAGAGTAAGTAGAATATAGGATAAATTGATGTTGATGCAAAAGAGGAATTAGAATAAACAAATGGTACTCATCTCAGGGTGGAAGTCTGTGGGTTAGCGGTGGTGAGCTCGAGCACAACCCAAGAGTACCTGGTTCAAATTCCACTGCGGGCAGTTTGGAAGCAAATTTGTTCTCGTGGATTTTTATGAAAATGGTGAAAATAGACATCCCCGATCAGAAAGCAATGCAAACTACTGAACATATAAGTGGTGCCTAGAAAATCAACGACTCATTTACTGTGGTTGATGGCAACATTCTGTAAAGGATATGCCACAATTTTCATTTTGACTCATCTAAGGACATGATTTTCATTTTGACTCATCTAAGGACATGATTTTCATTTTGACTCATCTAAGGACATGATTTTCATTTTGACTCATCTAAGGACATGATTTTCATTTTGACTCATCTAAGGACATGATTTTCATTTTGGCTCATCTAAGGACATGATTTTCATTTTGACTCATCTAAGGACATGATTTTCATTTTGACTCATCTAAGACATGATTTATTTTGACTCATCTAAGGACATGATTTTCATTTTGACTCATCTAAGGACATGATTTTCATTTTGACTCATCTAAGGACATGATTTTCATTTGACTCATCTAGGACATGATTTTCATTTTGACTCATCTAAGGACATGATTTTCATTTTGACTCATCTAAGGACATGATTTTCATTTTGCTCATCTAAGGACATGATTTTCATTTGCTCATCTAAGGACATGATTTTCATTTTGCTCATCTAGGACATGATTTTCATTTTGACTCATCTAAGGACATGATTTTCATTTTGACTCATCTAAGGACATGATTTTCTTGCTGGCCATTCTGTATTCTGATTGCTTTTCAACTGTCTATGCTTCTTTTACACGTTCAACTTGAATATGGAGCCTACTTGTTATCTTCCATCTCTGATAGTACTAGGCACTTTGATGTCGTCACCTTCACTGAGAACAAAGAGCAATTGAAAATAGTCTGATTATTCCACATGAGTCTGGAAACAAGTACATTTGAAGCATTGAGTTGTTGAGTACCTCAATAACACACAGACCCATTTTCATAGAATTTGAATATATTATTATTATATATAACATATATTGGAATCAAAATAGTTTTTTTGGGGGAGTGAGGGCCAGGCAGCAGCATGTTGTTGATAGATTGAGGGTGGGGAGGTGAGGACCAGGCAGCAGCATATTGTTGATAGATTGGGAGAGGAGGTGAGGGCCAGACAGCAGCATGTTGTTGATAGATTGGGGGAGAAGGGAAGGTGAGGGCCAGACAGCAGCATGTTGTTGATAGATTGGGGGAGGAGGGAAGGTGAGGGCCAGACAGCAGCATGTTGTTGATAGATTGGGGGAGAAGGGAAGGTGAGGGCCAGACAGCAGCATGTTGTTGATAGATTGGGGAGAAGGGAAGGTGAGGGTCAGTCAGCATGTTGTTGATAGATTGGGGAGGAGGGAAGGTGAGGGTCAGTCAGCAGCAGTTTTTGATAGTTGGGAGGAGGATAGGATTGGGGAGGAGGGAAGGTGAGGGTCAGTCAGCAGCATGTTGTTGATAGATTGGGGGAGGAGGGAAGGTGAGGGTCAGTCAGCAGCGTGTTGTTGATAGATTGGGGGGAGGAGGGGAAGGTGAGGGCCAGGCAGCAGCATATTGTTGATAGATTGGTTGTTATTGTCTGCTTACAGTTTGGGCCCTCTAGTGAGCAAAGTCAAAGAATTTCAAGTGGAGACAATTGTTGACACTCTGTGCAGCAACATGCTATCTGACAAGGAACAGTTGAGAGATATCTCTAGCATTGGTAATTGTTCTGCTAGTAGTTCAGTTGTACTTAATGCTCTTCACCAATCAATTTGTGGGCTAGAAACTATTGGACAATCACCTGAACCCAGAGAAGGCTAGACTTTGTCCTGGTGACATATTTAAAGATATAACTAGACCAATGACCCAGAGAAGGCTAGACTTTGTCCTGGTGACATATTTAAAGATATAACTAGACCAATGTCCAGAGAAGGCTAGACTTTGTCCTAGTGACATATTTAAAGATATAACTAGACCAATGTCCTAGAGAAGACTAGACTCTGTCTTGGTGACATATTTAAAGATATAACTAGACCAATGACCTAGAGAAGACTAGACTCTGTCTTGGTGACATATTTAAAGATATAACTAGACCAATGTCCCAGAGAAGGCTAGACTTTGTCTTGGTGACATATTTAAAGATATAACTAGACCAATGTCCTAGAGAAGACTAGACTTTGTCTTGGTGACATATTTAAAGATATAACTAGACCAATGTCCTAGAGAAGACTAGACTCTGTCTTGGTGACATATTTAAAGATATAACTAGATCAATGACCTAGAGAAGACTAGACTCTGTCTTGGTGACATATTTAAAGATATAACTAGACCAATGACCTAGAGAAGACTAGACTTTGTCTTTGTGACATGTTTAAAGATATAACTGCATCTCATCAACTGTCTTGTCTGTTCTACATCTACTAACTTACCCTTTCAGGTCTGAAGACTGTCATCAGTGAGCTGCCTCCATCATCAACAACTCTAGCAGCCAGTATCTGCAAGAAGATCACTACTCGTCTCACCAATGCCATCTCAAAGGTTAGTTGTTTTTCTGTAGTACCTGCAAGATCATCACTACTCGTCTCACCAATGCCATCTCAAAGGTTATTTGTAGCCGATCTAATATTCCACCTTTGTGGTGCTGGGGCTGGCAAGGAAGCAAAGAATAGCACCACTGCGACCTACAAGGCATGTAGTAAAAGACGACTTATGTAGAACCTAGGAATGCTACCCTAGTAAATAAAAAGCGTTGCAGAAATTGGACGTGCTGGTCTACTTGTGGATGCATAACTGGCACAGCGTACAATTGCTCTTAAGCTCAGATCACATACAAATCACACAGAGGGGTTAACATGTAGTTGTTGTGGAGCGTTCGAAGAAGAAGATCTAATATTCTTCTGTGAAGTCTTTCCTAGAATCCTCATAACATACTTTCTATTTGTTTGTCTGTTTCCAAGTCTCAGTTCCAATGAGTAGGACTTTCCTAACACACGTTTTGTCATATTGCTATAAATGTTGGGTTTTCAGATGTTGGTGTTGCACCCATTGCACCTGTATTCTCATATCTATATATATATATATATATATATATATATATATATATATATATATGATATCACCAGATATATATCTTGTCTATGAATCCTTTTATTGTATCATATACATGATGTTCAAGATAAAAGTAGCATATCAATGGAGCCAATCTGGTGTATATTTATGAAAATGAGAAGGTTCAATTATGACGTAGTATAGGTCAAGTACCCGCTTCTTTTGTGTAATTATGGTGCGGAAGAGGCGATGAACCAATGGGACGTAGGACAAGCTAGTCAGAACCGGTTTAAATAGTAAATACACAAAACACAATGCGTATCTGGCAACTTTTGATTTGTCAATCAGGCTACTTTTTTATCTTAACTCCTTGCGTTTTTACTCTATAATGGTTTTTGCCCTGGTCCACTAAGAATTAAACACCCTGTATAACCCGGCAGAATACACAGATTACCTTGCCATCAACAGATACAAGACTCATGCCTCTCCAATTGTTGCAGTCTTCTTCAGCGATCTCTGTTGCAGTCTGAAAGGTCACCTTTCTTTTTGGATTGGAATAATTATTCAACTTTCGCCAACTTATACGAGGAAGTCAATAAGTAAGCCACAAATGGCTGTAGAAAAATAACTAAACATGATAACAACTTGAAACCAGTTAAATTTTATACATACATTGTTCCTTTATTTCTCAACATAATTTCCACCAACATTGATGCACTTATCCCATCGTTTTATCAATCCTCCCAAACCGGCTGCATAGAACAGCGGGCTCTGTTTTCTAAACCACGTTTTCACTTCACATTCAACTTCGTGAATTGTAAATGTCTCCCCAAGGTGGGTTTTCAGTGGACCAAAAAGGTGGAAATCGTTAGGGGCTAAGTTGTGACTGTAAGGTCGATGTTCCAGAGCTTCCCACCTTAGATGGTTAATTTTCTCCTGAGTTAATCGAGCCGTATATGGTCTGGCATTGTCATGAAGAAGCAACACTCCTCTAGTCAGCAGTACTGGACGTTTTTTTCGAATTACATCATGAAGCATCGATAGAACTTCACAGTACGATTCAGAATTCACTTTGTCACCTTTCTTCTTGAAATTGGTTAAAAGCATTCCTTGATAATCCCAGAACACCGTCAGCATGACCTGCCTTGCTAATGGCGTACTCTTGAATTTTTGGACACAAGGCGAAGAAGAATGTTTCCACTGCATTGAAGCACGATTTGATTCGGGCTGGTAGTGATGTACCCATGATTCATCCCCAGTAACAATCCTGTTCAGCATCTCTTCTCCTTCATTTTCGTATCGACAGAGATGATGAAAGGACAGGCCAAATCGTTCATTTTGTGTTCCTCCTTCAATTGTCTGAGTACCCACACTGAGCACACTTTCTTAAATTTGAATCGATCATGCATTGTGCTGTATGCTGAACCATGTAAGCACCCTATTGCAGATGCTATAGAGTCTATCGCTACTCGCCTCTCACCTCTAATCTTCTACTCCACCGACACGGATGCTTCTGTTGGAATCTCAACAGAAGGACCAGATCGGATTTCATCAGCAATTTTAGAGCGTCCTGAGAACATTTTTCTACCCAGATATGCACCGCTTACGGGACAAACATTTGTCAGCATAAACAGGAAGCATTTCCTTATGAATGTCCTTTGCAGGCAATCATTTTCCACAAAAACGCGCAACAGCACGTTGCTCTTTGGTTGTATCCTCCGTAAGTACAGTCGCCATTTTGTTTAAGAGCTGCGCATGCGCATAAGACACATAGCGCCACCTGGCAAATGAGAATATAAAGTTCGATGTTGCTGTCACCTAATGACACCTTTAGAAAACACCAACTACATTTACTTACGATCCCACAGAACTTTGTGGCTTACTTATTGACTTCCCCTCGTATTATTCAAGTTATCATGTTCAATAGTTTAGTAACATGAGCAGCACATAATGACTGGGGTTACCCTCAAGAGTTCTCTCTACAATCACCTATGTTGTTCAACATCTACACAGCAACTTTAGCTAGAATTTAGCTAACTGGATTGGGCCGGACATTGACTTTTGCTTTGCAGAAGCCATCTTGATATACAGGGTGTTGAAGATAAAACATCCCCATTAACAAATTAAAAGTGGTCAGGTACGCATTGCATTCTGTCTATTTAAACCTGTTCTTACCAGCTCGTCCTTCGTAAACCATTGTTCATCGCCCCTTCCTGAAATCATAATTACACACCCCAAAAAGACTTGCTCACTTGACCTATACTACGTCATAATTGAACCATCTCATATTCATAAACATATGCCAGATTGGTTCACTTAACCGGGCTACTTTTATCTTGAACACCTTGTATAAGACTTGATCAGAAAGGCAAAAAATGATCCAAAAGTTCAAGATACATTGCCTGAGGGGCAAAATGAGTAGTGTGTTTAACCAATGTACCACAGGCACTGTCAGTATGCACACTCTTGTGCATCTGCTTGTTGAGACTGAGCACCTATGGGTCTGTCTGGTGTGCTATGATGTTATGAGATTAATAAGCAATAACTAAAATAAATATCTTGCTACTGACAACATCAAAGTCTGTCCTCATTAACTGGATATGTAATATTGATTGGTTTTCCAGCAAGAGGATGTCTCAGTACAGCTGGAGGCTTTGGATATTCTAGGAGATCTGCTCAGTCGTTTTGGAGGTCAGTAATCACATCTGCTGTGTGCTGTAACATTAGTTATATGATGTGTGTGCGTGCTGTAACATTAGTTATATGATGTGTGTGTGCTGTAACATTAGTTATATGATGTGTGTGTGCTGTAACATTAGTGATAGGGATGAAGACAGGTACTTGGAAGTTTGACTACATTAGCCAGGTGGCAACAACAACCAAATATGATTCAAATAATAATGATCAACATTTCTACTATGATTGTCTCCAGACAAGACACATACAAACTACTCTTCATCTCCAGACAAGACACATACAAACACAAACCACTCTTCATCTCCAGACAAGACATACAAACACAAACTACTCCTCATCTCCAGACAAGACATACAAACACAAACTACTCAAACATAAATGTCAAGTCATTGAGTAAATGAATAACATATAGATAAAAATACATGAAGGGCTAGAGAAGACCATTATGGAAGGAGGTATACCGGCAAAGAGAAGAAGAGGAAGACCACAGAGAAGATGGGTCAGGATGTAACTGATGGTTTGAACATGACGGCTGCAGACAGAGGCAGGACATCTGGCCTATGAGAGAGAGAAATTGCGGAGGACTGTTGGGGTGGCAAAGTTCTGCTCAGGACAAGCTATTTGATGATGATGATATATATATAGTTAGCTACAGCCTTACTTGTAGATGAGATCACTTGCAACCTACAAGGTAAATGTCGTAAGAGGTGACTGAGGTAGGGTTCTAGGGAAGCTACCATAGTAAATAAAAAGCAGTGCAGAAATCAGATGTGTTTATGGGCCTACCAAACCAATGTGCAACGTATACATGTTCTTGGCAAAGATCAAACATATCACAATGAGTGATTAAAATTGGTCGTAAAGAACAAACGCAAAGAAGAAGAGACTGTCTGAATCTAGGACAAACTTGATAATCTTGCATGACCTGATTGAGGTCAATGTCTGAATCTAGGGCATGAACATTGACTTGAATAAATAACACAATAAAAGTGTGCAGAGAAGAAGAAAAGAATAGGAAAATGTTTAGTGTCAATACTTGCTAGTACCAGCAGTGATAGTCAATACTTGCTATAGTCTGTCCATTAATTCGTGAGCACGTTTGAAATTGATTTTCTCGAAAACTACCTGTTGGATCTCAGTGATTTTTGCAAGCAGCCTTAGAATATCCATGACGCTAGAGAAATATTTTTTTCCAAGAAAATTTGATGTAGTTTGAAATATTTCTTCTTCAGGTTATATTAAAATCAACCTCACCGGATTGTACACAATAGTAACAGATTTACGGTACACAGACGCGTTGTTCTAAAAATATATTATGGTAACATTGAAATATCGTGAGTTTCACGAAATCCCGTGCACCTAACCCAGTCGACTTTGAAAGCGGAAAGCATATGACGTTATAATTGGGATACCATTGTATAGTTATAGGCGTATCTCGCTATTTGTATGAAGCTATTGTATCATATTTGTTGGCTTATCAAAACTGACATTGATATCACATTCATAATGAGTCTGAAGTGCACATTTATAACAATGCAGAAGGTTACAGTTTTACTATACCAACACTTCCGTAGGGAATCTAAGAGAGGTCATCTATATTGCGATATTCATAACCCTGAGAAACGAGCGCAACTGGCGCTTGGTCTGAATAGAGAATCCTTTTCCCGATGGATTAAACAGGACACAAAGTGCACTAATGTCAAGCAAGGAAGGAAAAGAACAATTGACGACTTTGACATAGATGTCATAAGACGGGAGCTCTTGAAAATGTTTGCGACAAATCAACTTGTTACTCTCAGGAAACTGAAATTAAAACTGCAATCAGATTGCAGCATAGACATTTCTAAAAGTACTCTATGGAAATATTGTAAGAGCCCGGCTTCACCTTCAGAAAAACTATAGGCGGCAGGAATATTATTTGTGAAAAGCCACATTTAATTGCTGCCCGAAGTAAATACCTGAGGCAGATCCGTGAGAGGCGGAGGCAATGCTATGATATTGTATATTTGGACGAATCCTGGGTCAATGCTCACCACACCAATGCTAAAGAATGGCAATCAGTAGACGGTGAACAGAAAAATACCAAGCAGCAAAGGCCAGCGTATTATACTAACACATGCAGGAAGCAGTGAAGAAGGTCTTGTCCATGACGCTGGACTTATTTTCCAATCAAAAAGTACCGGCGGTAGGGACTACCACACAGAAATGAATGGACATATTTTCAGGCACTGGATGGAGAAAGATCTACTTCCAATTCTAAACAGACCATCATGCTTGGTAATGGATAATGCATCCTATCACAACGCAGTATCAGCGGAAGACAAAGTACTAACTGCATCAAATACAAAAGATCAAATTAGGACTTGGCTTGCTAAGGAAAATGTCAGCTTCGATGATACATATTTGAAACCCGAGTTGTTGCACCTGGTGAGGATGACAAATAAGACAAAGGTGTTTCATATTGACAAAATTATTGCGGAATACGGCCACACGTCTTTGCGACTACCTCCATATCATGCTCACCTCAATCCGATAGAGCTTGTCTGGGCTAAAGTAAAAGGGCAAGTTGCAGAACAGGACGTTTAAAATGTGTGATGTTGAAGTTCTGACACGTGAGTCCTTCTCAATGATAGACATGCAGTTCTGGAAGAAGTGTGTTGAACATGTGCTCCGAGAGGAAGACGAGTACTGGCAACGAGATGGATTACAATTTGTCCAGCCAGTAACAATTATCAACCTCATGGAATCGTCAGATTCGGGATGATACAAATCATATTTTGATTACAGACTGAGAAATAGCAACGTATACATTTCCATATCCAAATTCGTCTACCATCATACAATTTGTGGTGAAGTTAAGACACCCTGGGGTCTAATGGTGACCGAAGGGAGGACTAACTGTTGCATATTGTATCCAAGTTCACGATTGCACATAAAGGGCAACACTCTTAATTACTTGACCTATCAAGTTAATATGGAGATACACCTATGAATAGAATTGACATGGACAAATTCTAGGGATACTGTAAAATCTAAAATTTGAGCCCCGTATTTGCAATTGTCATAAAAGATCAAAGGAATTTGCCGATGTGCAAAATCCGTAGCATCTACGGACTACTGGTTAGCTTTATTTTAGCGTCATGGATATTCTAAGGCTGCATGCAAAAATCACTGAGATCCAACAGGTAATTTTCGAGAAAATCAATTTCAAACGTGCTCACGAATTAATGGACAGACTATAGTACCAGCAGTGATAGTCAATACTTGCTAGTACCAGCAGTGATAGTCAATACTTGCTAGTACCAGCAGTGATAGTCAAGTAGAATGAAGTGTATCCATGTATGCATACAGTTGATGCAGTTCCACTGGTGTGAAACAAATGTCTTGTATTCTTCAGGTCTGCTTATCAGCTTCCACATCACCATTAAACAAGCCCTGCTCCCACAGCTGGCAAGTCCAAGGTTGGCTGTCAGGAAGAGGGCTATCATTGCTATAGGTAAGCTCTTCACACATTTATTCTAGTATGCTCAGCCTTTTTTTACAAATATATTTATTCTACTATATATGGCCTTTTTTGTCTTTACAGACGGTGATTTGGCAAGTGTTTCACACGGGCAACTTCTGAGTTTTCGCTTGTCTCTCTTGTCTTTCAGCTTATCCCTACGTCTCTCTTCAAAAGTTTCTGCACCTTTGCGCAATGTTGTTTTCCATATATCTCAATCATCAGCCAGTTTTTCCCATTTTCAGACTGTCAGGGTGGCATGGCTTCCATCTGCAGACTTCTTTTTACACTGTTGCCTGTGCTGTCTGAGTGGCGTGGCTTCCTTCTGCAGACTTCTTTTTACACTTGCCTGTGCTGTCTGAGTGGCATGGCTTCCTTCTGCAGACTTTTCTTCTTCATCGATCGTTCTTTTCGGCCATTTTGATCATTCTTGTTGTGATATATAAACAGCCTTTGCAAAGAATATTTTTCTTACGTTGTGCCAATTATGCGCCTATGGTGACTAGACCAGCACATCCGACTTCGCCAGCATTTTATTTACTAATGTAGCTTGCCCTAGGATTGCTCTTTTATAATCATTTTTCGCCATATATTTTGGCTTTGTGATCTACGCCGAAGAGCTGTGCAGCCTTTCTGACTAGGATTCCGGATTAGGAACACTTCTCAGTCTTTTTGGGGCACATAAGCTTGTCTTGGAATGGCGTCTTACTCGTATAACACACCATGAAAAGTATCGACCTTCGCCATTGTTTGGATTTGGACAGCCTGTCAAATTTTTACATTGTCGGCCTTTTCTGACCACCTTGAACTTATTCCAAAGTAGGAACATTCTCAGAACCTTTTCGATGCACTTGTCAGGATTTGGTAGTTACTATTCTGCATTTTTCCTGGCCCCGGAAACACTGGACTGGGGCTACGTACAAATAATGTAGAGGGTCGTTTCATTAGGCGCTATCAGCGCAACTGAGATTTTGTGTTTGCCAAACATCACCCATCCTGGTTTTTCCAGGGATGTTAGTTGTGAGAACAACAGTACCATGCCCGGTTGTTTCAGGGAAGACAGTTTCGTTAAACGCTAAAACGCACCTTTAGAATTTGCCTGCAACGTTATCCAATAGATTTATCTGCGCTTCACCTCTTGTATGTTTACTGCAATCTTCCCATGTGTCGTCACGATACGTTACAGTGTTTTCAGAGACACTTTCCAAGACCTTTGATTTGTCACACATCAGTATCATTGATTCTTGCCCCACAGCTGGCAATTTATTTGCGACCATTTACTCCGGGAAGTTGGGATTCATTCACAGACGACTCATACTCTACCGTTTCTTACGTTTCAGCAACTATTTGGGCAACTTTTCATCGGACATCGGCCAGGAGATGCGTGCATTTTGTTCAGGGATTTAGACCTGCATTACTTTTCCTTGCCTGCACTACTACCACTACCTGTAGCTCTTCCTCGATCCCTACCCGCTTAGCCAGACAGGATCCACTGTCTGTTTCCAGGATCACCACATGGAGGTTGGGTAGGATCTTGAATAGTGCCAGCTCACTAAACCAGGCGCAACGTTATCCCTAGAATTGCACCTTTGACCCCGACTTTTCCTTTTACACTGTTGCCTGTACTTGAACTCTATTGATCGGCAGCATCTGTGCTGACTCAATCTGGAGATGTCAAACACAGGAATTGTGTAGTCACAGATACTATTGAGATATTGTTTATTCATCTGGTGTGCAAATCCATTCTCATACAATGCACAACTGCCTGTATACTGCTACCTCCACTCATGGGTAGCTTGCCCTTTGATGCCTACCCACTTTGCCAGACAGCAGCACTGCAGTCTATTTCTAGGAACACCATGTAGAGGTGGAGTAGGGTTTAGATCAATATCAGCTGACTAACCCTGGTGTTGAGTTGTCACCTGAATTCATTGCGCTGATGTTGTTAACCCTCTTATTCCTAGCCCTTCAGAAAAAGTTCCTACCGAATTCCCAGGGCAAGAGAAATAACCCAGCAACAATGAGAAGTGCCCGTGAAATAAAATTCATAACAAATACAATTTCTAATCAATATTTGTGATTTAAAGTCCAATTTACAGTTTAATGGATGAGGTACTAGTTTGTATACATGTATGTTGTCAATACCATGCAAGTTGGATGTAAAAAATTATACAAGTGAAGAAATAAAAATGAATGACAATATTGAAAGTATGTTTCACTCAAAATGTCAGTTTTATTGAGGATAAATGTAAATTGAAAGGTTGAAAAGCAATCTCACTAACAAAGGTTGATTTTACATGTGGGGCAGCTATCACTTGTTAAAGATTTTACCTTTGTGGTGCAGTCCTCATCTTTATTTAGAAACACTAACTGCGGCTCTGCATTCTGCCAAACAGTAGAGTCGGTTGATGGTTGGCATGAATGGAGTTTACCAGTCCTGCAGTATCTGGGAATTTATCAGTCCTGCAGTTGCCTAGCCTGCATGTTTGTACGGGCATGAGGGCCCTAATACAATCAAGACAGAGGTTCAACCTTGCACATGTCCATATTGTCCTCATGGAACGAATTTGGAATTGACATTGAAGTACAAATATTTGCTGATACTTTCAAATCTATTTCTTGACACTATATTTGACAAAGCAGGCACATTCAACAGTTTATCGGTAAACCAAAACATTCTGTACAACTGGTGAGTTCGACACATATAGTTTACATAAAGATATTGATGTAATGAAAAGAAACAGTGCCCATGAAGGATCTGGATTTTTTAAATTTTCATAGAGCAAATGCGTTGGTTAGCGCTGTCCATTTCTAAAAATACCTGACGCAAAAATCGCGGTGACGAATGACGGTAATCACAAATAGAGAATACTCTGAATCATTGTCACTTGCAGAACCTATTTCTTCACTAAATTGTTCGATATTGATAGTGCTCAGCTGTTGCGACTATTCTCTCTCAACTTTACAACCTGGGTGGACGGAGGAAGCGCGGTGTTCGCATCCATCGGCAATCGTGATTCATCGTAACTAATAGTTACACAAATCGTCGTAAACACTAGAAGTAGCATCGTATATTTTCGCACGTAAATCTTGAATTAATTATATATCAATCCGATTTATCCACGATCTTGTCTGCAAATTTTCCATCAACTGAATCATAAATCACAAGTTTTCCAGAAAATATAAGGACTTTTTTAAAAATTCGCCAATACGAAACCAATAACACTAGAAACACGTGGATTTCTAAAATGACAGCAGCTATTATTGACAATGACATCAGGGCTAAATTTAGTGTGTCTATTCGCAAGGAAAGATATAGAAAAACGATTTAAAAGGTATATACCCGCCGGTAACGGCCGCTATGGGTTTATACCGATAACGGGCGCATTCTGCTGCTCCAGGAATAAGAGGGTTAAACTTGGCAAACTCAAGATATCCAGAACTGTTAATTCACATTCAAATGTTGCTCACCCTGGCTACATGGTGCATCATCTCCACAATCTGGCTAAGCAACAAGGGATTCAAGTAGAAAGGCAAAACTGACATTAAAAAAATGTCATGCAGTTTTCTGGATTAATGAAGAACATCCAATATTCTATCAGTCTACACATTTCTGTTTTGTCAAACAACATCAATCTAGATCATTTGATTAGCATTTGACCAAATCTCACTCAACTCAATGGAACATAACATAGAGTTTGATAGCTAAACTTTGACCTGGAAGTGAAGAGTTAGAATGGTCAATGTTGGCCCAAGTCTATCATGTTTATTTATTTTGTTTGTTTTCCATCCAGTGTTGATAATGTCCAGTATTATTGATATTGTCAGGTCATCTGGTTATGAGCTGTAGTACATCCTTGTTCCATGAGCTTATTGAGTTCCTGTTGACTGAGCTGACCAAGAATTCATCCACATCCACCACTCGTACCTACATCCAATGTGTTGGTGCCATTAGGTATGTCAGTTTCATGAATAGTCAACTAAAAAATGTGCATTTTACACATGATATTGCCTTGTTCAGTAATAACAACCTAGATATGCACAGGACATAGATTTGTACAGAAGTGTAAATGTCAGATTTTACAAATAGAAAATATTATCGAAGGACATTTATTCACATCTCTTTCATATATATTTACACATCTTTTTTGTTGATATTTTTTGTATTTTTGAAAGCCGTCAAGCGGGTGGTCGTTTTGGTGAATACTTGGACAAGATGGTTCCCTTGATTGTCAAGTTCTGTCAAACTGATGATGATGAGCTGACAGAGTTTTGTCTTCAAGCTTTTGAATCATTTGTTCGCAGATGTCCCAAGGAAGTGTCAGATTTTATCCCTGATGTAAGTCAAACGTTTTAGACTGCAGTGAAACTTGGTAAAATAGCGAAACACATACAAACAAAGTACTAAGTTTTTACAAAATACAAAAACTGACGATAAACAGCAACGTTTTGACCAAAAGGCCTTTATCAAGCAAACGATACAGATACGTTTGAATGTTTCTGTAATCGTCCATTTGTAAGTGTTCTTTGAAATTCGTAACTCCTGTTGTATCATTTGCTTGATAAAGGCCTTTTGGTCGAAACGTTGCTTTTTATTGTCACTGTTTCTGTATTTTGTAAAACTATAGTACTTTGTTTGTACGTGTTTCACTATCTATGTGTACCAGATATATGAGAGAGAGAGAGATATCTGCATCACATCACAAACATGAAGATGTATGCTTGTTGGCATCTGTTCACATAACCAAACACAAGCTGTGTGTACCAGATATATGCTTGTTGGCATCTATTCACATAACCAAACACAAGCTATGTGTACCAGATATATGCTTGTTGGCATCTATTCACATAACCAAACACAAGCTATGTGTACCAGATATATGCTTGTTGGCATCTGTTCACAACCAAACACAAGCTATGTGTACCAGATATATGCTTGTTGGCATCTGTTCACATAACCAAACACAAGCTATGTGTACCAGATATATGCTTGTTGGCATCTGTTCACATAACCAAACACAAGTTGTGTGTACCAGATATATGCTTGTTGGCATCTGTTCACATAACCAAACAAATAATTGACTCTTGCACATAATATTGTACACTAGTGATGAGCAAATAATAAATATTCGTTACTCGAATACCCTTTAATGCCTGGATACCTAAATGTTTTTGGAGGAGGGAGAACCTTGAGTTTGACAGGAACATTCATGGCAGGGTCATTCAACCCGAGCAGTTCACCAAAGAGAACAGACAATGGCCACTGATCCTCCTGGTTGAAGGTTGGGAGCTGTGCAAATAACTCTGCAATGTGAACATTTGATGATCTGATGATTGCAGAAACTTGGATGGAAATGTGCTCTGCAATGTGAACATTTGATGATCTTCTTCTTCTTCTTTGCGATCGCTTTTTGATGATTATACCGTTAGACGCGTTCTTATGATGAAATCGACTGTTGTCTGGAGCTCATCTCTAGTGCCATGTAGTTTTGAATGTAGTGTTGTGTTGTAGGGCCAGCATTCCTTTCTTGGGAGGACATACAGGGGCAGTCTTGCAGGACATGTTCTGTGGTTTGTTCATCGGAGCCACAGGGGCACAGAGGGGTTGGGGACAATCGCAGCCTGTGTAGGTGTTTGTTCAGTCTGTTATGACCTATCCTGAGTCGGAAGATGATAGTCTGTCCTTGTCTGTCAAGTGTGTGGTAGTCATCGTTGGATGGTGTAGGTTCTTTTCTAATGTCCATGATAGCTCTTTTTTTTCAAAGTATGTGATTTCATTATCTATTTGTTCACATTCTGCTCCCTTATTTGATGATCTGATCGCCCAGTGGTTACCGGGGCCCAAATTTGGGGTGTAAAGAATAGAACCACTGTTACCTGCCACGCATGTCGTAAGAGCGACTAAGGAGGTTTGGCTGAAATCGGATGCATGTGTCCTAAGCGTGTAGAAGTCTATGAGTTTAGGGCCTACCAAACCAATGTGCAACGTATACACGTTCTTGGCAAAGATCAAACATATCACAAAAAGTGATAACAATTGGTCGTAAAGAACGAACGCAAAGAAGAAAGAAGAAGAAGATGATCTGATGATTGCAGAAACTTGGATGGAAATGTGCTCTGCAATGTGAACATTTGATGATCTGATGATTGCAGAAACTTGGATGGAAATGTGCTCTGCAATGTGAACATTTGATGATTGCAGAAACTTGGATGGAAATGTGCTCTGCAATGTGAACATTTGATGATCTGATGATTGCAGAAACGTGGATGGAAATGTGCTCTGCAATGTTGAGTAGTAGTGACAGAATTTCACATTTCAGAATAAAATAGTGTTGGTCAAAGCTGAATGGAAGCTCATGTTGAGAAATCATGCCTGCTGGATGTCAACAAGCAAAATAACATAGACACACAACTGAAGATAAGATTCATGGAACATTTCTGACATATAATACTGCACTGAAGTCTACAACTGACAGGAAGCATAGAGAGTTCTCTGTAGAAACCTCATGTACCACATGACATAACCAGAATTAACTAACTAATATTGTCTAGACATGTACCACATGATATAACCAGAATTAACTAACTAATATTGTCTAGACATGTTAGTTAGTCTTTCCTCTTGGGCCTGTGGCGGCGCATAGGGCAGAGGTCATAGTTCTCCATGTCTCGCGGTTCGTTGCTATCTGTTTTAGGTCTTTAATGTTTACTAGGCCCATCGTTGAGCCTTCTCTGGTGATGGTTCTACGCAGAGTCTCTCTTGGTCTTCCTCGTTTTCTTTTTCCCTCTGGTGTCCATATGAGGGATTGGTAAGGGAGTCTTCTCTCATCCATTCTAAGTGTGTGGCCGATGTTAGACATGTACCACATGACATAACCAGAGTTAACTAACTAATATTGTCTAGATTTGATGCTTTATATTCAATGACATTATTTTATAATTATTTTCTTATTGAAACTACACTAGCTCTGGAATTATTTGAGAAATAGTTGCTCAACTATTATGACATATAAACCAGCAATGACATAAGTATTGATTTCTAATGAGTACTAAGTAGTAAGTATGTGTTGTTAGAAGTTGTTAGAAATTGTGAAAAGTAACTGAAGCAACATGACTATTGTACAGCACAGAGACAGACACAGTAGTCACAGAAGAGACAGACAAATATGTGTAACATGTGAAGATGAGATTGATTATCTACAATTCTGATATGTCTAATGATGTCCCTTTGTTTACTTTCTGTGGAAGATTGTCGCTATTTGTCTCAAGTACATTTGTCATGATCCCAACTACAATTATGATGATGATGAGGATGAGCACATGGACACAGACACACAAGATGATGAAGATGATGAGTGAGTTTTGCTAGTTCATTTATTTGTCCACATTTCTGTTACTGCACATGTTGTTGATGATGTTGGTTGTATGACATTATTGCTGTATTAATGTCATTCTTGTTGTTGATGATGTTGGTTATCTGACATTATTGCTGTATTAATGTCATTCTTGTTGTTGTTGCTGCTGCGGATGATATTGATGATGTTATAGCTATAGTTTGAAATTGTTGCACAATGATAACCAGTAGAGAGATAGCTAGTAGTAGAAGGTTATCAGATTGAAGTTGTTGCACAATGATAACCAGTAGAAAATAGCTAGTAGTAGAAGGTTATCAGATTGAAGTTGTTGCACAATGATAACCAGTAGACAGATAGCTAGTAGTAGAAGGTTATCAGTTTGAAGAAAGTCATATGATTTCACTTGACTCTTCTGTCATCAAATGATGACGTTCTTCTTCAAATGCTCCATATCGGCCATTTGTCAACCACTGTGTGATTTTTATGTGATCTGAGCCTAAGAGCAATTGTATGTTGTGTCAGTTATGCGCCTACAAGTAGACCAGCACATCCGATTTCTGCGCTGCTTTTTATTTACTAGGACAGCATCCTTAGGGCCTACATTAATTGCTTTTTACAACATGCATTGAGGTCGCAGTGGTACTGTTCTTTGCTTCCCTTGCGTGCCCTGACACCACACAGGCGTGATGACATTTATAGAAGCTAGGTGCTAGCGTATCATGCTCAACATCTCAGAATGAGACAATCATCATCATCATGTTTCTCTGCTGTGTCATGAGTAAAGTAGAATGAGAAAACATGGTTGGTGACACACAGAGAGAGAACATTCTGGACACTTGAACATCATGTCATGGGTAAATGTCATCAGCTATGTCATGAGTAAAGTAGATTGAGAAAACATGGTTGGTGACACAGAAAGTTGATATACCAGAGACAATATTGTGTGCAGCAGATATAGATAATATAAACAAAGAAATGGAAGGATGAGACTTGTTTCAAGAACATAATCCACAGTCTTCTCTATATTTAGGTAGCATCCTTGTGAAGTTTTGACATCTCCCCTCCCTAGCTGTAGATGATGGCAGTGATACCATGAGCATAGTTTTGAGAGTAGCTGCCTTTTATCACCCTTCCTTTTCCTGCAGGTTATTGACTGGATAAAGAGATCAACAACAGCCAGGGGGAGAAATGGAATACAGTGGACCATGATGAGTCAGTTGGAGGATTTAGATTTTTCAGATGATCTAGCACTCCTCTCCCACAGCCATCAACAGATACAAGAGAAAACAACTAAACTGGAAACAATCTCACAACAAATGGGTCTGACTATTCACAGGAGAAAACAAAGATCATGAGATTAAACGCTAATTCCAGAGACTTGATCATACTGAGAGGATCACCATTAATGGAGGTGGACACATTTACATGTCTGGGCGCCCGAGTGGTTACCAGGGCCCAAATTTGGGGTGTAAATAATAGAACCACTGTTACCTGCCATGCATGTCGTAGAGGCGACTAAGGAGGTTTGGCTGAAATCGGATGCACATGTCCTAAGTGTGTAGAAGTTTAGGGCCTACCAAACCAATGTGCAACGTATACACGTTCTTGGCAAAGATCAAACATATCACAAAGAGTGATTAAAATTTGGTCGTAAAGAACGAATGCACAGGAGAAGAAGAGTACGCATCCTTGTCTTACCTCTGACCCTACATGGAATTGTTCTGATAGTCCTGTGTTTGTTTGAAACGTAGCACTGGATGTTTCTATAGAGGCTCTTGTGTAGATTAATTAGGAACGAACGCAAAGAAGAAGAAGAAGAGACATATCTGGGAAGTGTTATCAACATTCAAGGTGGCTCAGATGAAGATGTTAGGGTTAGAATACAAAAGGCAGGATCAGCCTTTGCCATTCTGAAGAACATATGGAGTTCAAGAATGATCAAGAATAAAACTAAGATAATGATATTTAACTCAAATGTCAAGGCTGTCCTTCTATATGGAGTGGAGACATGGAGAACAACTAAGGGGAATACCAAAATGCTCCAGACATTCATCAATAGATGCCTACGCAGGATGCTCAGTCTGCAATGGTATGACAGGACTACAAACAGGAACTCTGGGATAGAACAGGATAATGACAGGTGGAACAAAAGATAAGGAGCAGAAGGTGGCGATGGAAATGACACACACTGAGGAAACCCTCTGATAGCATCACGAGACAGGCTTTCCGATGGAACCTCCAAGGCAATAGAGGTAATTGAAGACCCAGGAACACCTGGAGACGAAATTCAAGAAAACGGGGAAAGAGTGGAGAGATCTGGAAAAGATGGCCTTGGATAGGTGGGCTTGGGAGGCCGTTGTTGCAGACCTATGCTTCGCTAGGGGCGAAGGGTGAAGGAGAATGTTCATATCTCTGTATTAACTTGTGTACCCCTATTTATCCTACTATCTACACTCTAACTGGCACAGTACATCTTCAGCAGATGGAGTGGGTTGTGTTTTTTATGTCTGATTTGTCTGCCAGCTTTTCACTTATCAAGGTTGCTGCAGGACAGTACAAGTGGCAGGGTCAGTGACGGTCTCATTGATGTTTTTTTGGTTATGATCTCATTGATGTTTATGTATTTTGTTTGTGCAGAGAATCTGAAGATGAGTACAGTGATGATGATGACATGAGTTGGAAGGTTCGACGTTCGGCTGCCAAGTGTCTGGAGGCTGTTGTCAGTACCCGTCACGACATGTTACCAGAATTTTACAAGACTGTATCTCCAGCACTCATTACCAGGTTTAAAGGTCAGGAACCTTGTCTTGAAAGCAGTCTCAATCATTTGCAACATCTCTAGATTAATATCACTGGATGAGGGTTGTTGTTGCTGTTGTGTACATACAGGCACATACAGATGTGCAAAGGGCAATAGACATAGAGAGACATGCAGAGAGACACAGACATACAGAGACACACATACATACAGAGAGATGCACACAGAAATACAGAGAGAGAGAGAGCATAGTACAGCTAATTAAGTATTTAATTGATCTTGTTAGTTTGTGTATGTGTGAATCATCAAGCTTAACTGTTGATACATATATATGTATATGTTGTGTGCATGTGTGAATCATCAAGCTTAACTGTTGATACTCAAGCTTAACTGTTGATACATATACATGTATATGTTGTGTAAAGGCAGGAAACATTTATTTGTTGTTGACAGAGAGAGAAGAAAATGTCAAGTCTGATATCTTCCATGCTTACATTGCTTTACTGAAACAATCACGACCTGTGGTTGCTACTGGTAGTGATAACTTGCAGGATCAAGAAGGGTAAGTTGTCTACTAGATGATACATTTCTTCTTCAGAGATATATATATATATCACATATCTTTCATTTGATATTAGACTATATTCTTGAGATATATCACATATCTTTCATTTGATATTAGACTATATTCTTGATCACCAGATACTGTTCTGAAAATAAGGTCTCTGGAGATATTCATTCACTCTTAGATTGACCAGTTCTGATTTGTTGAACAATTTAAACAATTGAAAATGTGTACACAAGAAGATGATATCAATTGTCTTAAACTACTTTCTTGATTATATTAATATACAAACTGATATCTGAAAGTCTACACACAAGTAGAAGAAGATATCAATTGTCTTAGTTCCTTGTGAACCAAACGTCACACTATGGGGCTTTAGCTTGGATGCCTTTTACCAGGAGCCACACTATAGGCTGTTTTTATTCTAAAACAATTGGCGGGAAAAACATGGCTTTTGCCCTGGTCCACTAAGAGTTAATTATGTAGATGAGAATGGATAATGAGCAAAAAATGGTATTCACACACTGTTTACACACTAGACTGTACTAGTCATTTACACACTAGACTGTACTAGTGTTTCACACAACTAGTTTACACACTTAAAGACTGTACTAGTATTTACACACTAGACTGTACTAGTTTTATGACAAAGTATCAAAGATGTTTAGATATTACTTGTTCCCAAAATGGGTCTTTTGTCATTGACAGACCTCTCAAGATGCTTCAGTCTCAAATACCAGACATTGTCAAGGCTGTTCATCGTCAGCTGAAGGAGAAAAGTATCAAGACTAGGCAAGGTTGTTTCAGTCTCCTGACTGAACTGGTGTTGGTGCTGCCAGGCGCCTTGGATCAACACCTCAGCAACTTGATGCCTGGGGTCCAGTACTCTCTGGGTGACAAGAATTCCAGCTCAAATATGAAAATTGATACCTTGGCCTTCCTGAGCACTCTTCTGTCAAACCATAACCATCAAGTGTTTCATCCTCATATTAAACTTCTAGTACCGGTAGGTGTCATCTTTGACCTTTTTCTTCACATATAAGGGGGGCTTCTATAACTTAACTAGTCAGCTCGATTCTGTCAAACCATAACCATCAAGTGTTCCATCCTCATATTAAACTTCTAGTACCGGTAGGTGTCATCTTTGACCTTTTTCTTCACATATAAGGGGGGCTTCTATAACTTAACTAGTCAGCTCGATTCTGTCAAACCATAACCATCAAGTGTTCCATCCTCATATTAAACTTCTAGTACCGGTAGGTGTCATCTTTGACCTCTTCCATATAATGGGGCTTCTATAACTTAACTAGTCAGCCCCGATTCTGTCAAACCATAACCATCAAGTGTTTCATCCTCATATTAAACTTCTAGTACCGGTAGGTGTCATCTTTGACCTTTTTCTTCACATATAAGGGGGGCTTCTATAACTTAACTAGTCAGCTCGATTCTGTCAAACCATAACCATCAAGTGTTCCATCCTCATATTAAACTTCTAGTACCGGTAGGTGTCATCTTTGACCTTTTCTTTCACATATAAGGGGGCTTCTATAACTTAACTAGTCAGCTCGATTCTGTCAAACCATAACCATCAAGTGTTCCATCCTCATATTAAACTTCTAGTACCGGTAGGTGTCATCTTTGACCTTTTTCTTCACATATAAGGGGGGCTTCTATAACTTAACTAGTCAGCTCGATTCTGTCAAACCATAACCATCAAGTGTTTCATCCTCATATTAAACTTCTAGTACCGGTAGGTGTCATCTTTGACCTTTTTCTTCACATATAAGGGGGGCTTCTATAACTTAACTAGTCAGCTCGATTCTGTCAAACCATAACCATCAAGTGTTTCATCCTCATATTAAACTTCTAGTACCGGTAGGTGTCATCTTTGACCTTTTTCTTCACATATAAGGGGGGCTTCTATAACTTAACTAGTCAGCTCGATTCTGTCAAACCATAACCATCAAGTGTTTCCCTCCTCATATTAAACTTCTAGTACCGGTAGGTGTCATCTTTGACCTTTTTCTTCACATATAAGGGGGGCTTCTATAACTTAACTAGTCAGCTCGATTCTGTCAAACCATAACCATCAAGTGTTCCATCCTCATATTAAACTTCTAGTACCGGTAGGTATCATCTTTGACCTTTTTCTTCACATATAAGGGGGGCTTCTATAACTTAACTAGTCAGCTCGATTCTGTCAAACCAAACCATCAAGTGTTCATCCTCATATTAAACTTCTAGTACCGGTGGTATCATCTTGACCTTTCTTCACAATAAGGGCTTCTATGACTTAACTAGTCAGCCGATCACAACCAGTACCTGGTTCAAACTATCGGGCAGTTACAAACAAACTATATCCCCATGCATTTTTACGTACGGTGAAAGTAGACCTCACCATTCTCAAAGCAATGGTAAACGAATGAACGTATAAGTGGTGCCTAGAAAATCAACTCGTTTACTGCAGGAGAACGATGTAGACAACAATGGTGCAGTCCTGTAAGGATATGCAAAAAAATTCATTTTTTGGAAGTGGGTTGTTAGTGTTGGATAACTCGTTGACTAAATAAAAAGCTTGGTAATGTCTGCATGAATACATACAAGTCTGTCTCGATGAGTAAATATTTGTCTCGATGAATAAATGTCTGCATGAATACGTACAAGTCTGTCTGTCTTGACGAGTAAATGTCTACATGAATACATACAAATTGGTCTGTCTCGAGTAAATGTCTGTCTCGATGTAAATGTCTGCATGAATACATACATATCTGTCTGTCTCGACAAGTAAACGTCTGTTCCATACTAAATAGAATGTTCTGTTAGATCAAGACACTAGACATGACATCATACAATGTTCTGTTAGATCAAGACACTAGACATGACATCATACAACGTTCTGTTAGATCTAGACATGACATCATACAATGTTCTGTTAGATCAAGACATGTTATGTTATGGAGAGACAGTCAGACCAGTGTAAGAGACCATGGACAGTCAAGTAGATCAGTCCTGTAGTAACTTGTCACTATTGTTGGCACTCAAGTGTCAACACATTTCAATGATGTTTTGTAGTGGTCACAGTAGTAGTAGTTATACTAGTAGTTATTGTCACAATAATTGACTTACTAGTACTAATATCTGTAGTGTAAACCATAGGTTCCCAAACTTTTGAATGAGTGCCCCCTTTTCAGTGAATAATTCCTACCCCCTTGGGTAAACTATATTGTACATACTATAAATTGAAAAACAAGGACATATTTTTCAGTTATTTTATTATAAGATAATACCAATATTACTGTATTCCTCACATTATCGTTGACACAATTTATGTTATAATGTATTTATTGGAGCTGAACTAGATGTGATGAAACAAATTTTTCGATGTTTGGTGACATTTTTGTCATCAGTAATTTTAAATGCACGCATTCCTCTATTGACAATCTGTTTCATTTCTTTGTGAATAGTCTGGTGACCATGATAAATCATCTTTCAGCTAAATATGGTGATGGTAATACAATAAACAACTTCTTACTGCAGCCCATTAAGGGTTGATATAATGTTAGAATCTGACTTTGTAGCAACAATTCTTGATATCCATTATTTAATTTTCGATTTCATCTCTTCATTTTTTGACAATTATATCAACTCTTCCTCCAGAAATAATTCTGTTATTTGTACATTTTCTGTTTCGTCTGCCTCTGCGTGCTCACTAGACTAGGATTTCGGATTCTCCAATAAAGGCCCTTATCAGCCACGCCATACAGTTTTCTTGGACGCTGGTGTAAGTAGGTCACCTCTTTCTTCTCATATCTGCATACTGGGGGCAGTTCTGTAGGACGTGCTCTGTCGTCATATTCGTCAAACCTCAGGGGCATTGGTCTTTTGTGCCTATCTTAAATCTAGTTCTGTTCTCATTCTGTTGTGACCCGTCCGGAGGCGAAGTATGATAATATGGTCTCTTCTAGGCAGTTCGTAAAATCCATCATGCTTGTAGTGTTTTGTGTGTTATTTTTCCCACTTTGTTGTGTAGTGCCCTCTGGCGATGGTTTTTGCTTCTTCCTAGCTGACCAGGTTGTCATCTTGAGGCATCCCTGCTCCCTCTTTAGCTAGTCTGTCAGCATCCTCATTCCCCTTGAGCTTGCAGTGTGAGGGTATCCACTGGATTACTACACTCTCGGAATCATGGGCCAACTGGGTTACGGTTGACCTGTGATCACTTAGTTCTGTGTTCCTTTCAGATTTCACTGCTGAGATAGTAGACCAAAAGCACACTTTATCCATGTATTTGTTTCATATGTTGTAGTGCCATGTACTAATATGTGTACTAATATGTGTAATGTAGATGGTACATGTATATGTTGTTGTCTAGTCATGTTGTAGACATAATTGTTTTACTAGTACTAATATGTGTAGTGTAGATGGTACATGTATATGTTGTTGTCTAGTCATATTGTAGACATGATTGAGTAGGTGTTGTCTCCTGGAAACATAAACTTAGATTGTTTCCTTTCTGTCTAGCCAATTGTCAATGCTGTGGGAGACCCATTCTACAAGATCACTTCTGAAGCTCTGCTGGTTACACAACAGTTGGTGAAAGTACTCAGACCATTGGGTAAGAATGGTTGTGTAGATGTAAACAATACTTATTTGATTGCTCCCACAGATTGACTACACTGAGTGTTGAAATAACTGGCATTTAATCCTAATTGTACTATGAGATTTGTATCAGGTGCTGTCTGCCCCGTTGATATCCACCCAGCTGTCAATACAAATCTCATTCAATGGATGACTAGTACTATGAGATTTGTATCAGGTGCTGTCTACCCCGTTGATATCCACCCAGCTGTCAATACAAATCTCATTCAATGGATGACTAGTACTATGAGATTTGTATGAAAGGCTTCTATGTATCAAACATGACAAAAAGAAGATCTAGAAATAATACAGATAGCATAACCTGACTGTAAACTACAATATATATGTCATGTCATAAATGTACAGGTTTGTTTGTATAGGGAAAAGGGGGTAGAAAGAAGAGATGGCCACTTGATATTTCTCAATTTTATATCAGTTGTATATCTTCTAATAAAGCAGTGGGAAAACATGTACGTGCTACATTTGAATATAAGTGTTACAGAAGAGTCCTTCGTATATCTGTGACAGAAGAGAACAAATAGATCTATCCAGAAAGAACTCACAATCAAAGAAAACTGGCTGATGCTACAAATAAGAAAGAGAAAATTGAGATATTTTGGATATATAAAAAGACACGAAGGGCTGGAGAAGACCATCATGGAAGGAGGCATACCGGCAAAGCGAAGAAGACCACGGAGAAGATGGATTCGGGATGTACCTGATGCTTTGAACATGACAGCTGCAGAGGCAGGGCATCTGGCCTATGAGAGAGATAAATTTCGGAGAACTGTTGGGGTGGCAAAGTTCTGCTCAGGACAAGCTATTTGATGTTGATGATATCTTCTATCTTTTGATTTCAGATGTGACATCCAACTTTGAATACAAACCCTATGTGAAAAGTTTGTACATCTGTACAGTCAAGCGTTTGAAGGCTGCAGACATTGATCAAGAGGTCAAGGAACGGGCCATAGCTTGCATGTAGGTTTTCTCTCACAGTAGTCTTAGTGTGTGTGTGTGTGTGTGATGAACAAGCAAGCTATGGGAACCAAAATCATGCATACACTTCAACATTTGTTAGCGAAGACTGAGCACCTATGGGTTTGCTTGGAGATTCATCTAGTAACCAATGTTTCTAGTGAATATGCAACTTGAGTGTAAGAACATGTTTCTCATGTATTCAATGGTCTATGAGTCCTGTTTAAAACTGGAATACTTGAGGATTAACTGCTCTACCTATGTAGTATTGAAATACTTGAGGATTAACTGTTCTATCTATGTAGTATTGAAATACTTGAGGATTAACTGCTCTATCTATGTAGTATTGAAATACTTGAGGATTAACTGCTCTATCTATGTAGTATTGAAATACTTGAGGATTAACTGTTCTATCTATGTAGTATTGAAATACTTGAGGATTAACTGCTCTATCTATGTAGTATTGAAATACTTGAGGATTAACTGCTCTATCTATGTAGTATTGATATACTTGAGGATTAATTACTCTACCTATGTAGTATTGAAATACTTGAGAATTAACTGCTCTATGTAGTATTGAAATACTTGAGAATTAACTGCTCTATGTAGTATTGAAATAATTGAGGATTAATTACTCTATCTATGTAGTATTGAAATACTTGAGGATTAATTACTCTACCTATGTAGTATTGAAATACTTGAGAATTAACTGCTCTATGTAGTATTGAAATACTTGAGGATTAACTGCTCTATGTAGTATTGAAATACTTGAGGATTAATTACTCTACCTATGTAGTATTGAAATACTTGAGGATTAATTACTCTACCTATGTAGTATTGAAATACTTGAGAATTAACTGCTCTACCTATGTAGTATTGAAATACTTGAGGATTAACTGTTCTACTATGTAGTATTGAAATACTTGACGATTAATGCTCTATCATGTAGTATTGGAAATAATTGAGGATTAATTACTCTCACCTAGTAGTATTGAAATACTTGAGGATTAACTGCTCTACCTATGTAGTATTGAAATACTTGAGGATTAACTGCTCTACCTATGTAGTATTGAAATACTTGAGGATTAACTGCTCTACCTATGTAGTATTGAAATACTTGAGGATTAACTGCTCTACCTACGTAGTATTGAAATACTTGAGGATTAATTACTCTACCTATGTAGTATTGAAATACTTGAGGATTAATTACTCTACCTATGTAGTATTGAAATACTTGAGGATTAATTACTCTACCTATGTGTATTGAAATACTGAGGATTAACTTTTCTATCTATGTAGTATTGAAATACTTGACCATGTGGTATATTGGGTAATACCATGGGGTATTAGGCTTATATTTGACATTGACACAAATGGATAATGGATGATCTAGTCACAGTCACACAGAACAAAGCTAATCTCACATACATATTTACATCATTACTTGACCACAAGAATGGTTGCTATAGTCTTGTCTTGAACACTAGTTACACTAAGCTGTCTGATGGTGCTATTGCTATAGTCTTGTCTTACTAAGCTGTCTGATGGTGCTATTGCTATAGTCTTGTTGTCTTGAACACCAGTTACACTAAGCTGTCTGATGGTGCTATTGCTATAGTCTTGTCTTACTAAGCTGTCTGATGGTGCTATTGTTATAGTCTTGTTGTCTTGAACACCAGTTACACTAAGCTGTCTGATGGTGCTATTGCTTTAGTCTTGTTGTCTTGAACACTAATTACACTAAGCTGTCTGATGGTGTTATTGCTATAGTCTTTTTTTTAACACTAGTTACACTAAGCTATATGATGGTGCTATTGCTATAGTCTTGTCTTACTAAGCTGTCTGATGGTGCTATTGCTATAGTCTTGTTTTGAACACTAGTTACACTAAGCTGTCTGATGGTGCTATTGCTATAGTCTTGTTGTCTTACTAAGCTGTCTGATGGTGCTATTGCTATAGTTTTGCATACGTTTCTCAATCATGTCAGACAGCATCATGTAGCAAACTTATTTTTCTTGTTTTACAGGGGCCAGATTGTTGCTAACTTAGGGGACAACCTCCAGGCTGAGCTCAAGGAATGTCTGCCTATCTTCTTGGAGAGACTCAAGAACGAGATCACACGTCTCACAACAGTTAAAGCCTTGACCCTGGTTGCACAGTAAGTTTAGTTAGGATATATGTTTGTGTCTGACATTGTTGTATGTGTCTGTCTGACATTGTTGTATGTGTCTGTCTGACATTGTTGTATGTGTCTGTCTGACATTGTTGTATGTGTCTGTCTGACATTGTTGTATGTGTCTGTCTGACATTGGTGATGTGTCTGACATTGTGTATTGTTGTCTGACATTTGTTGTATGTGTCTGACATTGTTGTATGTGTCTGTCTGACATTGTTGTATGTGTGTGTCTGACATTGTTGTATGTGTATATCTTATATTGTTGTATGTGTATGTTGAGTGTGTGATATGAACTGATAAGAAATGTGTTTGGTTTCTTCTTCCCTAGGTCTCTGCTGAACATTGATATCAGATTTATACTGGTTAGTAAACCAATGTGCCAACATATGTCTGTGTGTCTCTTAGATGGCGTGGGAATGTTACTGCAAGTTGACCTCACAGATGTCAGAAGTATACACTAGTACACTTACAAATATCTGACAGTATTGACTTCTATCATTAATATTATCACAAGTTATCAACATGACCTACTCTACAGTAAGATATAGATAACAAATGACCTCACAGATGTCAGAAGTATACACTAGTACACTTACAAATATCTGACAGTATTGACTTCTATCATTATTATTATCACAAGTTATCAACATGACCTACTCTACAGTAAAATAGAGATAACAAATGACCTCACAGATGTCAAAAGTATACACTAGTCATCATCATTGACCTCTGTGTCTCAGGAGACAATAGGTCTTGCATCACTTTGTATGTTCTGCACTGAATCACAATGTTTCTTGTGGCTATAAGGGCCTATTCTGGAGTGGCAATCCTTGCCACAGTTACTGCAGGTAAGACTGAAGTTGATACATAGGATGTTCTCTTTGCTCTCTGTGCTCTCTTTTGCCTCCATATGTAATGGTGTTTTCTTCTTTTCTATTTTGATCCCCTCACTGTCGCTCGCCATGCTTGCCTATCTTTGGCCAACCGGTCCCTATTTTCTCTATTCTGCATGAAGTTAGATCACACTTGCAGGTGTCAATGAAGCGTAATAGTGGACGCCCATGCTGTCTAGCACCAGATGCGAGTTGACCATATAGAATGTTCTTTGGGATTCTATCATCTCTCATACTGCACATGTGTCCCAGCCATCTCAGACGTTGCTGACTCAGCAAGATGTACATTCTTGGAATGCCAGCACTGTCCAGGACTTCTATATTGGAGATGTGGTCTTGCCATCGGATGTTGTATATTCGCCTGAGACAACGCATGTGGAAGGTGTTGAGGCGTTGCTCTTGTCTAGCTTGTGTGGTCCATGTCTCACCACCATACAGCAGAGTGCTGAGAACACAAGCTTTATATACTTGTGTCTTGGTGTTTCTTGTGAGTGCCCTGTTTTCCCATACATGTCTTGCTAATTTAAACATAGAAGTGGAGGCCTTTCCAACGTGACTACTAATTTCATCATCGAGGGAGAGGTTACTGCTGATGACAGAGCCAAGGTATGCAAAGGCTACTTCAAGCGTATGACTACCAATGTTGATAGATGGGGCTCTGCTAATATCCTTGAACATTATATTTGTTTTCTTCAGGCTGATGATCAGGCCGAATTCATTTGATGCTACAGCAAATCTGTCCATGAGGTGTTGTAGCCCTTTCTCTGTGTGTGATGTTAATGCTGCATCATCGGCAAACAGAAGTTCCCTGATGGTGACTCTTTGGTCTTTGCTTTAAGTCGCGTCATGTTGAATAATTTTCCATCTGATGGCTCCAACTCTGGCGTTGAAATCCCCCATTAGGAATAGATGTTCGTTTTTTTGAAATTCTACTGATTTCTGATTGTATCTCATAAAATTTATCTTTTACGTCAGGCTTTGAATATAGTGTTGGCGCATATACACTGAGGAGATGGACTGGGTCTGTTTCTGTGCGGAGTTTGATGGACAAAATACGGTCTGAACCGTTTATTGGAGGTTCTACCATGTGAAGTAGTGTATTTTTCATGACAAATCCTGCTCCATGCAGTCTTGGTTCGTTTTGAGCTTTTCCTTGCCAGTAGAACGTGTAGTCTTGTTCCCTCAGCGTTACATTTTCAGCGAGTCGTGTCTCTTGTAGTGTTGCGATGTCTATTCCAAGTCGTTTGAGCTCATTGTTAATTACTGCAGTTTTCCAATGTCGGTATCTGTGTAAGATCTTCTGACAGGCCAGGACACATTGTCCTTACGTTCCAGCTTGCTAAACGAAGGGCTGGAGCCTTCTTGATTTTATTATTATTGTTTGGTGCGGTACTTACAGTCAACTTGACAGGTACCATGAGCTCCAAGCACCCATTGAAGCAGGTGAACTGTGGCGGGATAACATCTAATTGTCAGAGGGCTGCCTGGCTTTAGGCGGGCGGTAGCTGTCCGATGAGACATGATCTCTCCCACTGTCGAAGACAACCCGTGGCATTCGATACTCAACGCCAGTTAGTTTGGATTTATCTGATATTTGGACCCTCTCGACCTCGCTGATAGAATCCAGAGGAGTGCAAGCACAAAGTCTGTATCAGTTTGGTTGCAGGAGCTGCCGGTAGGACATCACATGATGTTTGTCCGCCTTAGGGGCTCCACTCAGTATCTTTGGTCATCGTATAGTAAGTAGTATGTATACTAGCAGTATCATACAGATGTTTGATAATATGCATGTATGAAGAATAAAGACAAGTCTGGGTGGTGAGTACATATCTAAGTCTTCATGTGATGATGTCTAAAGTAACAGAAGTTTCAGTAATAGTTGTTCAGTTGTCACATGCAAAGTAACATATACCTCAGATATAGGTGACCAGCAACACCTTCCACATGCGCTGTCTCTGTCAAATGTATCACATCCACAGTCAAGACCAAATCTCCAATATAGAAATCCTGTATAGTGCTGGTATTTCAAGCATATACACCTTGCTGGATCAGAAAGGGCTGGGATACTTGTGCCATTTAAGCAATGGTAAAATTCCAATGGAAATTCTATATAGTCAACTCGCAACTGGTACTGGACAGCATGGGGACACATTACTACGCTTCATTGACAACTGCAAGCGTGTGATCTAACTACATGCAGCATAAACAAAGAAAATTGAGACTGGTTGGTTGAAGACAAGCAAGCATGGTGAGTGGCAGTGAGGATGACTCAAAAGAAGAAAACACCATCACATATGGAGGCAAAATTGAGGGCAGAGAGCATCATCCTATGTATCAGCTCCAGTTTGATCACAGATGAGATTCAATACTGAACAAACTACTTACACAGCACAAAACCTATTGTCTCCTGAGACAAAGGGGCCAATGATGATGAGAAAACAACAGGGACCGATATTTGTGGAGATCCATGATGGCCTACGCCCGCCGGCCCAGCCACTGGTGATGACAAGAGTATGTAGGTGAACTGTGGCATTCTTTTTTCTTCGTTGTCTTATCTCTAATCCTGTTTTGTCTCACATCGTCAGGTTAAAAAGAGATTTTTAGGACATAACTTTTGTGTGCACTTCATAAAAAGTGTATTTCATCGCATCTGAGATCCACCTTTTGCATGGCCTGCCTTTTGCTTTGTATCCATTGTATCGGAGTAACATTGCTCTTTGAGGCGCACTGTCTGTTGGTAATCTGCGTATGTTGTCGAACCATTTAATTTGTTGTTTCTTGATGTAGTTCAGCACTGATGTTATACCCACTTTTTCCTGATGTCTTCATTTCTCAACCGGTCTCTTCTTGTTACCCCCAGCATTCTGCGTAGATACATCTCATCTCTGTTATGACTAGTTTTCTTCTATCATTTGATGTCAGCGTCCAGATTTGGCACTGATAGCATAATGTGGGGAGAAAGATTGTGTTGAACATTGCTCTTGTGTTCATTGTGACATGTTTGCATTTTAAAATTGACGCCATTTGTCCTAGTGTTTGATTTGCTTTGTTGCGTCTGTGTTGCATTTTGTTATTTATTCTTCCGTTTGGTGAAAAATGCTCCTAGATATGTAAAGTCTTTAACTTGTTTTAATGAGCGTTCATTGAGGGAGATATTGGTAGTGTTTTCCTTTCTAAAAAATGTCATTACTTTGGTTATGTCAATGTTTATTCTCATGTTATATTCGTTACATGCTAACCGCTGTCTGTTAATGTGTTGTTGTAGCTGTTATTCTGTTGTTGATATGATTGCTTGGTCATCTGCAAAAATAAATTTGTTTAAGAGTTTCCCAGGGTTGTTTCCTTCGCTGGTGTCAGCTGTTCTATAGATTTGGTCAATATATTTTTAGCAGCGGAGATAGTACGCATCCCGTCCGAGTAGTTACCGGGCCCAAATTTGGAGTGTAAAGAATAGAACCACTGTTACCTGCCACGCATGTCGCAAGAGGCGACTAAGGAGGTTTGGCTGAAGTCGGGCACATGTCCTAAACGTGTAGAAGTCTGTGTTTAGGGGCCTACCAAACCAATGTGCAACGTATACACGTTCTTGGCAAAGAACAAACATATCACAAAGAGTGATTAAAATTGGTCGTAAAGAAAGAATGCAAAGAAGGAGAAGAAGAGTACGCATCCTTGTCTTACCTCTGACCCTACATGGAATTGTTCTGATAGTCCTGTGTTTGTTTGAAACGTAGCACTGGATGTTTCTATAGAGGCTCTTGTGTAGATTAATTAGGTGGTCATTAACTAGCCACATAGATTATTGACGTGCTGATATTCAGTTTATCTCTAAGCTCTTCTTTTGCTAACAGGAGGAAGGCTTTCCAATATTAGCCTCATTCTTGAGGAAAAACCAAAGAGCACTGAAACTGAGTACCCTGCAATGTCTGGATGTGATTGTCAAAAATTATGGTAGGTCACAATTGTCATGTAAAGTGATAACACAACACGTTTTCATATATATTACACCATATACAAGGTTTATGTAGTGAAGGAGGAGGGAGGTTAAGAGTTTTATGTGGGATGTATGTTGAGATACAAAGCTGACTTCCTCATTTCTAAAGTCTGGCTAGTTGCTGACAGCACACACACAACTTGTTTCTAAAGTCTGGTAGTTCTGACAGCACACACACATGTTTCTAAAGTCTGGCTAGTTGCTGACAGCACACACACACACATGTTTCTAAAGTCTGGCTAGTTGCTGACAGCACACACACACACATGTTTCTAAAGTCTGGCTAGTTGCTGACAGCACACACACACACAACATGTTTCTAAAGTCTGGCTAGTTGCTGACAGCACACACAACATGTTTCTAAAGTCTAGCTAGTTGCTGACAGCACACACACACACACAACTTGTTTCTAAAGTCTGGCTAGTTGCTGACAGCACACACAACATGTTTCTAAAGTCTAGCTAGTTGCTGACAGCACACACACACACACAACTTGTTTCTAAAGTCTGGCTAGTTGCTGACAGCACACACACAACTTGTTTCTAAAGTCTGGCTAGTTGCTGACAGCACACACACACACATGTTTCTAAAGTCTGGCTAGTTGCTGACAGCACACACACACAGCATGTTTCTAAAGTCTGGCTAGTTGCTGACAGCACACACAACATGTTTCTAAAGTCTGGCTAGTTGCTGACAGCACACACACACAACATGTTTCTAAAGTCTGGCTAGTTGCTGACAGCACACACAACATGTTTCTAAAGTCTAGCTAGTTGCTGACAGCACACACACACACAACTTGTTTCTAAAGTCTGGCTAGTTGCTGACAGCACACACAACATGTTTCTAAAGTCTGGCTAATTGCTGACAGCACACACACACAGCATGTTTCTAAAGTCTGGCTAGTTGCTGACAGCATACACAACATGTTTCTAAAGTCTGTCTAGTTGCTGACAGCACACACAACTTGTTTCTAAAGTCTGGCTAGTTGCTGACAACACACACACACAACTTGTTTCTAAAGTCTGGCTAGTTGCTGACAACACACACAACTTGTTTATAAAGTCTGGCTAGTTGCTGACAGCACACACACACACACACACAACAATTTATATAATTCTGACAAATATTTACTATCATTGAAATTACATCCTCGCTGCTGCTACAGAGTATGTGCACTACCAATGTGACCACACGTTTAAGAAAGATATCAGTGCATACATGGAGCATACACACATACACATTTGCATAGATGAAGCATACACACATACACATTTGCATAGATTGGATGGATCATAATTTGATGGATGATGGATATAGATTGTTGGATGGATAGATGGATAATAGATGGTGATGGATCATAGATTGGTTGGATGGATAGATGGATAATAGATTGTTGGATGGATAATAGATTGGTTGGATGGATAGATGGATCATAGATTGGTTGGATGGATCATATATTGGTTGGATTGATTGGATGGATAGATGGATAATAGATTGGTTAGATGGATCATAGATTGGTTGGATGGATAGATGGATCATAGATTGGTTGGATGGATAGATGGATCATATATTGTTTGGATGGATCATATATTGGTTGGATTGATCATAGATTGGTTGGATGGATAGATGGATCATAGATTGGTTGGATGGATACATTGAAGTGTGATCGTTCTCTTATTAATGAATTAATTACGATTTCTGACAATAGTGTTAGATTTGTAACAGAAGTATCATGAAAGTCACACAGATTGATGTTACTGAGTTGTTGTTACAGATGATGTTACTGAATTGTTAGTTGTTGTTACAGATGATGTTACTGAGTTGTTAGTTGTTACAGATGATGTTACTGAATTGTTAGTTGTTGTTACAGATGATGTTACTGAGTTGTTAGTTGCTCTTACAGATGATGTTACCGAGTTGTTAGTTGTTGCAGATACGATATAATAATTGTCTTATATTTGAGAGAGATAATATATCTTGTGTTGCTGACATTGTTGTTACAGGCAGTGCTGTCACTGGCAACATGTTGGCTGATGTCATGAAGGAAATGTCTCCTCTAATCAATGAGAATGACCTGCATATATCCCAGGTTAGACGAACATTGATGACTTCCACTCTCTCTCTCTCCCACTCTCTCTCTCTCACACACACTCTCTCTCACACAGTCTCTCTGTCTTTCAAATTATATAACTATTGTTCATGACATGTATTTTTTCTACTTCATCAAATCAAGTGCCATCTCCATATATTGCAGATCATCAATTCTATTGTCTATTGTCTAGACCAGATTAAGTACCATGTCTTGAATAGATCTATAACATTTGATGTCTCTTGTTTCATTTTACAACAGAACTCATTTACTCAATACTCCATCAACACATCTATATCTTCTGTTGTTGTCGTCACACTGCTACCGTGTTGTTTCACTTTACAACAGAACTCATTTACTCAATACTCCATCAACACATCTATATCGCTGTTGTTGTCCACACTGCTACCGTTGTTTCACATTACAACAGAACTCATTTATAATACTCATCAAACATCTATATCTGTTGTTGTCGTCACACTGCTACCGTGTTGTTTCACATTACAACAGAACTCATTTACTCAATACTCCATCAACACATCTATATCTTTGTTTCTTTTGTCACTGCTCCGTGTTGTTGTCCAGTGTCGTGTTTTTTGTCTTGCTGTTCTGGTGGCTTTGGTGATTGTTATTTTTGCTCTTTGACAGAATTCTGCTATACCATCTTTTTGTGGTCTTCCTCTCACCTTCTTTAGTAACATTCTGTTGTAGTATACTGTGGAGTTTGGTGTGGAGTTTGGATGCATTTTTATTAAGTGGCCAAACTACTTCATTCTTTGTTTCTCAATGTAATTCAAGCAAGGTTCTGTGCTTATGCTGATGTTGGTGACTGCATTTTCTGTTGTTTTTGTAACTTTTCAAGCAGCTATTTCACTGTGCTTTGCTCATTGTCCATGTTTGGTTTGGTAACACAAAGTAGGTATGAAAATACTGTGTTGCTTAGCTTTCAGTGACATTTTTGGGTGCTTTAACAATGGGGCTAGATGGTAGGTTACAGTATTTGCTTTTTTTAACTCTAGCCTCTATCTCTCTTATCTAGTCTTCCGTCTTCTGTGAATATGCTTCCTACGTATATGAGATCTATATGGAACTAGAAAATGTAGAACAGGATGAAACTATACCTGAAGTCATGGAGGTACCAGTCTCACTATGAGAACGATGAAACTATACCTGAAGTCATGGAGGTACCAATCTCACTATGAGAACGATGAAATCATACCTCAAGTCATTCAGGCACCAATCTCACTATGAGAATGATGAAACCATACCTCGTCATGGAGGTACCAGTCTCACTATGAGAACGATGAAACTATACCTGAAGTCATGGAGGCACCAATCTCACTATGAGAATGATGAAACCATACCTCAAGTCATGGAGGTACCAGTCTCACTATGAGAACGATGAAACTATACCTGAAGTCATGGAGGTACCAATCTCACTATGAGAACGATGAAACTATACCTGAAGTCATGGAGGTACCAGTCTCACTATGAGAACGATGAAATCATACCTCAAGTCATTCAGGCACCAATCTCACTATGAGAATGATGAAACCATACCTGAAGTCATGGAGGTACTAATCTCACTATGAGAACGATGAAACTATACCTGAAGTCATGCAGGCACCAATCTCACTATGAGAACGATGAAACTATACCTGAAGTCATGGAGGTACTAATCTCACTATGAGAACGATGAAACTATACCTGAAGTCATGCAGGCACCAATCTCACTATGAGAATGATGAAACCATACCTGAAGTCATGGAGGTACCAGTCTCACTATGAGAACGATGAAACTATACCTCAAGTCATGGAGGTACCAGTCTCACTATGAGAACGATGAAACTATACCTGAAGTCATGGAGGTACCAATCTCACTATGAGAACGATGAAACTATACCTGAAGTCATGGAGGTACTAATCTCACTATGAGAACGATGAAACTATACCTGAAGTCATGGAGGTACTAATCTCACTATGAGAACGATGAAACTATACCTGAAGTCATGGAGGCACCAATCTCACTATGAGAACGATGAAACTATACCTGAAGTCATGGAGGTACCAGTCTCACTATGAGAACGATTAAACTATACCTGAAGTCATGGAGGTACCAGTCTCACTATGAGAACGATGAAATCATACCTCAAGTCATTCAGGCACCAATCTCACTATGAGAATGATGAAACCATACCTAAAGTAATGGAGGCACCAATCTCACTATGAGAACGATGAAACTATACCTGAAGTCATGGAGGTACCAATCTCACTATGAGAATGATGAAACCATACCTCAAGTCATGGAGGTACCAATCTCACTATGAGAACGATGAAACTATACCTGAAGTCACGGAGGCACCAATCTCACTATGAGAACGATTAAACTATACCTGAAGTCATGGAGGTACTAATCTCACTATGAGAATGATGAAACCATACCTGAAGTCATGGAGGCACCAATCTCACTATGAGAACGATGAAATCATACCTGAAGTCATGGAGGCACCAGTCTCACTATGAGAATGATGAAACCATACCTGAAGTCATGCAGGCACCAATCTCTATGAGACGATGAAACCATACCTGAAGTCATGGAGGTACTAATCTCACTATGAGAACGATGAAACTATACCTGAAGTCATGGAGGTACCAGTCTCACTATGATAACGATGAAATCATACCTCAAGTCATGGAGGTACTAATCTCACTATGAGAACGATGAAACTATACCTGAAGTCATGGAGGTACTAATCTCACTATGAGAACGATGAAACTATACCTGAAGTCATGCAGGCACCAATCTCACTATGAGAACGATGAAACTATACCTGAAGTCATGGAGGTACTAATCTCACTATGAGAATGATGAAATCATACCTCAAGTCATTCAGGCACCAATCTCACTATGAGAATGATGAAACCATACCTCAAGTCATGGAGGTACCAGTCTCACTATGAGAACGATGAAACTATACCTGAAGTCATGGAGGTACCAGTCTCACATGGAACGATGAAACTATACCTGAAGTCATGGAGGTACTAATCTCACTATGAGAGCGATGAAACTATACCTGAAGTCATGGAGGTACTAATCTCACTATGAGAACGATGAAACTATACCTGAAGTCATGCAGGCACCAATCTCACTATGAGACGATGAAACTATACCTGAAGTCATGGAGTTACTAATCTCACTATGAGAACATGAAACTCATACCTGAAGTCATGGAGGTACTAATCTCACTATGAGAACGTGAAACTATACCTGAAGTCATGCAGACATCAATCTCACTATGAGAACGATGAAACTATACCTGAAGTCATGGAGGTACCAGTCTCACTATGATAACGATGAAATCATACCTGAAGTCATGGAGGTACTAATCTCACTATGAGAACGATGAAACTATACCTGAAGTCATGGAGGTACTAATCTCACTATGAGAGCGATGAAACTATACCTGTCATGGGTACTAATCTCACTATGAGAACGATGAAACTATACCTGAAGTCATGCAGGCACCAATCTCACTATGAGAACGATGAAACTATACCTGAAGTCATGGAGGTACTAATCTCACTATGATAACGATGAAATCATACCTGAAGTCATGTAGGTACTAATCTCACTATGAGAACGATGAAACTATACCTGAAGTCATGCAGGCACCAATCTCACTATGAGAATGATGAAACCATACCTCAAGTCATGGAGGTACCAGTCTCACTATGAGAACGATGAAACTATACCTGAAGTCATGGAGGTACCAGTCTCACTATGAGAACGATGAAACTATACCTGAAGTCATGGAGGTACCAATCTCACTATGAGAACGATGAAACTATACCTGAAGTCATGGAGGTACTAATCTCACTATGAGAACGATGAAACTATACCTGAAGTCATGGAGGTACTAATCTCACTATGAGAACGATGAAACTATACCTGAAGTCATGCAGGCACCAATCTCACTATGAGAACGATGAAACTATACCTGAAGTCATGGAGGTACCAGTCTCACTATGAGAACGATTAAACTATACCTGAAGTCATGGAGGTACCAGTCTCACTATGAGAACGATGAAATCATACCTCAAGTCATTCAGGCACCAATCTCACTATGAGAATGATGAAACCATACCTAAAGTAATGGAGGCACCAATCTCACTATGAGAACGATGAAACTATACCTGAAGTCATGGAGGTACCAATCTCACTATGAGAATGATGAAACCATACCTCAAGTCATGGAGGTACCAATCTCACTATGAGAACGATGAAACTATACCTGAAGTCACGGAGGCACCAATCTCACTATGAGAACGATTAAACTATACCTGAAGTCATGGAGGTACTAATCTCACTATGAGAATGATGAAACCATACCTGAAGTCACGGAGGCACCAATCTCACTATGAGAACGATGAAATCATACCTGAAGTCATGGAGGCACCAGTCTCACTATGAGAATGATGAAACCATACCTGAAGTCATGCAGGCACCAATCTCGCTATGAGAACGATGAAACCATACCTGAGGTCATGGAGGTACTAATCTCGCTATGATAACGATGAAACTATACCTGAAGTCATGGAGGTACCAGTCTCACTATGATAACGATGAAATCATACCTCAAGTCATGGAGGTACTAATCTCACTATGAGAACGATGAAACTATACCTGAAGTCATGGAGGTACTAATCTCACTATGAGAACGATGAAACTATACCTGAAGTCATGCAGGCACCAATCTCACTATGAGAACGATGAAACTATACCTGAAGTCATGGAGGTACTAATCTCACTATGAGAATGATGAAATCATACCTCAAGTCATTCAGGCACCAATCTCACTATGAGAATGATGAAACCATACCTCAAGTCATGGAGGTACCAGTCTCACTATGAGAACGATGAAACTATACCTGAAGTCATGGAGGTACCAGTCTCACTATGAGAACGATGAAACTATACCTGAAGTCATGGAGGTACTAATCTCACTATGAGAGCGATGAAACTATACCTGAAGTCATGGAGGTACTAATCTCACTATGAGAACGATGAAACTATACCTGAAGTCATGCAGGCACCAATCTCACTATGAGAACGATGAAACTATACCTGAAGTCATGGAGGTACTAATCTCACTATGAGAACGATGAAACTATACCTGAAGTCATGGAGGTACTAATCTCACTATGAGAACGATGAAACTATACCTGAAGTCATGCAGGCACCAATCTCACTATGAGAACGATGAAACTATACCTGAAGTCATGGAGGTACCAGTCTCACTATGATAACGATGAAATCATACCTGAAGTCATGGAGGTACTAATCTCACTATGAGAACGATGAAACTATACCTGAAGTCATGGAGGTACTAATCTCACTATGAGAGCGATGAAACTATACCTGAAGTCATGGAGGTACTAATCTCACTATGAGAACGATGAAACTATACCTGAAGTCATGCAGGCACCAATCTCACTATGAGAACGATGAAACTATACCTGAAGTCATGGAGGTACTAATCTCACTATGATAACGATGAAATCATACCTGAAGTCATGTAGGTACTAATCTCACTATGAGAACGATGAAACTATACCTGAAGTCATGCAGGCACCAATCTCACTATGAGAACTGAAGCAGACAATATCTGAATTAAAAATGAGAAAATCACCAGGAGTCTATGGGGTGTCAAAATGTTCGAGAACGTGGGAACTGCAGCAAGATCAAAGCTATTGCAAATGTACAATAATTGTTGGATCTATGTAAAAGTCCCACAGATCTGGAGAGAAGTAATCATGATACCTCTCGCAAAACCAGGAAAAGATAGTTCTGCTGCCTTCAGCTACAGACCAATCAGTTTTACATGATGTCTCTGTGGTAGAACAATGGAGCATATCAATCTGGCTACAGTGGTATCTTGATAATGAAAACCGTCTTGTACCAAGGTAATCAGGTTTCAGCCAGTGCTACTGAACTGAAGATCAAGCAATCTACTTTTCTCAAGAGATTGAGGATGTGTTTCAATATAAGATAAGAAACTGATACTAACGACATGAATAGACGTCAAGGAAACTTTTGACAAAGTTTGGAAAGAAGGTCTGCTGAAGAAACTGAGAAGTTGTAGAATAAATGGTCGAATCTACAGATGGGTAAATGCCTACTCATGTAACAGAAGAGCTTTAGTACATCCAGATGGTCTCAAGAGTAAGAAATATCTACTGCGCCATGGTGTCCCTCAAGGAGGCGTTTTGTAGCCCACACTCTTGATTTTCATCTGACCTGGTTGCTGAGTTACCACAGGGAGTAAAAGTTGCAATGTACGCTGATGATCTGGTAATATGGTGCACAAATGAGTATGCAACAGTGGCCACCAAACTGATACAAAGAGCTGCAGATGCCTTAATCTCATGGGCAAACAGATGGTGTGTCAGTATCAACACAGATAGTGCAACACCATACTCTTTACTCACTCTCCTAGACAAGGCAATTGTCTCGACTGAAGTGCTTGCAGTGTTGATGTTACAGAGGTCAAGAATACAACAAGTTGTGCATGAAGATTAGTATTTAACAGTTTCTCATTTGCTGTGTCACCTTGATAGATGTCTGGATAGAAAGTCAGTTAATGACATTTGAAAATGATTTCTGCACAAATAATCAACATAAGATGGTATGAATTCAGAAATGTCTGGTCAACCACTAGTAACATCTGTTTTAATAAGAGAATATGGAGATATGTTGAGTCATACTCTGAGAAGAAATGATCAAGAATCATAGACATGAATTGAAGTGTGAGGTACAGAATTCAAGACAGAAATGATCAAAGAGCATGATTGAAGTTGAGGTACAGAATTCAAGATAGAAATGATCAAAGAATCATAGAGCATGAATTGAAGTGTGAGCTACAGAATTCAAGACAGAAATGATCAAAGAGCATGAATTGAAGTGTGAGGTACAGAATTCAAGATAGAAATGATCAAAGAATCATAGAGCATGAATTGAAGTGTGAGGTACAGAATTCAAGATAGAAATGATCAAAGATCATAGAGCATAATTGAAGTGTGAGGTACAGAATTCAAGATAGAAATGATCAAAGAATCATAGAGCATGAATTGAAGTGTGAGGTAAAGAATTCAAGATAGAAATGATCAAAGAATCATAGAGCATGAATTGAAGTGTGAGGTACAGAATCAAGATAGAAAGATAAAAGGCATGAATTGAAGTGTGAGGTACAGAATTCAAGACAGAAATGATCAAAGAGCATGAATTGAAGTGTGAGGTACAGAATTCAAGATAGAAAGGATCAAAGAATCATAGAGCATGAATTGAAGTGTGAGGTACAGAATTCAAGATAGAAATGATCAAATAATCATAGAGCATGAATTGAAGTGTGAGGTACAGAATTCAAGATAGAAATGATCAAAGAATCATAGAGCATGAATTGAAGTGTGAGGTACAGAATTCAAGATAGAAATGATCAAAGAATCAAAGAGCATGAATTGAAGTGTGAGGTAAAGAATTCAAGATAGAAATGATCAAAGAATCATAGAGCATGAATTGAAGTGTGAGCTACAGAATTCAAGATAGAAATGATCAAAGAATCATAGAGCATGAATTGAAGTGTGAGGTACAGAATTCAAGATAGAAATGATCAAAGAATCATAGAGCATGAATTGAAGTGTGAGCTACAGAATTCAAGATAGAAATGATCAAAGAATCATAGAGCATGAATTGAAGTGTGAGACTCATAGAATTCAAGATAGAAAATGATCAAAGAAAAGAATCATAGAGCATGAATTGAAGTGTGAGCTACAGAATTCAAGATAGAAATGATGAAAGAATCATAGAGCATGAATTGAAGTGTGAGGTACAGAATTCAAGATAGAAATGATCAAAGAATCATAGAGCATGAATTGAAGTGTGAGCTACAGAATTCAAGATAGAAATGATCAAAGAATCATAGAGCATGAATTGAAGTGTGAGGTACAGAATTCAAGATAGAAATGATCAAAGAATCATAGAGCATGAATTGAAGTGTGAGGTACAGAATTCAAGATAGAAATGATGAAAGAATCATAGAGCATGAATTGAAGTGTGAGGTACAGAATTCAAGATAGAAATGATCAAAGAATCATAGAGCATGAATTGAAGTGTGAGGTACAGAATTCAAGATAGAAATGATCAAAGAATCATAGAGCATGAATTGAAGTGTGAGGTACAGAATTCAAGATAGAAATGATCAAAGAATCATAGAGCATGAATTGAAGTGTGAGCTACAGAATTCAAGACAGAAATGATCAAAGAATCATAGAGCATGAATTGAAGTGTAGAGTACAGAATTCAAGATAGAAATGATCAAAGAATCATAGAGCATGAATTGAAGTGTGAGGTACAGAATTCAAGATAGAAATGATCAAAGAATCATAGAGCATGAATTGAAGTGTGAGGTAAAGAATTCAAGATAGAAATGATCAAAGAATCATAGAGCATGAATTGAAGTGTGAGCTACAGAATTCAAGACAGAAATGATGCTCTAAGGAAACCTTGAAACAAAGATTGCTGAGAGAGGTCAGAAATATCTAATTCAATTTCATAGAAGAGATTGAATATGGGCCCAGTAGGACGACAGTGTGATATTGAGAAATTGCTTGCAGGTGCTAGGTAGCGCACGCAACTCTATGTGAGAAATATCATATATATTATATGCAGGACCAGTTTCTTCAATGTACTGTGTATAGACTTTCATTTGTTTAGTTAGTTATGTTTTAAATTTATTGTTTAGTTATTTTATTGTTTTGTATAGACTTTCATTTGTTTAGTTAGTTTTACTGTATTGTGTATAGACTTTCATTTGTTTAGTTAGTTTTATTGTATTGTGTATAGACTTTCATTTGTTTAGTTAGTTTTAGCAGTAAATGTGAAATGTATGATTGTGTAGGTAGTTTCTCCCACCCCTCCCATACTATGTTGGTTATTGAATAACTTATCAATGCATAGTTCATATTGAATCAGTTATCAATGCATAGTTCATATTGAATCAGTTATCAATGCATAGTTCATATTGAATCAGTTATCAATGCATTGTAAATATTTGCAGTTGACCTTGAATTTGCTGACTACCATCTCTAGAAGTCACAAGCAATCCATCTCCAACATTCAGTCGGAAATATTGCCACAAATCCTAGTTCTAGTGCAGTCACCACTGCTGCAAGGAGGAGCTCTGAGTGCAGTGCTAGAGTTCTTCAGAGCTCTCATTGCTCTTTCTTTACCTAGACTTGGATTCAGGGACCTGCTACAGGTAAGTAAAGGTGATGATAAGTGTCATAACACACTTGATTCAAGGACCTGCTACAGGTAAGTAAAGGTGATGATAAGTGTCATTAACACACACTTGGATTCAGAGACCTGCTACAGGTAGTAAGGTGATGATAAATGTCATCAAACACACTTGGATTCAAGGACCAGCTACAGGTAAAAGAAGGTGATGATAATGTCAAACAACACTGGATTGAGGACCGCTATAAGAGGTAAAAGTAAAGGTGATGATAAGGTATAACACAATTGGATTCAAGGACTGCTACAGGTAAGTAAAGGTGATGATAAGTGCAAACACAACTGAGATTATAGATGAAGGAGACAGAATGTGAGATAGATGGAAAGCAAATACAGATTGGGAAAAGACAGAATGTGGATGATGATGAGGGAAGATATGTATAGATACAGAGTATGTTAGGAAGAAAGCAGAGATAGGATGTATAGATGAAGGGAAGACAGAGATGAGGATGTATAGATGAAGGAAGACAGAGATGAGGATGTATAGATGAAGGAAGACAGAGATGCAGAGTTGGAAAGAAAGACAGAGATGTGGATGTATAGATGAAGGAAGACAGAGATGATGTATAGATGAAGGAAGACAGAGATGAGGGAAAGAAAGACAGAGATGATGTATAGATGAAGAAGACAGATGATAAGATGAAGGAAGACAGAGATGAGGATGTATAGATGAAGGGAAGACAGAGATAAGGATGTATAGATGAAGGGAAGACAGAGATAAGGATGTATAGATGAAGGGAAGACAGAGATGAGGATGTATAGATGAAGGGAAGACAGAGATGAGGATGTATAGATGAAGGAAGACAGAGATGAAGGATGTATAGATGAAGGAAGACAGAGATAGATAGATGAATGAAAGACAGAGATAAGGATGTATAGATGAAATGGAAGACAGAGATAAGGATGTATAGATGAAATGGAAGACAGAGATAAGGATGTATAGATGAAGGGAAGACAGAGATGAGGATGTATAGATGAAATGGAAGACAGAGATGAGGATGTATAGATGAAGGGAAGACAGAGATGAGGATGTATAGATGAAATGGAAGACAGAGATAAGGATGTATAGATGAAATGGAAGACAGAGATAAGGATGTATAGATGAAGGGAAGACAGAGATGAGGATGTATAGATGAAGGGAAGACAGATGATGATGTATAGATGAAGGGAAGACAATTAGTTTGTTTGATCTTTTGTTGACAGATGCTGATTATGCCAGTCTATGACACACGTCCATCTAGTGGACCCATTCACAGACAGGTAATGTAACTTGCTGGCTTTGACTTGCTCGTCTTATTATAGATTGTTGTAGTCTGATGGAATGTCAAGTTGGTCAACAACACTGTCTGTTATTGTACTTTAGTCAACATTGTCTGTTATTGTACTTTAGTTAACATTGTCTGTTATTGTACATTAGTTAATGTCTGTTATTGCACTTTAGTTAATATTGTTATTGTACTTTAGTTAACACTGTCTGTTATTGTACTTTAGTTAACATTGTCTGTTATTATACTTTAGTTAACATTGTCTGTTATTGTATTTTAGTTAACATTGTCTGTTATTGTACTTTAGTCAACATTGTCTGTTATTGTATTTTAGTTAACATTGTCTGTTATTGTACTTTAGTCAACATTGTTATTGTACTTTAGTCAACATTGTCTGTTATTGTATTTTAGTTAACATTGTCTGTTATTGTACTTTAGTCAACATTGTTATTGTACTTTAGTCAACATTGTTATTGTACTTTAGTCAACATTGTTATTGTACTTTAGTCAACATTGTTATTGTACTTTAGTCAACATTGTTATTGTACTTTAGTCAACATTGTATTGTACTTTAGTCAACATGTTTTGTACTTTAATCAACATTGTTATTGTACTTTAGTCAACACTGTTATTGTACTTTAGTCAACACTGTCTGTTATTGTACTTTAGTCAACACTGTCTGTTATTGTACTTTAGTAACACTGTCTTTGTATTTAGTCAACACTTTCTTATTGTTACTTCTAGTCAACACTGTCTGTTTTGTACTTTAGTCACTGTCTTTATTGTCACTTTGTTCTTACCTGTCTTCTGCATGTTTTTCCGACCTGTTTTCCTCCTTTTATTTGTCAATCCTGTCTGTTTCTTCCATTTTAGTACATGTCTGTACTATTGTATTTGTCATACTATTGTCTTATTGTCATACTTCTTCTGTTGTTCTTCTTGATGATGGTAGCTGGTCAGTACTGATGATGGTCTGTGTCGTACTGTGATGTACTGGGTCAGTACTGATGATGGTAGTTGTGTCAGTACTGATGATGGTACTTGTCAGTACTATGATGTATATGTTCGTACTGTGATGTCTGGTCATTCTGATGATGGTAGCAGGGTCAGTACTGTGATGAGCTGGGTCAGTACTGATGATGGTAGTTGTGTCAGTACTGATGATGGTAGCTGGGTCAGTACTGATGATGGTAGCTTGTGTCAGTACTGATGATGGTAGTGGTCAGTACTGATGATGGTAGCTGGTCAGTACTGATGATGGTGAGGTCGTACTGATGATGGTAGCTGGGTCGTACGATGATGATAATAGTCAGTACTGTGATGGTAGCTGGTCAGTACTGATGATGGTAGTTGTTCAGTACTGATGATGTAGTTGTCGTCTGTGATGGTAGTCAGTACTGATGATGGTAGCTGGTCAGTACTGATGATGGTAGTTGTCAGTACTGATGATGGTAGCTGGTCAGTACTGATGATGTATGGTCAGTACTGATGTGGTAGCTGGGTCAGTACTGATGATGTAGTAGTGTCAGTACTGATGATGGTAGTTGTGTCAGTACGATGATGAGTAGTTGTGTCAGTACTGATGATGGTAGCAGGGTCAGTACTGATGTGGTCTTGTCAGTACTGATGATGGTAGTTGGTCAGTACTGATGATGAGATGTGTCAGTACTGATGATGGTAGCTGGGTCAGTACTGATGATGTACTGTCAGTACTGATGATGGTAGTTGTGTCGAGTACTGATGATGGTATTGATGATCAGTACTGATGATGTAGTAGGAAGTCAGTACTGATGATGGTAGTAGTGTCAACAAGTACTGATGATGGTGAGTTGTGTCAGTACTGATGATGTACTGGTCAGTACTGATGATGTAGCTGGTCAGTACTATGATGGTAGTATGTCAGTACTGATGATGGTAGTTGTGTCAGTACTGATGATGTACTAGGGTCAAGTACTGATGATGGTAGACTGGAGTCAGTACATGATGATGTGAGGGTCAGTACTGATGATGGTAAGTATGTGTCAGTCTGATGATGGTATTGTGTCAGTACTGATGATGGTACGGTCAGTACTGATGATGGTAGTTGGGTCAGTACTGATGATGGTAGCTGGGTCAGTACTGATGATGGTAGTTGTGTCAGTACTGATGATGGTAGCTGGGTCAGTACTGATGATGGTAGCTGGGTCAGTACTGATGATGGTAGTTGTGTCAGTACTGATGATGGTAGCTGGTCAGTACTGATGATGGTAGTTGTCAGTACGATGATGATTGTGCAGTACTGATGATGTAGTTGTGTCAGTACTGTGATGTAGTGTGTCAGTACTGATGATGTAGTTGTGTCAGTACTGATGATGGTAGATGTGTCAGTACTGATGATGGTAGTTTGTCAGTACTGATGATGTAGCTGGGTCATACTGATGATGGTAAGCTGGGTGCATGTATGAGATGTAGGTTTGTCAGTACTGATGATGGTAGTTGTGTCAGTACTGATGATGGTAGCAGGGTCAGTACTGATGATGGTAGCTGGGTCAGTACTGATGATGGCAGCTGGTCAGTACTGAGATGGCTGCAGGATTATTGTGTGTAGTCTGGGTCAGATCTGATGATGGAGTTGTGTCAGTACTGATGATGGTAGCTGGGTCAGTACTGATGATGGTAGTTGTGTCAGTACTGATGATGGTAGCTGGGTCAGTACTGATGATGGTAGTTGTGTCAGTACTGATGATGGTAGCTGGGTCAGTACTGATGATGGTAGTTGTGTCAGTACTGATGATGGTAGCTGGGTCAGTACTGATGATGGCTGCAGGTTATGGTAGTGGCAGCTGGGTCAGTACTGATGATGGTAGCTGGGTCAGTACTGATGATGGCAGCTGGGTCAGTACTGATGATGGCTGCAGGTTATGGTGGTGGTAGCTGGGCGAGTACTGATGATGGTAGTTGTGTCAGTACTGATGATGGTAGCTGGGTCAGTACTGATGATGGCTGCAGGTTATGGTGGTGGTATCTGTTCTAAGGATGTTGCCAATTTAATATCAGAATATGTTTGTTTATTGTGGTGTGTGTATGCCATTATGTTTTCTTTGAGAAAGTATTTCTTGTTTGGTGAGTTACTAGTTGTGTTACTTGTATATTATTTATCTTGTATAGGCATACCACTCCATAGCAAGATGTGTGGCTGCCCTGACAGAAATGAGTCCTCTTGAAGCTTCCAGTATTGTATCTCAGTTTGTCAATGATATCAAGGGTACCAAATCCACAGAGCATATTGTCCTCTTCTCTCTGCTAGCTCTTGGTGAGATTGGCAAGAACATGTAAGTATTTAGTTTAGTCGTCAGATCATCATCACTGCATTGACCCGATTAGTCGGAGTAGTCGATAGCAAAAGTTGATCGCAGTAGAAGAAGAAGACCGTTAGTCGGAGTAGTCGATGCAAAAGTTGATCGCAGAGAGAAGACCTGGTTAGTCGGAGTAGTCGAAGCAAAAGTTAATCACAGAAGAAGACCGGTTAGTCCATAAGCACAAAAATCTCTCAGTATGTCTCTCACAAACATGGATTTTTGTTGGTTTACTATTCTTCTTTGGCTACCAGCATAATGCTCTTGTCTAGTTACACTGCATTTGATTTGGTATTCTTGCAGTCTGGTTAGAGCTGTAGATTCACCACTATTACTTGAATCATTTGCACATCCTCTCTTTCTTAGTAAATTCAGAATATCAACCTGGTCCATTGCTCGTCCACTTTTTACAACAGTCATCCATTCCTGCAAGTCTATCGACATGTTCATTTCCCTCACACCTGCTTGCACTGGCACAAAAATAAATCTGATTTTCATCAACTTAGACCTTTTCCAGCCATTGTCTCCGGATGCTGCCTGTTTCAACTTTCTGAGCATACTCATTGAATCACTGAGAAACGTGCATGGATAAAAGTCTGTGGTTCCAGCCAGACATCGCTTTAGTTACTGCCATGATTTCCATAGTGAGACTGCTTGTATTCACAGCAAAACCACCACCGTCTTCCTTCACAAATCCCTCCGACTGAGCAGTGAAAGTCTATGAGATCTGCACAAGTTGAATCACATACCCATCAATGTAAATCTCTTCTTTGAGTTCGTTCTTGCCACCAATTTAATCACTTTTGTATATGTTTGGTCTTGCAGAAGCGGTATACGTCACATTGGTTTGTAGCCTAACGCAGACTTTCTACATGTTAGGACACATGCATCATTCAGCCAAACCTCTGAATGCTCTTCGACATGCAGGCGGTAACAGTGGTTCTATTCTTTACACACACATTTGGACTGCGAGTAACCACTTGGGCGATCAATGCTAAATGTTCATCATCCTCAGACATTAATGCCTGAAATTCTGCCTTCATGACCCCTGGATTGTCTCATCTGCATTCTATATCAAGTCTGATACATTCTGAAAATGATGTATTCATTCCTGTTGGCATTTGTTACCAATCTTCACGTTTCATTATCTTCAAGTGAACACACCTGTGAATATTCCTCGCTTCCATCCAAAAGTGTCTTTTTTTAAAAAAACCTATATTCTTTTTTCTCTTTATGTCCATTTGCAGAACATGTCAGTATTATTATAGGTAGAAGAACATGTCATTATGATTATAAGTAGAACATGAGTGTGGATTATGTGAAGAACATGGTGTAGGATTATAAGTAGAAGAACATGAGTGTAGGATTATAAGTAGAAGAACATGAGTGTAGGATTATAAGTAGAAGAACATGAGTGTAGGATTATAGGTAGGAGAACATGAGTGTAGGATTATAGTAGAGACAGAGTTGGATTATGGTAAGAACAGAGTGTGGATTATAAGTAGAGAACATGAGTGTAGGATTATAAGTAGGAGAACATGAGTGTAGGATTATAAGTAGAAGAACATGAGTGTAGGATTATAAGTAGAAGAACATGAGTGTAGGATTATAGGTAGAAGAACATGAGTGTAGGATTATAGGTAGAAGAACATGAGTGTAGGATTATAAGTAGAAGAACATGAGTGTAGGATTATAAGTAGGAGAACATGAGTGTAGGATTATAAGTAGGAGAACATGAGTGTAGGATTATAAGTAGGAGAACATGAGTGTAGGATTATAGGTAGGAGAACATGAGTGTAGGATTATAGATAGGAGAACATGAGTGTAGGATTATAAGTAGGAGAACATGAGTGTAGGATTATAAGTAGGAGAACATGAGTGTAGGATTATAAGTAGAAGAACATGAGTGTAGGATTATAAGTAGGAGAACATGAGTGTAGGATTATAGGTAGGAGAACATGGGTGTAGGATTATAAGTAGAAGAACATGAGTGTAGGATTATAGATAGGAGAACATGAGTGTAGGATTATAGGTAGGAGAACATGAGTGTAGGATTATAAGTAGAAGAACATGAGTGTAGGATTATAGGTAGGAGAACATGAGTGTAGGATTATAGGTAGGAGAACATGAGTGTAGGATTATAAGTAGAAGAACATGAGTGTAGGATTATAGATAGGAGAACATGAGTGTAGGATTATAGGTAGAAGAACATGAGTGTAGGATTATAGATAGGAGAACATGGGTGTAGGATTATAAGTAGGAGAACATGAGTGTAGGATTATAAGTAGAAGAACATGAGTGTAGGATTATAGGTAGAAGAACATGGGTGTAGGATTATAGATAGGAGAACATGAGTGTAGGATTATAAGTAGGAGAACATGAGTGTAGGATTATAGAGTAGAGAACATGAGTGTAGGATTATAGATAGGAGAACATGAGTGTAGGATTATAGGTAGAAGAACATGAGTGTAGGATTATAGGTAGAAGAACATGGGTGTAGGATTATAGATAGGAGAACATGAGTGTAGGATTATAGGTAGAAGAACATGGGTGTAGGATTATAAGTAGAAGAACATGAGTGTAGGATTATAGATAGGAGAACATGAGTGTAGGATTATAGGTAGGAGAACATGAGTGTAGGATTATAAGTAGGAGAACATGAGTGTAGGATTATAGGTAGGAGAACATGAGTGTAGGATTATAAGTAGGAGAACATGAGTGTAGGATTATAAGTAGAAGAACATGGGTGTAGGATTATAGATAGGAGAACATGAGTGTAGGATTATAGGCAGGAGAACATGAGTGTAGGATTATAAGTAGAAGAACATGGGTGTAGGATTATAGATAGAACATGAGTGTAGGATTATGAGGTGAGAACATGAGTGTAGGATTATAAGTAGGAGAACATGAGTGTAGATTATGTGAAGAACAGAGTGTGGATTATAGAGTAGGAGAACATGAGTGTAGGATTATAAGTAGGAGAACATGAGTGTAGGATTATAAGTAGGAGAACATGAGTGTAGGATTATAGGTAGAAGAACATGAGTGTAGGATTATGGTAGAAGAACATGAGTGTAGGATTATGGGGAGAACATGAGTGTAGGATTATAGGTAGGAGAACATGAGTGTAGGATTATAGGTAGAAGAACATGAGTGTAGGATTATAGGTGAAGAACATGGTTAGGATTATGGTAGAAGAACATGAGTGTAGGATTATAGGTAGGAGAACATGAGTGTAGGATTATAGGTAGGAGAACATGAGTGTAGGATTATAGGTAGAAGAACATGAGTAGGATTATAGGTAGAAGAACATGAGTGTAGGATTATAGGTAGAAGAACATGGGTTTAGGATTATAGGTAGAAGAACATGAGTGTAGGATTATAGGTAGAAGAACATGAGTGTAGGATTATAGGTAGAACACGGTGTGTTACATAGCTGTAAAGATATGCAGTACATTGCTCAGGTTTGAGCAGCAAGTACAACTGTTAATGTGATTACTTTGGTTTGTCTATTGGTACTGTAAGGTTTGAGCAGCAAGCACAACTGTTAATGTGATTACTTTGGTTTGTCTATTGATACTGTAAGGTTTGAGCAGCAAGCACAACTGTTAACACTTTGCTGACCAGCAATCCTGAGCATTACTGTCTTCCATTACCAAGGGTGTTTGCAGTTTTCTTACAAAATAACTGTTTTTAAAATTAAATTCATACAAAATTTTAAAGCGACATACGCTTCAAAGTTTTCTGTGCACCATTATGAATCGTTGTTACATCCGAGAAAATATTTTATGTAAATTAGTCGCATGATCATGGTGCGGCCATCTTGATTTTGTGTGGCTATTTATAGAAATTATAGAATATGTTTTAAACCAAGCCACTTTTCCTAGTTTTTAGTGAGTTTGTTCAATTTCAAGGCAATAAAATGTTAGGGACATGGTTGTCAATGAATAAAACAAGCTAATTATGAGTACTGGTTTAACGATTGACAACATATTTCAACATAAAAGACAAACATAAGTTTGAATAAAATGAAAACATTTTCTTTTCTTTGGAGTGTATTGTGTTTATCGCATCTACAACGAGTGTTTGTGAATGTTAAATGAATAAACTACACCTCTAGCTATAGTCTTATCTGCTTCCTTCATGAACTGGGGTTTAGATTGTTGCTGTATGCCTCTGTAGGAGTCTTTGCAGGGAATGTTGATAATTCTCAACTGTGTGGTATAACGAGATACAGAGTGTCAAGCATAGAAGTAAACATTGAAATTTGGGCAGCATATGCAAGTCCAAATCAGGCTTCTTATTCCTGCAGCTGTACACAATTTACAGTCTAGTTTGTACCATGGGTTTACATATTTTTCAATGAAATGGCACTCACTAAATCATGATCTTGTAGTCATGAAGGCGTCATAATTTGTTGAAGAATAGCAGGTTCAAGAAAAACATTACTGGCATCCTGCCTAAACTTTGCTGTGATAGTTGTTGTGGGTGGAGCCTAACACACCACCCAACACAAAGCTTTACAGAAGCAAAGACTCTCCTGAAACAATCCAGGAAAATGATCTGGAGAAAAACAAATGGAGGATACAACCAAGAGCACGACAGTATAAATACACTAAACAGAAAAGCACAGTCTTCAGACTTAGAACGGACACTGCAGTCTCAGAGCACACCTCCACAGAATGGGTCTCAGGGACTCAGCAGCCTGCACCTGTGGAGCACCAAAGCAGTCCCCAGAGCACATCCTGCAAGACTGCCCTAGTCTGAGTAGTGAGAGATCTGGCCAACAGAAACAACACTACAAGACAAACTATGGGGAACCGTGAAGACCTCAAGCGCACCGCCCTGTTTATGACACATACCGAAGTAGTCGCATAGCAAAAGTTGATCGCAGAAGAAGAAGTTGTTGTGGAGTTTGCAGTGTTGTTGCTTATGTGCCAATTGAACTGATCAGTTTCAGCTATGAAATGATATAATAGCAGGTACCACTTATAGGACCTGTGTGGGTAAGGTTAGCTTCACCCAGTTGGTCAAAGTGGTTGACACCCCCCCAACTTTTGGTGTATTTTTCTGCAAGTACTGTCTTGAATTTTCAGACTGTCTTGTCCATAACACCATTGGAGTGAACAGTAGATATGAGGTTAACTCTTTTAGTGTCATGCCAGGTAACTGCCAGCATGAATTTATCTTGTCGCATAAAACACGGGTTGATCTGTCATGTTAATTTGAGTTGCTTTTTATTCAGGAAAATGATTCCTGTTTTCAGATACTGTTCCACATGCACCTATCTGCATTTCTTTCAGCTCTTGAAATAAAGCTGGGCTTGAATGCAAAACTGTTACAGTAGAGTATATATCCTTTGTTTTTGTATCCATAAAGAAAATCTTTCACAACCTTGGACGCAACACAGCCTTAGATGATACCTAACACAACCTTATTTATTGATAGAACTGGCGGTGACCAATACATTACTCTGGCTAGAGTCACAAAACTACACTCATGCATGCATTCTGAGTGACTCATTGAGTATGATCCGAAAGGTGGAGGCGGTTCGGTCCGCAGGCAATGGACTGAATCACTGCAGGCGTCAACAATTTGCAGAATTACACTTGTCTTTGTTCTGGGGCACATGGGTGTCATTGGCAATGAGAGAGCAGACAGACTGGCTGGCTCTGCCGCCATATCAGAGGAGCAGCCAATGGACAGAACTGACATCGTGAACGCCCTCATAGAGCGTGGCCACAGAGAAGATCTTCATGTAAACCAATCCACGTCAACTCGAGAGCTGGATTTGAAGATTGGTGTGGCAAGGAAAGAACAGTACAACAGGTATACGAGTCAGCTCATCAATCAAAATAGAACTGGTACGGTCAGTCGCTGGACGCTGTTGGAAATATTGCAAAGGAGATCGGAGCACCTATGGACATGTCTGGAGTGCAATGAAGATATTCTAAACTGAAACTGAAACCTCATTTATTACACCAGTAGTCTGAGACTGCTGGTTTACAACACATTCCCATACCAATCTGAAGGCATTCTATGAATCTAAATATTTCAAATGTACCAGTCTGATCACAAGTAAGATTTTTTGTACAAGACACTTCATGTGTACTGATATATGTGATTTTCACAGTACCTATTCACTTCATCAGTGATCAAATCTATGGCAGTATCAGGAAAAATAAGCTTGAAAGAAATCAATGGGCATATGATATACCCAGTTACAGTTGCGTCTGATGTGACACTTCGGTCACACGTTGTTTTCATTCAAATAGAAGAATAATGTCAAGCTCAAATAGTTCGTTTTGAGGACTATTACTCCATCTCCAAAGATTATTTACACGTGCAGCTCTGGTCAAATTTTATAAGAAAGTGCCGCTGGAACTACATCGGCCACACACTTAGAATGGATGAGAGAGACTCCCTTACCAATCCCTCATATGGACACCAGAGGAAAAAGAAAACGAGGAAGACCAAGAGAGACTCTGTGTAGAACCATCATCAGAGAAGGCTCAACAATGGGCCTAGCAAACATTAAAGACCTAAAACAGATAGCAACGAACCGCGAGACATGGAGAGCTATGACCTATGCGCCGCCCACAGGCCCAAGAGGAAAGACTAACTAAGTTCTGGTCTCTTGTACCACGCCCACTTCTTACTTCAGATGTACCAACATAAACCTTATAATGTAGTTCAACATGTTTGTCACTACTGTCAATCAAGTGCCATGCCTGCCGGCGTAGGCTGATCATGTCTCTCCACAACTCTCTTTTGCACATGCGGTATTATTCACCTATACATCTCTCCTGCTTAACCATTTGCAGAGTAAAACACATTTGTCAGAGCTTCTATAGAACAAATGTCCATTTTAATAGTCTAATTGATCCTACTCTTTCCCTGATCTTATGCAGCTTTCAGATCATTCTCTACTTTAAATACATAGGAGACTGTACGTAACTGTAGCTCTCATCTTATGGAGAACCATCCAGAACTAGTTATACTGGAGTGTTTCTCCTCTCCCAATGAAGAGGTCAAGTCGGCAGCTTCCTATGCATTAGGTATCAACATATGAATGAGAATGTATGTGTTTAATCCTTAGAATTTACTATTGTATGTCAACATTGTAAGTCCTGAAATTTCAGTCTGAGAAGGCTCCATAATTATTTGTTGGTCATCAAAGATAAATTGTGTACAAATGTGACCTCAAACGTAACACACATGTTCTAAATGGTTTTGCAAAATGACGGATGCTGTTGTGTGATTTTATTGGGTGGATAATTAGTTAAGTATGTTCATGATGAAACAGATGTGCTGAAAATGTTGGGGGAGAGAGAGGAAGGATAGTTACTCTAAAAAGATAACAACAGAGCAAGCTGTTGAACTTGTTTTGAATGTATCTGAAGATGAATTAGACTGATACAGTGATTATTCTGATATGGATATTGCAAAGGAGTAAGGCGATCATTTAGACAAATCAAGGATTGTTCAATTGATATTCAAGCCATATATGTTCAATCTGGAGAACAAGCTACATTACCTGGCGGGGGCATGACCCATGTAAGTTATCAAGTAAGTTTTAAACAGTGTAGTATTCTGCAAATATATAATAAGCAGGAATAACAGAGATGATGGGGTAAGTCAAAAAATGATAGAGCACGTTTATTGTACTAAATGATTGTGTTTGTAATATCACTCTGATATGTGTTACTATTTGATCATGGGAAGGGGGTTGTTTGAAGGGGGTAAGAGGGTACAGGTGGTCAGGGTTCAAAGGGTTAAGCATGGATAAAAGATGATATGCATGACTGCCACTGTTGTATGTGTAATCTCTTGTACTAGTGTCATACATTTGTACACAGTTATTCTATGATCTTATAATGGAAATAACTGTTCTTATATTTGCCTGGGTGTTGCTGGGGCTCAAGGAAGCATGCCTGGGTGTTGTCGGGACTCGCAAGGAAGCATGTCTGCATGTTGCTGGGGCTCGCAAGGAAGCATGTCTGGGTGTTGCTGTGGCTCGCAAGGAAGCATGTCTACATGTTGCTGGGGCTCGCAAGAAGCATGCCTGGATGTTGCTGGGGCTCGCAAGGAAGCATGACTGCATGTTGCTGGGGCTCGCAAGGAAGCATGCCTGGATGTTGCTGGGGCTGCAAGGAAGCATGTCTGGGTGTTGCTGGGGCTGCAAGGGAAACATGTCTACATGTTGCTGGGGCTCAAGGAAGCATGACTGCATGTTGCTGGGGCTCGCAGGAAGCATGCCTGGATGTTGCTGGGGCTGCAAAGGAAGCATGTCTGGGTGTTGCTGGGGCTCGCAAGAAACATGTCTACATGTTGCTGGGGCTCGCAAGGAAGCATGCCTGGATGTTGCTGGGGCTCGAAAGGAAGCATGTCTGGGTGTTGCTGGGGCTCGCAGGAAACATGTCTACATGTTGCTGGGGCTGCAAGGAAGCATGACTGCGTATTGCTGGGGCTCGCAAGGGAAGCATGCCTAGGTGTTGCTGGGGCTTGCAAGGGAAGCATGCCTAGGTGTTGCTGGGGCTTGCAAGGGAAGCATGTCTGGGTGTTGCTGGGGCTTGCAAGGGAAGCATGTCTGGGTGTTGCTGGGGCTGCAAGGAAGCATGTCTGGGTGTTGCTGGGGCTGCATGGAAACATGTCTACATGTTGCTGGGGCTCCTAAAGGAAGCATGACTGCGTATTGCTGGGGCTCCAAGGAAGCATGCCTAGGTGTTGCTGGGGCTTCAAGGAGAGCTGCCTAGGTGTTGCTGGGGCTTAAGGAAGCATGTTAGGTGTTGCTGGGGCTTGCAAGGAAGCATGTCTGGGTGTTGCTGGGGCTCCAGGAAGCATGTCTGGGTGTTGCTGGGCTTCAAGAAGCATGTCTGGGTGTTGCTGGGGCTCGCAAGGAGCATGTGCGTATTGATGGGAATGAGGAAGCATGTCCTAGGTGTTGCTGGGGCTTGCAAGGGAAACATGTCTGCATGTTGCTGGGGCTCCATAGAAGCATGTCGGTGTTGCTGGGCTGCAAGAAACATGTCTGGATGTTGCTGGCTCAAAGAAACATGTCTACATGTTGCTGGGGCTGCAAGGAAGCATGTCTGCGTATTGCTGGGGCTGAAGGAAGCATGTCTGCGTATTGCTGAGGTGAGGGAAGCATGCCTAGGTGTTGCTGAGGCTCAAAGGAAGCATGTCTGGTGTTGCTGGGGCTCGAAGAAGCATGCCTAGGTGATTGCTGGGGCTTGCAAGGGAAGCATGCCTAGGTTGTTCTGGGCTTGCAAGGAAGCATGTCTGGTGTTGCTGGGGCTACCATGAAACATGTCTGCATGTTGCTGGGCTCGCAAGAAACATGTCTGGATGATGTGGGGCTGAAGAAGCATGTCTGGATGTTGCTGGTCTAGAAGCATGTCTGGATATTGCTGAGGCTCTAGAAACATGTCTACATGTTGCTGGGGCTGTTAGGAAGCATGTCTGGATGTTCTGGGGCTGAAAGGAAGCATGTCTGATGTTGCTGGGGCTTGCAAGGAAGCATGCCTAGTTGTTGCTAGGGCTAATGGAAACACTGTCTGCATGTTGCTGGGGCTCGCAAGGAAACATGTCTGGATGTTGCTGGGGCTCAAGGAAGCATGTCTGGATGTTGCTGGAGCTCGAAGGAAGCATGCTCTGGGTGTTGTCGGGACTCACAAGGAAGCATGTCTGCATGTTGTGGGACTCACAAGGAAGCATGTCTGGAGTGTTGTCGGGACTCCAAGGAAACATGTCTGCTGTTGCTGGGGCTTGCAAGGAAGCATGCTGTGTTGCTGGGCTCACAAGGAAGCATGTCTGGATTTGCTGGGGCTTGCAAGGAAGCATGTCTGGTGTTGTCGGGACTCACAAGGGAAGCATGTCTGGGTGTTGTCGGGACTCACAAGGGAAGCATGTCTGGGTGTTGTCGGGACTCACAAGGGAAACATGTCTGCGTGTTGCTGGGGCTTGCAAGGGAAGCATGCTGTGTGTTGCTGGGCTCACAAGGGAAGCATGTCTGGATGTTGCTGGGGCTTGCAAGGGAAGCATGTCTGGGTGTTGTCGGGACTCACAAGGGAAGCATGTCTGGGTGTTGTCGGGACTCACAAGGGAAACATGCCATGTGTTGCTGGGCTCACAAGGGGAGCAAAGAATACTAACATTATGACCTACAGGCAATGTCAAAAGAGACGACTGAGGTAGGGCCTAGGAAAGCTACCCGTAAATAAAGTGTCGCAGAAATCGGATGGACTGTCCTACTTGTAGGCGCATAACTGGCACAATGTACAATCGCTCTTAGACTCAGATCGCATAAAATCACAAAGAGTGGTTAATGTGGAGCGTTAGAAGTTCTGTTTGTTTTCTCAACTGAAGACACATCAATAATATATTGTATGAATGAAATGGAATATAATTGTATCCCAAAATTTCAGAACATTTATTCTCAGTTATAATTGATGACAAGTGCCTTGTCTCTCATACTCATTAGAAAATCCACTAGCATTCACATGATACTCTATCACAAACAAACAACTGTATACAAAACACAATACAATAACCATCTATCTACTAAAACATCTAGATATACACATGATGATGATGATGATGTGTGAGATGGCTGAACTGATCACTTCTCTGTCATCTATCCAGGTAATGTCAGTGTTGGCAACTTACCAAAGTTCTTGCCCTTTGTACTTCAAGAGATTGAAAACCAGCCCAAGCGTCAGTATCTTCTCTTACATTCTTTGAAGGAGGTATGTTATCAGTATGCTAGTAGACATGTACATGTGCTAGATGACATGTACATGTACTAGATGACAGGTAAGTACAGGTAAGAGATTGAAAACCAGCCCAAGCGTCAGTATCTTCTCTTACATTCTTTGAAGGAGGTATGTTATCAGTATGCTAGTAGACATGTACATGTGCTAGTAGACATGTGCTAGATGACATGTACATGTACTAGATGACAGGTAAGTACAGGTAAGAGATTGAAAACCAGCCCAAGCGTCAGTATCCTCTCTTACATTCTTTGAAGGAGGTATGTTATCAGTATGCTAGTAGATGTGTACATGTGCTAGATGACATGTACTAGATGACATGTACATGTCTAGATGACAGGTAAGTACAGGTAAGAGATTGAAAAGCCAGCCCAAGCGCAGTATCTTCTCTTACATTCTTTGAAGGAGGTATGTTATCAGTATGCTAGTAGATGTGTACATGTGCTAGATGACATGTACATGTACTAGATGACATGTACATGTACTAGATGACAGGTAAGTACAGGTAAGAGATTGAAAACCAGCCCAAGCGTCAGTATCTTCTCTTACATTCTTTGAAGGAGTATGTTATCAGTATGTAGTAGCGTGTACATGTGCTAGATGACTGTACATGTATCTAGATTGAACAGAAGTCAGGTAAGAGATTGAAAACCAGCCCAAGCGTCAGTATCTTCTCTTACATTCTTTGAAGGAGGTATGTTATCAGTATGCTAGTAGACTGTACATGTGCTAGTAGAGCATGTACATAGTGCTAGATGACAGGTAAGTACAGGTAAGAGATTGAAAACCAGCCCAAGCGTCAGTATCTTCTCTTACATTCTTTGAAGGAGGTATGTTATCAGTATGCTAGTAGACGTGTACATGTGCTAGATGACATGTAAGTACAGGTAATCAGGTAAGTACTCCCAGGTAAGTATGAAAATATCAGGCCCACCTGTGTGTGGATATGCCCCAAATTTTCACCAAGGACAAGCCTAGGGAACCCACCTTGGTAAAACTATGACCAGGAAGTAATCTTAGTAACAAAACAGTACAGGTGAAGTGTTGGCTGACAACCTACCTAGAAGACTTAAACATAATCAAACAAAGTGCAGTTAGTAGGGAAGACTTGTTAGTCCAGAAAGATAACTTTTCTATTAGAGACAACTCTTCACAGCAAACAACTGCTGTCTTACAGTCAGTCTCTCTCTCGTGTGATCAACGCTTAAACTGATATACCAGATTTCCCATAAATCCATTCATGTGGAAGTTTAATTCATGGAGCCTTAGCATTGGTGTGGTTCATCACATCATTCAGCGCCATTTGGAATTCTGGTGCTTATCCTTTGGCGATGTGTCCGGTTTTAGCCAGCGTTTACTGGGTTTGCTCTCCGTCAACCTTTGGCTATCCCCAGCCTACTTGCAAAGCAGCAGGTTGCTATTTTGTTTTAGGGTAGCTACCCTTAGACAACCTTCCCTCTCGGGTTGTTGAGTGTCATCTGCCCAGGTTACCAGTCTTTTTTGGACTACTTGGTTTGCCTGCCGTCCAGTTTTGTATCTAACCACAAGGCAGTAGTAGTTCTCTGCGAGGGGAAATGAGGTTATTGTTCTCTGGATGGAGTCCCCATCTTCAAGGCTCGCCACCGTTTTGTTTTCTCCACCTCTGGTTTCTTTTGGGTGCCCCTTCGCCCGTTTCTGCTTGTGCCCTCGTCCACCGACTGAGCCTGCCCCTTTTCTCTTCGTCGTCACTTGTTCTCACATTGTTCTACTGGTCTTACTGTCTGAGTCTAGGAAACCAGCAAATGATAAGGAAGACTAACCTAACAGAAATGCAGCATATTGAGATGAGATGTACTGGACCACAGACAGAATATAACAATGGACTATGTAATCCATTTATTGACAATGTCATAACTAAATAGAAACTATCATGATGATCATCAAACTGTGCAGTGGGCTCAAAGGCGCAATTCTAGGGACAATGGCGTGCCAGGATTAGTGAGCTGGCACTAATCAAGATCCTACCCCACCTCCATGTGGTGACCCTGGAAACAGACAGGGGACCCTGTCTGGCTAAGTGGCTAGGGATTGAGGGAAAGCTACTCTGGTATAGGCAGTAATGCAAGATCAGTTACGCTACACAAGATCTACTAGCAAGATAGACGAGAAGAATCCCTGAGTGACTGTCTCTCCCGGCCGATGGGAAAAGCGAAATAAATTAGAATACAAATCGTAAGAACTGACAAGGTACGAGATGCCAGGAGACACATATTCATGTCCCCTCAAGGTAATGGTGGTAACGCCTTTGCCAGCTTCCGACAAGAATCGTCGGAAAAGATATAATGTGACGTGCGACACAAGGGAAGATTGCAGTTAACTCCGCACAAGAGGCCAAGCGCAGATATATCTATTGGGTAAAGTTGGCTGAGCTCAAATCCTAAAGTTGCGTTTTAGCGCCTAACGAAACTGCCTTCCCTGAAACAACCTGGGCACGGTACTGTTGTTCTTACAACTAACATCCCGAAAAACCAGGGTGGGTGATGATTGCAGCGCAAAATCTAAGTTGCGCTGATAGCGCGAATGAAACAACCCTCTACATTATTTGTCGCGCCCCAGTCCAGTGTTTCCGGGGTCAGAGAAAATGCAGAGTAGAAACTGCAAATTGCCAAGTGCCGACACGCCTTGAAAAGTCTGAGAATGTTCCTACTCTGGAATATACTAAAAGTGGTCAGAAAAGTACGGCCGATATTGTAAAGATTTGACAGGCTCTCCATATCCAAACAATGTGAAGGCACACTTACGGTGTGTTACAGTAAGATGCTGTTCCAGGACAAGCTTATGTGCCCAAAGACTGAGAAATGTTCTATCGACGCTCACATAGAAAGGTGCACAGTGTAGTACTCTTGGATAGATCATAACTCAAATATCGACAAGATGATCGTAAAGACAATGAATCACAAAGCAGCCACAAGTGACGCAATGACCAGTCTAGAAGGGTGAAAATGTTCCTATACCGGAACTATCTCACCAGTCATCTGCAAAGTAGGAAGTGCTCTTTGATATAGATCCAAGCCAAAATATACGGCAGTAAAAAATCATTAACCCTCTTATTCCTAGCCCTTCAGAAAAAGTTCCTATCAAATTCCCAGGACAAGGGAAATAACCCAGCAACAATGAGAAGTGCGTGTGAAATAAAATTCATAACAAATACAATTTCTAATCAATATTTGTGATTTAAAGTTCAATTTACAGTTAAATGGATGAGGTACTAGTTTATAAACATGTATGTTGTCAATACCATGCAAGTTGAATGTAAAAAATTATACAAGTGAAGAAATTAAAAATGAATGACAATATTGAAAGTATGTTTCACTCAAAAATGTCAATTTTATTGAGAATAAAAGTAAATTTAACCCTTTTGCTGCTACATACTTTCTGAAGGCTGAGCTAAAAATGGCTACTCTTTGTTTCTAGGTCACAAATGTGAATGTACGCCTATAGCAGTGATAGTAGCAATGTATAACGTGTTCACACATCTTTAGCCCACAGAGGAGAGATAATAACAGAAGTGTTAATGTGTCTTTAGAAGTGAATGGGAAAACATATATATATACGTCTTTAGCAGCTAAAGGGTTAAAGGTTGAAAAGCAATCTCCTTTACAGAGGTTGATTTTACATGTGGGGCAGCTATCACTTGTTTCCACACACCTTCGTGGTGCAGTCCTCATCTTCATTTAGAAACACTAACTGCGGTTCTGCATTCTGCCAAACAGTAGAGTTGAGTCGGTTGATGGTTGGCATGAATGGTATCATCCGCAGTTTCTGGAGTTTATCAGTCCTGCAGTTTCTGGGAGTTTATCAGTCCTGCATTTGCCTAGCCTGCATGTTTGTATGGGCATGAGGACCCTAATACAATCAAGACAGAGGTTCAGCCTTGCACATGTCCATATTGTCCTCATGGAACGAATTTGGAATTGACATTGAAGTACAAATATTTGCTGATACTTTCAAATCTATTTCTTGACACTATATTTGACAAAGCAGGCACATTCAACAGTTTATCGGTTAACCAAAACATTCTGTAGTAAGGTAACTGGTGAGTTCGACACATAGTTTACATAAAGATATTGATGTAATAAAAAGGAACAGTGCCCATGAAGGATCTGGATTTTTTTGAATTTTCATAGAGCAAATGCGTTGGTTAGCTCTGTCCAGTTCTAAAAATACCTCACGCAAAAATCGCGCGTGCCGTAACGGCGTAATCACAATAGAGAATATTCTGAATCAATGTCATTTGCAGAACCTGTTTCTTCACTAAACTGTTCGATATTGATAGTGCTCAGCTGTTGCACTTCTCTGCAACTTTACGACCAGGGTGGACGGAGGGAAGTGGCGGTGTTCGCATCCATCGACAATCGTAATTCATCGTAACTAATAGTTACGCAAACGTCTAAACACTAGAACTAGCGTCGTATTTTTAGCACGCAAATCTTGAATTAATTATACATAAATCCAATTTATCCACGATCTCGCCGGCAAATTTTCCATCAACTGAATCATAAATCATAACAAGTTTTCCAGAAAATATAAGGACGTTTTCAAAAATTTGCAGATACAAAACCAATAACACTAGAAACACGCGGACTTCTAAAATGGTTGCCCCCATTATCGGCAATGACATCAGGACTAAATTTAGCATGTCTATTTGCAAGGAAAGTATAGAAAAACGATTTAAAAGAGTATATACCGCGGCAGTAACGGCGCTATGGGTTTATACGATAAGGCGCATTCGGTCACTCCAGGAATAAGAGGGTTTAAAGAGGGTCTATAATGCGATGCAGAAGGAACGTCCCACTCCATCAGAAAGATTGCAGTACAAAAGGCTCTTTGGCATAGATCCAGGCTAAAATATACGGCAAAACGGATCATTAAAGAGAACCTGTACGAATGAAGGGGATGTGTTAGGGACTGGCTGTCACCGAGATAGACTTAAAACACTTCCTCTAGGGAAAGCTACCATAGTCCTTCCTTCCTTTCGTTCGCTTGAAATATGTCTATATATTCAATGTTGTCTCTTGTATGAACTTCACTGTCTTTGTAGCTCACACAGAGGTCCGTGTAGTTTTATGTCCAGTGTTGTTTCGTTAGGCCAGTGAGTTTGTCTCAGTGTATCATATTCGGGCAGTCTTGAAGTATGTGCTCTGCAGTCTGGTTTGCCTGTCCACATGTACACATGGCTGAATTGCCAATCTTGAATTTTGTATACATGTGGCTGCGGAGCCGATTATGTCCTGTTCTAAGGCGCAGAATAACAACTTGTTCCATTCTGCTCATATTATAGTAATCATCTTGTGTTGGTATTTGTGGCTTTCTCATTGATTTAATCATCCTTTTCTTTTGGTGGTAGGTAACTGGCACATCCAGTTGCTCTCCTGCAGCACCTTCTTTGGCCAATCGGTCTGCTGTTTCATTTCCTGGTATTCCACAGTGAGAGGGTATCCACTGCAAGACGACCTAGCAATTTTCTGGACTGAAGTGCTTGGAGTGCTGATTTTGCATCAGTCAAAAATACAACAGGTTGAGGATCGGGTCTGGTATTCAACAGTTTTTCAGTTGCCACATTGATTGCCTGAATTTCTGCATCATAGTTGTGACAGAATTTCCCGTTGGTACTTTAATCGCATCTCTAGCGTTGTTTGGGTATTCTATGTACACTCCTGCTCCTCCATTCTTCACTGCATTTTCTGCTGACCCATCCGTGTATACCCGGACCCAGAGGTCATGTGGGTATTCTTCATCAAGTAAACTGAGAGTGACTGTCTTGCGTTTTATGCTGTTCTGCTCATCCTTGTCGAATATTCCTTTCACTTCTGTCTGGATACATACTTCTGGTTCAGTCTCCTCTCTCCAAGGGGTTTGCTCTGGCACAGACTTTAGGGGAATACCAACTTTTGGTAGGTCTGAGGTTTGCCTATTCAGTCTTTTGGCCTGGTGAATAAAGCAAGCTACCATAGTAAATAAAATGCTGAAACTAAGTCAGATGTGCTGACCTAGTCACCATAGGCGCATAAATTGGCACAACGTATAACCGTTCTTGGCAAAGGCTGTTTATATATCACAACAAGAATGATCAAAATGGCCAGAAGGAATGATGGACACAAACAAACCAAAAAAACTGCAATCTTATTAGTAGGCAGGGTATCTGACCCCTGTATCTAAAGGGCTCAACCAGAGTAACTGGTGATCACCCTTATTTGTCGTCTTGTGAGTTAAGGCACAGAGAGAAAGGGAAATGACCAAAAGAACCCCCCAAAAATATAATGTGCTATAATGGAACACAGAAGACATCTTAAACAAAAAAGTTCCTCTAACCAAAACATTTGTATGAAGACCAGAAATGATGCAGCATGCATCCAGGAAACATATCTCAACAGCAATCACAGTCTTTGTTTATCTGTGGACACATCAGACTTTCCTATATCAAATGAGATTTCTCACACAAAATATATAATGAAGTGAGAAACAGAAAATCGGGCTACCAAACAAGCAATCCATATTACCAACTCAACCGAAAAGAGCTTCTTCTTGAACACTCCATATCGACTACTTTTAATCACTCTTTTGATTTCTATGTGATCTAAGCCTAAGAGCGATTGTACATTGTGCCAGTTATGCGCATACAAGTAGGCCAGCACATTCGATTTCTGCTATGCTTTTTATTTACTAGGGTAGCTTAGCTTCCCTAGGCCCCTACCTCAGTTGCCTCTTATGACATGGCTTGTAGGTCGCATGTTACTATTCTTTGCTTCCCTTGTGGGTCCCAGCAACACACAGGATATATATATATATATAAACATGCTGTTATGCAATACTCTCCAGATTATCAACTGTGAGTCCAGCTCACAATCTGGCTTGGAGATCTTGAAGTCATATGTGAAAACTATTTGGTAAGTAGTCATCTCTTAGTTCATTCAATCATATGTGGCAAACTCTCTGCTAGTGATGTGTGTTTCCGTTACTTTAAAGTATTTGTAACTGCTCTTTGCTTGTGCATTATATAATCATTACTTTAGTCAATGTTAGTTGCTAGCCTAAGTGTATCAACTAAGTGTTCAAGTATTCAGTCAATGTCAGTCAATGATCTACAACTTGATCAAGAAGACATCAATCTAAACAAAGTGGAGGTCTAAAGCCAAAGGATTGACTTCATTACACCGAGTTTTATCCCTAAATGGCTCAGTCCTCTCTGCAGAAATGGCATGTCACCTGCCGAGAGTATTGTGCAAAGCATGAACTCCAGCTACAATCCTATGGAGTCTCTGTACAAATATTCATTCATCAACACAACGGCACTGTCCGGATTTGATCCCATGACTGTTGAAATGCAAGGCAAGGGCGTAATCAATTAGCCACACAGACCCCCAAGACTTCAATCTTCAACTTAGATCTAAGAGAATGTACATAATCTACCACTTGACTAATGCAGTGAAATTGTTCCGGATAAGGAACATTTTCAGCTGTTTTGGGATAAGATTTCTTTACAAGGAAGTATAAATGCTGGACACTTGTTAAACATGTGACAATGAAACACAAAAAATGAAATGAATGAACAACCAAGAGAAATGAAAGTGCTTACCTGATTGAGAGACTAAATGACTGTCTTCAGATCATGTTTACATTGTCCACATAGAGTTATCATGGTTATAAACTAGTAAGATTAACAGTAATAAGAACACTACTTTAAGACATTAATCATCTATACATCTGTCTTCAGATCATGTTTACATTGTCCACACAGAGTTATCATGATTATAAACTAGTAAGACTAACAGTAATAAGAACACTGCTTTAAGACATTAATCATCTATACATCTGTCTTCATTTTTGTGTTTACTTGTATCAATCAAGTGAAGCACTCCTCAGTGTGAGATGTGTGTAGTGTGAGATGTGTGTAGTAGATGTGTAGTGTGAGATGTGTGTAGGAGATGTGTGTGGTTGACATAGAGAACTTGATGATGTTGTGTGGCCCAGGGCACAGTAAATATGATTTGTATTGTAACATTGACATGCAGTATATGATCAGCCTCTAGATGTATGTTTGTCTTTAGTTCAACTCATGTTCTTATTGTGCTGTTTCATCTCATCAAACTAATCTTGTCCTTGCTCTCGCTGCTAGGACAATGCTGTTCCACAATTGTGAGTGTCCAGAAGAAGGAACACGTAATGTTGTCTCTGAATGTATGGGCAAGCTAACTCTAGTTGATCCACATCATCTGATTGGCAGTCTGAGGCAACATCTCAATGACACCTCTCCTCTGGCTCGAAGCACGGTCGTAACTGCTATTAAATTCACAATTTCTGACCAGGTAAGAATGAGGCTATCAGCATTTGTTGGAATTATTTTCTTCCCATTGTTTAAACAAAGTGATTTCCAAGAGATTATGTTTAAGTGACCATTAGCTCGTGTTATATTATATGTCATACATGTATGTGACTATAGTGCATTTCACAATGTTTTTCTGTTGTTTAATATTAATATCTCTGTGTACATTAGCTCATGTATATGTCATACATGTATGTGACTATAGTGCACTTCACAATGTTTTTCTGCTGTTTAATATTAATACCTCTGCAACCGCATCACCGTAATTGTTGTAACTTTGCATATGACCTAATAATCGTTATGTCCCGAGGTAGATATTTTTTTACTCAATAACAAACGTATGGTTTAAAATGTTCTTTATTTCAAGTATACAAAAGTGACCATCTCCTAGGTCAACCATGTAATGGGAAGTATTAATAATTAATAATTCCTCTCGTACCGTTATACGTTACATAGGGCCTGCAAGTAATTTCTCCATACCGCTCTATCCTGGGCAACTCGCTCAATCTCCTCCATGGAACTGAGACTGATATTTCCTGCCTCTCTCAGCAAAGTTCGCTTCAGGGTCTTCTTAGGTCGACCTCTCTTTCTTGAACCCTTTGCATCCTACTTCAATGCCTGCTTTGATATTCTTTGATCATTTCTCCTCAAGGTGTGCCCAACATATCTCCATCTTCTCTTTCTTATAATAGTTGTCACTAGTGGTTGACCAGACATGTCTCTGATTTCATCACTTCTCCTGAATTCGTTCCATTTTATATTCATTATTTTTCGCAGACATCTATTTTCAAATGCATTCAACTTGCTTTCTATATCTTTAGTCATTTTCCAACTCTCGCTGGCATATGGGAGTATTATCCTTTCTTATTTGTGAGATATTTCAATTGCACCTCTTTTAACAAATTTCATGTGGGTTTTCCCGATTTTCATCACTCTATCACACTTTTAAAATGTACATTGATCCTTCATGTGTATCCAGTTACTGTTTACTGATTGTGATCAGTTATTTTCTATGTATCAGTTACTATTTACTGATTGTGTATCCAGTTACTGTTTACTGATTGTGTATCCAGTTACTGTTTACTGATTGTGTATCCAGTTACTGTTTACTGATTGTGTATCTAGTTACTGTTTACTGATTGTGTATCCAGTTGCTGTTTACTGATTGTGTATCCAGTTACTGTTTACTGATTGTGTATCCAGTTACTGTTTGCTGATTGTGTATCCAGTTACTGTTTACTGATTGTGTATCCAGTTACTGTTTACTGATTGTGTATCCAGTTACTATTTACTGATTGTGTATGTCAGGGCATAGGTGTATCACATCATCATTGGCCTCTTTGTCTCAGGAGACAATAGGCATTGCCTATGTCACGAAGTATGTTCTGCTCTGAATCACGTTTCTTGTGGCTGTAATGCCCTATTCTGGAGTGGCATTCCTTGCCACAGTTGTTGCAGGTAAAACTGGAGCTGATAAATAGGATGTTCTCTGTGCTCTCTTTGCCTACACATGTGATGTTCTTTTATCTTTTCTTTTGAGCCGCCCTCACTGCCGCTCGCCATGCTTGCCTGTCTTTGGCCAGCCGCTCCTAGTGTTCTTTGTCTATGCCCCATGAAGTTAGATCACGCTTGCAGGTGTCAATGAAGCGTAATAATGGACGCCCATGATGTCTAGCACCAGATGCGAGTTGGCCATATAGAATGTTCTTTGGGGTTCTATCATCGCTCATCCACACGTGCCCAGCCATCTCAGGTCACTGCTCAGTAAGGCATGCTGAGATGCAGCACTGTTCAGGACTTCTATATTGGAGATGTGATCTTGCCATCGGATATTGTATATTCGCCTGAGACAGCGCATGTGGAAGGTGTTGAGGCGATGTTCTTGTCTAGGATATGTGGTCCATGTCTCACTACCATACAGCAGAGTGCTGAGAACACAAGCCTTATATACTTGTGTCTTGGTGTTTCTTGTGAGTGCCCTGTTTACCCATACACGCTTTGCTAATTTAAACATAGCAGCGAAGGCCTTCCCAATGCGACTACTAATTTCATCATCGAGGGAGAGGTTGCTGCTGATGACAGAGCCATGGAATGTAAAGGTGTTGACTACTTCATGCGTCTGACTGCCAATGTTGATAGATGGGGCTCTGCTAATATCCTAGAATATTATATTTGTTTTCTTCAGGCTGATGGTCAGGCCGAATTCATTTGATGCTGCAGCAAATCTTTCCATGAGGTGTTGTAGCCCTTCCTCTGTGTGTGATGTTAATGCTACATCATCGGCAAACAGAAGTTTCCTGATGGTGACTCTTTGGTCTTTGCTTTGAGTCGCGCCATGTTGAATAATTTTCCATCTGATCTTGTGTGGAGAAATATTCCTTCTTGGCGGATTCAAAAGCATGAGAGAGAAGTAGGAAGAAAAATATCCCAAAGAGTGTGGGTGCAAGTATATACCCTGCTTGACGCTGCTGTTGATAGGAAAAGCGCTGGAGGAGGCCCCATCAAACATCACTGTACCCTTCATGTTGTTATGGAATGATATGATTTTAAGCAATGTAGGAGGGCAGCCGATTTTTCCAAAAGCTTGAAGAGGCCAACTCTACTGACTAGCTCAAATGCCTTTGTTAGATCTATGAAGGCAATGTACAGTGGCATTCTTTGTTCACGACATTTCTCCTGCAGTTGTCTCAAGGAGAATAACATGTCCATAGTGGATCTGTTGGATCTAAATCCACATTGTGACTCAAGGTATACTTGGTTAGCTAGCTTTTGTTACCTATTTAGTACTACGTTTGAAATACCTTCCCGCGATGCTGAGCAACGAGATACCACGGTAGTTGTTACAGTCACCACGATCACCTTTATTTTTATACAAGGTGATGATGTTTGCATCTCTCATGTCTTGAGGCACTTCTCATGTCTTGAGGCACTTCTCCCTCCTCCCAGCATAGGCACAATAATTCATGCAGACTGGTCAGGAGAGTTTGTTTAGCACATTTGATTACTTCAGGGGGGATGCCGTCCTTTCCAGTTGCTTTCCCATTTGCCTTCCCATTTGCCAGGGTGTCAATTGCAATACTGATTTCTGCCTCTGAGGGCATCTGGTCTAATTTGCTCAAGGTCGGAAGAGCTTTAATTGCATCAAACGCGATGTCAGTTACAATATTTTGGGTGGAATATAACTCTAGATAATGTTCCACCCAGCTTCCATCTGTTTTTACGATCGATTAGAACTTCCCCTGTTTTTGTTTTAAGAGGTGCAGTCTTTTTGATAGTTGGGCCAAAAGCCTTCCTAATGCCCTCATGAACCCCCCTTATGTTTCCAGTATCAAAGGAGAGCTGATTATTTCTACATAACTCCTGCCAGTAGTCGTTTGCGCATCGACTGGCTGATTTTTATGCGACACTTCTTGCAGATCTAAGAGCAAGGAATGACTTGGCAGTTGGATTGTTTTTATGGTTCAGAAGGGCAGTTCTTTTTCTGCTATGACAGGCTCCAACTCTAATATGTTTGCAGCAAACCAATCAGGGTTTTGTCTATCTTGGGTGCCAAAGGTGGTTTTGGTCGAATTATATATGGCGTCCCGGATGTAGGACCACTTTGTTTCTGCATTTTCTTTTGATGTGCTTTGGAGAATGCTTCCTAATGTACTACAAAATGCCTGTACTATTTCTGGTTTGGTGATATTTTGGTGTTAATGTGTGGACACCCTTTCCTCTTCGAATGGTGGAGTGTTTTTATTTTCAGCCCAACTTTGCTACATATCAGTGAAGAGTGAAACACGTACAAACAAAGTACTATAGTTTTACAAAAACAGAAACAGTGACGATAAACAGCAACGTTTCGACCAACAGTACTTTGTTTGTACGTGTTTCACTATTTACCAAGTTTTACTGCAGTCTTCCCCCTATTTCCATATCAGTGAAGGGTCAGTGTCACTGTCAGCACTATGGTAGCTACAAGTGCTGAACACACTGTTCATCGCATTTCGCCTCGTTATAATTAGATCTATTTGATGCCATCTATGTGAACGTGGGTGTTTCCAGGACACCTTGTGGCAGGGCTTGGTGTTAAAGAAAGTGTTTGTGATGCAGAGGTTGTTGTAGTTGCATATCTCCAGTAGCCTTTGTCCATTTTCATTAATTTTTCCAGTACCATGTTTTCCAAGGCACGATGCCAAGCGCTATGATCGGCTCCAACTTTGGCATTGAAGTCCCCCATTAGGTATAGGTGTTCGTTTTTGGAAATTCTACTTATTTCTGATTGTATCTCCTCATAAAATCTATCTTTCACGTCAGGCTTTGAGTGTAGTGTTAGTGCGTATACACTGAAGAGATGGACCGGGCCTGTTACGGTGCGGAGTTTAATGGACAAAATACGGTCTGAGCCATTTATTGGAGGTTCTACCATGTGGAGCAGTGTATTTTTGATGGCAAATCCTACTCCATGCAGTCTTGGTTCGTCTTGAGCTTTTCCTTGCCAGTAGAACGATAGTCTTGTTCCCTCAGCGATCCATTTTCAGAAAGTCGTGTCTCCTGTAGTGCTGCGATGTCCACTCCAAGTCGTTTGAGCTCATTGTTAATAACTGCAGTTTTCCGAATGTCATTTATCTGTGTAAGGTCTTCTGACAGGCCAGGACACATTGTCCTTACGATTCCGCTTGCTAAGCGAAGGGCTGGAGCCTTCTTGATTTTATTATTATTGTTTTGCGGTACTTAAGTCACTTGTCAGGTAATACCGTTAGCTCCAAGCACCCATTGAAGCAGGTGAACTGTGGCGGGATAACACCTTATTGTCCGGAGGCTGCCCGGCTTGAGACGGGCGGTAGCTGTCCAATGAGACGCGATGATCTCTCCCACCGTCGAAGACAACCGCTTGCGTCCGATACTCTACGCCAATTGAGCTGGACTTATAACCCATAACTGTTGTCTTCCGTGTTAGTTTGGTCAACAAAGTCGCACCAGTGACTTCTCCGTGACGCATGCCTGGGCGATTTTATGGAGTAGCTGAGTTGCCCAAGCGCAACTACCCTCTCGACCTCGCTGATAGAATCCAGAGGAGTGCAAGCACGACATCTGGTATCAGTTGTTGCAGAAGCTGCCTTAGGATATCACTTGATGCCTGTCCACCTTAGGGCTCCCTCCGGATTTTCTGTTTGGGTTTACTCCCATAGCCTTTGCCTCTCCCGAGGCTCCCACAAGGCAGTGTGGTTATTTGCCCATAGCTTGGGGTCTGGATCTTGGATATCAGGTAAATCTACTGATATCACAAGTCTGGGGGCCAGACCTCCACCAAGATTTTTGTCGGGTTAACTCCCAAGGACATTAAAAATTTAAAAATTAAAAATCCTGACCTAGGGGAGTCCATCTCCCTAGGCAGCCATTGCCCCGTTAGCCTTTGAACTCACGGTCAAAGTTTCCCGGTCTACACCGCTGGGAGGTGGGGTTGACTTGTGTGTTCTGAGGGTCATCAGCAGGCTACTAATTTTCACTTTTCACCCCTCCTAAGAGAGACTAGCCGATCCCAACCCTGTAAGTGCAGGGCTAGGCTCAGGACACACCTTGTAGACCAAGGTGTATCACAACACTTGTGATATTCTAGATTTGTAATACAATAGGTATGAAAATCAAGTTATTTACACTGCATACAGTGACAATAACTGGCGTCTGTGGCCTAGGGGTTAGTGACTCGATCTGTTAACTCCGACGTTCTTAATTCGAATCACACTGCGGACAGTTTGGTTGCAAATTGTTTTGGTGATTTTAAAAGGACGATGAGCCACCCATTTAGAAAGCAATGGCAAACAACGAATGATGCCTAGAAAATCACAAACAGCGTTAAAAGCTGGGGTTGATTCGCAAAGTCCTGTAAAGGATATGCAATTAACTAACAGTGACAATGAAAATATATAAATATATTGACAGAATCTAAGTGGGGAAAACTGTATCTTCTTCTTCTTTTGTCGCATACTGCTACTGGTTGTTGCACAGTCTCGTCACACTGCTACTGGGTTGTTGCCCAGTGTCGTAGTTTTCTGTTTTTGTCTTGCTCTGTTCTGGTGGCTTGTGTGATTGTTATTTTTGCTCTTTCACAGGATTCTGCTTGCCATCTAACCATCTTTTCCGTGGTCTTCCTCTTGCCTTCTTTCCCGATGTTCTGTTGTAGAAGACTCTGTATACTGTGGAGTTTGGATGCATTCTTATTAAGTGACCAAACCACTTCATTCTTTATTTATCTATGTAATTCAAGCACGGCTTTGTGCCAACTTTCTTTCTTATGCTGATGTTGGTGATTCTGTCTTTTCTTGTGTTGTTGGTTACTTTTCGCAGGCAACGTATTTCACATGTAGTTATTTTTGTGACTGCGCTTTGCTCATTGTCCATGTTTGGCTCTGGTATCATGTTTGATACCCCTGTATGTTTCACACTCTCTTTGTCTCCTTTGTTCTTCCATATTGGGACTATAATAGCTCTCTGCCAGTCATCTGGAGCCTCTTGTGCCTCCCAGGCTATGTTAAAAATTCTGATCAGCCATGTTATTGCTGTTGTCTTACACGCAAGTAACATTTCTGTTGTTATGCCATCTATCCCTGCTGCCTTCCTTCTCTTGCTTTGATTTAGTGCCATTTCAACTTCTGATTCTAAAATGTTCAATTGTTGGTATTTTCCATGTTTCATTTGAAATGTTTCTGTACCTTGTGTTTCGCAGTTTAACAGTTTCGTAAAATATTCTTTCCATCTGTTTTTAATATCTTTGCTGTTGGTAAGAGGTTTCCTAGACTTGTTATTTATAATGGTGACTGGATTGAATTTTTCTTTTCTTAGCCTCATTGCCTTGATGCTTCTGTAAAACTGCCTTAGTGCATAGTTCCGCTAAATGTTCTCCATACTTTGCCCAAGATTCTGATTTTGATGACTTTACTTTATTTTTACTATTTTCTTGCTGTTCTGTATTTGGTGTAGTCTTCATCTAATTTTGACTTTTGCCACCTGTGAAAACACTTTTTCTTTTCTTGTATAGACCTTTTAACTTCGTCATTCCACCATGCTGTGTGTTTTCTGTGCTTATTTAACTTTTTAAGTCCACAATTTCTTTCACTATATCCATGATATTTGTTTTGAAGATTTGCCATTCTTTATTTATGTTGCTTACTCCCTCTAGGGTGTTAAAAGCTGATGTAACTGCTCCTTCAATTTGATTCCTAGTTTCATTATTATTTAGCTTTCCAATATCTATTATTTCAATTTGTTGAGTTGTACTCCTGTCTTGTTTTCTATTTGGTTTTTGTAGAAATAGTACCACTGGTCTATGATCAGAGTCTAATATTGCATTTGGGATGGCTCTAGCGTTTTGTATTCTCTTTCACTCTTTTTTGCTAATATAAAGTCGATCTGTGATGCTTGATTAATATTATTCCATTTATACCAGGATAATATCTGGCTTCTCCTATGTTGGTAAAATGTATTGGTGATAAATAGACCATGTTCTGCACATATATTAAGCAGGTGTTCCCCGATGTTGTTGCATTTCGTTGTTGTGTCGCTGAATGGTCCTAGATGTGTCTCCCATGGTGTTCTTCGCTCGCCAACTCTTCCGTTAAAATCTCCCATAATAAATATGTTATCAGTGTTGTTGACTTTACTAATGTTTTCACTTAATTCGTTGAAAAATGTTGTTCTTTCTTCTTCACTATACGAGTCATTGCATGGTGCATAAATCTGCATGTAAGTTACTTTCCTCTTACCTTGCGCTGTTCTGATACGGATGATTCTTTCGTATGCGTACTCTTTTTCTAATATAAATTTTGCTGCAGCAGGGGCAATGACAAACCTAACACCATGCTTGTTGATTTCACCTGGTTGTGTTCCTGCCATGTAAATATGTCTTCTTCTGATCAACTTTGCTATGCGACTACTTCGGTATGTGTCATAAACAGGGCAGTGCGCTTGAGGTCTTCACCGGTCCCCATAGTTTGTCTTGTAGTGTTGTTTCTGTTGACCAGATCTCCAATCTCTCACTACTCAGACTAGGGCAGTCTTGCAGGATGTGCTCTGGGGACTGCTTTGGTGCTCCACAGGTGCAGGCTACCGAGTCCCTGAGACCCATTCTGTGGAGGTGTACTCTGAGACTGCAGTGTTCCGTTCTAAGTCTGAAGACTGTGGTCTATGCTTTTCTGTTTAGTGTATTTATACTGTCGTGCTCTTGGTTGTATCCTCCATTTGTTTTCTCCAGATCATTTTCCTGGATTGTTTCAGGAGAGTCTTTGCTTCTGTAAAACTTTGTGTTGGGTGGTGTTGTGTTAGGCTCCCCAGCCTTTGCGAGTTTGTCAGCCTTTTCGTTTCCTGGTATGCCACAGTGAACTGGTATCCACTGTAAGACCAGTGTGATTTTTGACAACAAGCTGATATTTTGCCGTATGTCCTGAATGAGCTTGTCTTGTCTGGGACATGAGATAGCCTGGAGAACGGATCTTGAATCGCTAAAGACTGCAATATTTTTGCTGACACTTGCTGGTCGTTGAGAATCTGTATGGCTGCAAGAAAGGCTGTTGCCTCTGCTCTAAAGTTGGTGCATGTTTCTCCTGCTGCAGAGAGTGTTTCTGTGTTTCCTTGAAGGTGAGTGATGTAGATTCTGCTGCCTCCTTTCTGGTAGCATCTGTAGCTGAGCCATCTGTGAACACGTGTCCATATGCTGAGGGGATATTGCTCTTTTAGCATTTGGAGTGAAATGGCTCTTTGCTCTGTCTCTGTTTGTATTTTTTTTTAGATTATTCCTGAGACTTCTAGGTGTATTTGGGCCATGTTTTGGTAGCGTGTCCATGGCTCTGGTATTATGGGTTCCCACATTTCTGGGTCAGTTTCTAGGATGTCTGTATGTTGCATATGAAATTCACTGGCCAGATGGTTGGGACTTTTCCTTGCAAGTCTGTTTTTGTTTTCTCTTGGAATTTTGTGTGTAGAGGGTGTTCTTTTAGCCGTTTTAGTTTTTCAAACTGGGTGAGTGTTTTAAATTTTCTGGAATTCTAGAAGCTCTATGTCTGGGTTTTTCCATTTCTATGATAGGACTGCTCTTCTTTGCTCCCAGAGTTATTCTTAGGCCCATATTTTGTACCTTGTCTAGTTTCTGTGTGGTTGTTTTGGCTGCTGTTGTCCAAGAGCTGGAGCCATATTCCATGATGGGTCTTACTGCTCCTGTGTAGACCTGCTTTAATATGTTTGAATTTGCCCCAGGACGTGCCAGCTAGTTTCTTCATCACAGCAAGTCTTTGTATGGCTTTTCTTTGAATTTTGTCTATGTTTGGCTTCCAGGTAAGTCTGCTGTCTAGGTGATTCAAGGTAGGTGGGTGTATCTGTTTGGGGTATTGTTTCATTTTCTAAATTGATGAATACTTTTTCCTTGTGTGGGAGAGGGAAAAACAGTTGCTGTAGTTTTGTGTGGTTAATTTTGAGGCCCCAGCTTTTGTCCAGTTCTCCACTTTTTCCACTGTTTTTGTAGTAGATAGGATGTGTTTTGAGTGTGTTCTGCAGCTGTCCAGATTGCGAAGTCGTCTGCATGTAGGCTGTTTGAGACCTTCTGGGGGCAGCATTTGGTGATGTCATTTATGTATATTAGAAATAGCGTTGGTGCTATCACACTGCCCTGTGGAACTCCTTCCTTCAATTTTTGCATCTTGCTGAGGTGGTTGTCTATTTTTACTCTGGCTGTACATTGGGAGAGGAGGTTTCTGATCCAGGAGAACATTTTGTGGGAGACTCCTGTTTGTAGGACTTTCAGCATTAGGCCATCGTGCCATACCGTATCAAATGCCCGGGACAGGTCAAAGAATATGGCTGTTACTTTCTTTCCTGGAAGGCGTTTTCAATGTCCTGGGTGATGTAAGCCAGTTGGTCCTCTGTGCTTCTGTTTTGTCTGTATCCGGTCTGGGCGTGGGTGAGCAATGAATTGGTTTCTAGGTACCATGTCAGTCTCCTGTTTACTAGCCTCTCCATCAATTTCCCTGCACAGCTGAGAAGGCTGATGGGTCTATTGCTCTTTGGGTCATTTTTGTCCTTGCCTGGTTTCAAGATGGGGTAGATGTGTGCCTCCTTCCAGGTTGATGGAACTGTTTTCCAGCTCTGGTTGAAAATGCTGAAGAGAAACTTTTGCCAAGAGGACCAAGGTGTTTAAGGAATTCATTGGTAATTCCATCCAAAATAATGTTGCAAATTGTGATTTTCTTGTCATTGGTTTTTAGGCAGATGGTTATCGCCTCTGTGTCGGTTGATTGGGAGCGATGCACTTCCCAGGCTGATAACCTGTTTTTGATGGCAGTCATGACTCCACCCTTGGGTCGGTCTTCCCTATCTTGCCAGAAATTTCATAGCCTCTAATGGAGAATCTGTGCCTGCTGGTAAGATGTGTTTCTTGGATGCAGCACACATCGATGTCATGCTCCTTCAGGAAGTTTTGCAGCTCTATTTTTTTGTTTCTGACGTCTTCCGTGTTCCACTTCATTATTTTCAAATCTTGACCCATGTGTTTACTCTTGTCTTCTCTGGTCGATCTGAGAGTGTGAGGAATTGTGGTTGCTGTTGTGTTTGGAGGATGGAGGCCCGGTGTTGAACCTACCTGGTTTCGACCTGTAAATATGACACCGTACAGGAGTAGTGTTGGTTGCATAGCTTCGTTGTAGTGCGTAGATGCGGTTTTTATTCCCGTGCGCTTGGCATGCATCTTCCGACTTCGACGGTTGAGATTTCATTTCTGGAATCCTCCTACCATAGGCAGATTGCCTTTCTAGGCTTAAGGGTTCTACCTACCCCGGACCGCTGTATTTAACACATAGCGAAAGCGGCATGTCGGTAGTGATCGATTCTGATCGGTCATCATCGATTTCCGAGTCGCTTAACTACACCACAAAATATATCCACGAATAACACAATATATCCTGCGTCCAAATGAAGGAAAAGTAGTAATCCAGGCCACGGAAGCAAGATGAAGTGATCAAAATTTATTGCTGACACTAACCGATACGTTCGCTCAGCGCCATTTGTAAACCGGAAGACATGTAAATATGTAATCTGTATGTATTTTCTTAATACCCTGTCCTTTACTTCTAGTGTCGGCTACTCCCATGATTGTGATTTTATGTTTGATCATATATTCTACTATCTCTGTTGTTTTATCTCCTAATCCACTAATATTCCACGTTGCTATCCTAAACTCTGGTGTTTTATGTATTGCTGTGTTCTGTGTTGGTGCTACTTCCGTCCGCTTTGTTATTGTGTGCTTGTTTTGAACGCCGTTGTTATCGCGTTTTCCTAAGTATTCCCACAATTCCTGAGCAATGGGGTTTGAACAAACAAATCCTCTATCGGTTTGCTGGACCTGTCGTAGATTCATCCTTGTTTGAACACTTCATATTAAAGAAAACACACTAATAACACATTCGGAAGCACTCTAGTGCTAATGAATACTGCTCACACCGCCATTACTATTAGAGTATCTCATATCCTGAAGGATGAACTATGCACGGTTTGTGTTTAAGTATACGCTCATCATCAGGTGCCGGCAGACTTAGGTGATCATGGAGCTCAACAAATCTCTGTCTCTAGCGTTTGCTATCATCTCAGATGTTGATGCTCTTCTGTGCCATGAAGTTAGGCTATCCACAACTTTTTTTCTCTCTTGTCTTCCTCTGTCCCGACCCCAATCGATTTAACCAGCTGTCACAATGTGTTCTAAACCTCCCTTCCTCACCACATGTCCGAAAAATGATTGCCTCTTTCTTATATTGATGATAAGCTTACTCTGTGTCTTGATCTCATTCAACACCTCCACATTAGTCATGTTAGCAGTCCATGGGATTCTCATCATTCTTCTGTAAAACCAGATTTCTGTGGCCCTCAGAGATTTGTTGATCTGTGTATTCATTGTCCATGACTCGCATCCATATGTCAGTATTAGTTCTATGTAGCACTTTATAACTCACATTCTGATCTCAATTGACAATCACTTGTAGTAAATAATACTTCTCATTTTCTGTAACGTTGCTTTCGTCTGCCCTATATTTCTGATCTGCATCTGCCTTCTGATGTTACCAAAACTGCGAGGTATTTAAATTACTGTACTCATGGAAAATACACCACATGAAAAAATCATGTTCATCCATGCAAGGAATATGGAGATATTTGAGGTCAATCATTGACTGGCCATTTTGAAACGCACTATAGAACAGATATTTCCAGCGGCGGCTCGTCATTAACCCTTAGAACCCGAGCTCTCAATATTTCGGGATTGAATGTAAGTGTTGCATATCCCGAACACCCGATATATCAGTATGTGATTAATTTTTCATTATTTTTCGGTATTTGAAAATAAATTGTGTACTATTGGGACATCAATTCATTTGACAATGCACACTCATGGAGTCACTGAGTATGAAAACACCAGAGTAATTATAAGATGTCAACCACGTTAACATCTATGTAACCACCCTCATCTCCATTGTCAAAATACTTGCTGTTGTCATGTAAGCCCCACTGGTTTCTCTTATTACTTTACCTTATTTTTCGGTATTTGAAAATAAATTGTGTACTATTGGGACATCAATTCATTTGACAATGCACACTCATGGAGTCACTGAGTATGAAAACACCAGAGTAATTATAAGATGTCAACCACGTTAACATCTATGTAACCACCCTCATCTCCATTGTCAAAATACTTGCGGTTGTCATGTAAGCCCCACTGGTTTCTCTTATTACTTTACCTTATGAGTGTGCTGAAAATACCCATGGACATCATTGTTGGTGAATGATTGAACCATCAGTGTAAATCACTATGAATGGCTCATTGATGTTGTCATTCAAGAGGGCCTCAAGCTCCACGTTAATTAGGGATGGATTATTTTGTTCTCAGTTTTTCTTAATGGATGTAATAACTGAAAGCAGTCTGAAGTTAAGGTGGCAAAACAATCCATTCCTCTCCTGATTCAATCCTAGAAGGTTTACATATTTCCCCAAGAATATCTTCCGCCTGCTTCAGCCATGATCTGCCTCTTGTGAGTCTACATCCTTTTACTTGAATGAGTTCTTCATGGAGGGGATGTTCCTTGATTGCCTTGACTTTTAGATATGAATGAACTCTCCAAGTTTGAATTCTGTGAGCAATAGTGGGTATTAGGTCACAAAGAAATCTCATTGCCAATCCTGGTATATCTTTGTTACATCCCAGAATGATGTCAACTTTCACTGAAAATTGTGGCATATCCTTCATAGGATGTAACCATCAACCACAGTAGAGTCATTGATTTCAATGTTATATTGGAGACTTTTTGGTTGTGATGATGGTGATGTTATTGGTCTTTGTAATTTTATAGCTTTCTTAATCTAACCCTGGAAATATATATCTATCTGTTTCAGCCCCAGCCAATTGATCCTCTACTTAAGATGTGTATTGGGGACTTCCTAAGCACTCTGCAGGATGAGGATCTAACAGTGCGGAGGGTTGCTCTCGTCACCTTTAATTCTGCAGCCCACAACAAGCCATCACTGATAAGAGACCTGCTAGAAACTGTCCTACCACATTTGTATAATGAAACGAAAGTTAGAGTAAGTGTTAGTTGTATCTACAGACTGTCCTAACCACATCCATGACTGGACACTGTGTTACCACATTTGTATAATGAAACAAAAGTTAGAGTGTTAATTCTATATATAGACTGTCCTAACCACATCCATGACCAGAGACTGTGCTACCACATCCATGACCAGAGACTGCCCTAACCACATCCATAACCAGAGACTGTCCTAACCACATCCAAGACCAGAGACTGTGCTACCACATCCATGACCATAGACTGCCCTAACTACATCCATGACCAGAGACTACCCTAACCACATCCATGACCAGAGACTGTCCTAACCACATCCATGACCAGAGACTGTGCTACCACATCCATGACCAGAGACTGTGCTACCACATCCATGACCAGAGACTGTGCTACCACATCCATGACCAGAGACTGCCCTAACCACATCCATGACCAGAGACTGTGCTACCACATCCATGACCAGAGACTGTGCTAACCACATCCATGACCAGAGACTGCCCTAACCACATCCATGACCAGAGACTGTGCTAACCACATCCATGACCAGAGACTGCCCTAACCACATCCATGACCATAGACTGCCCTAACCACATCCATGACCAGAGACTGTGCTACCACATCCATGACCAGAGACTGCCCTAACCACATCCATGACCAGAGACTGCCCTAACCACATCCATGACCAGAGACTGCGCTACCACATCCATGACCAGAGACTGTGCTAACCACATCCATGACCAGAGACTGTGCTACCACATCCATGACCAGAGACTGCGCTACCACATCCATGACCATAGACTGCCCTAACCACATCCATGACCAGAGACTGTGCTACCACATCCATGACCAGAGACTGTGCTAACCACATCCATGACCAGAGACTGCCCTAACCACATCCATGACCAGAGACTGCGCTACCACATCCATGACCAGAGACTGTGCTACCACATCCATGACCAGAGACTGCGCTACCACATCCATGACCAGAGACTGCTACCACATCCATGACCAGAGACTGCTACCACATCCATGACCAGAGACTGCTACCACATCCATGACCAGAGACTGCTACCACATCCATGACCAGAGACTGCTACCACATCCATGACCAGAGACTGCTACCACATCCATGACCAGAGACTGCTACCACATCCATGACCAGAGACTGCTACCACATCCATGACCAGAGACTGTGCTAACCACATCCATGACCAGAGACTGTGCTACCACATCTGTATAAACTAAAGTTAGAAAAAGCCATTGCTAGTTGGGTGGACTGAAGAAATGACCTGTACATAGAATTGAATATTGCATTTGATGGTAATCTCCTTGTAAGATAGTAGCAACATTGACAAGAATGAAAACACACACATATATCCCTAAGACATGTGAGATGATATGAGAGAATTGTTGTTGTCAAGACTAAAGACACTTGATATATATATATACTTAGAATTGTGATTGTTCTAGTTGACTTTGTGTGTTTCTACCACATACAGAAAGAGTTGATTCGAGAAGTAGAGATGGGACCTTTCAAACACACACTGGATGATGGACTAGACATTCGCAAGGTTAGACAACTCTCAACTCTTTCTCTGGGCAAAAACAAATACTAGCAATACTCACTGGACTCTATTTATAATCATTAAAACCTGTCAAATCTTAGTGAAATACTTTATTTGTCTGTGTATATAACTTGAATCTTAGTGAAATACTTTATTTTTCTGTGTATATAACTTGAATCTTAGTGAAATACTTTATTTTTCTGTGTATATAACTTGAATCTTAGTGAAATACTTTATTTTTCTGTATATAACTTGAACCTTAGTGAAATACTTTATTTTTCTGTATATAACTTGAATCTTAGTGAAATACTTTATTTTTCTGTATATAACTGGAATCTTAGTGAAATACTTTATTTGTCTGTATATAACTTGAATCTTAGTGAAATACTTTATTTGTCTGTATATAACTTGAATCTTAGTGAAATACTTTATTTGTCTGTATATAACTTGAATCTTAGTGAAATACTTTATTTGTCTGTATATAACTTGAATCTTAGTGAAATACTTTATTTGTCTGTATATAACTTGAATCTTAGTGAAATACTTTATTTGTCTGTATATAACTTGAATCTTAGTGAAATACTTTATTTGTCTGTATATAGACTTGGAATCTTGAGTAGAAATACTTTATTTGTCTGTATATAACTTGCAGATCTTGAGTGAAATACTTTATTTTGAATAAATTGAGATTAGTGAGATGAAATATTCATATACTGAATATAAATTTATTTTCAAATGCATATGAAATTTCAATCATTAGTGAAGCAATTTTTTTGACTGAAAACTAGATCTTTGAACATGTCTTCAATGGAAAAAAGCTTAACTGACTGAAAACCATATGCTGCTAAACACAATCTTAGTGAGAACACCTCATGCTACTGTAAACACACGCACATGCTGCTGAACACACACATATTGCTGTAACACTACCACATGCTGACTGAAACACACACCACATGCTGATAAACACACAACACTGTGAAACACACACCATGCTGACTGAAACACACACATCTGACTTGAAACACTCTACATGTGACTGAAACACACAGCACATGCTGACTGAAACCCCTATTGCTGCTGAAACTGCACTGAACTACACACTGAACACATGCTGACTGAACACTACACTGAACTGACTGAACACACATACCACATTGACTGAATCACACATGCATGACTGAAACACACATGCTGACTGAAACACCAATGACTGAAACAACCAAGATCTGTTTGACAACAACATGACTGAAACCATTGACACACACACAAGCTGACTGAAAACACAGCATTCATGCTGACTGAAACTACACACACAAGCTGACTGAACCACACCAAGCTGACTGACACACAGCAAGCTGACTGAAACACACAGCACAAGCTGACTGAAACACACACCACATGCTGACTGAAACACACACCACAAGCTGACTGAAACACACAGCACATGCTGACTGAAACACACACCACAAGCTGACTGAAACACACACCACAAGCTGACTGAAACACACACACAGCTGAACAACGCACAATGTGACTGAAACACGCACACTGACTGAACACCACATGCTGACTGAAACACACACAGCACATGCTGACTGAAACACATACAGCACAAGCTGACTGAAACACACACACCACATGCTGACTGAAACACAGCACATGCTGACTGAAACACACATACCACATGCTGACTGAGAAACACACAGCACATGCTGACTGAAACACCACATGCTGACTGAAACACCACATGCTGACTGAAACACCACAAGCTGACTGAAACACCACATGCTGACTGAAACACACACCACAAGCTGACTGAAACACACACACCACATGCTGACTGAAATACACACCACAAGCTGACTGAAACACACATCACAAGCTGACTGAAGACACACAGCAAAGCTGACTGAAACACAAACCACATGCTGACTGAAACACACACCACAAGCTGACTGAAACACACAGCACATGCTGACTGAAACACACACCACAAGCTGACTGAAACACACAGCACATGCTGACTGGAAACACACACACAAGCTGACTGAAACACACACCACAAGCTGACTGAAACACACAGCACAAGCTGACTGAAACACACACACATGCTGACTGAAACACACACCACAAGCTGACTGAAACACACACACAAGCTGACTGAAACACACAGCACATAGCTGACTAGAAACACACACCACAAGCTGACTGAAACACACACCACAAGCTGACTGAAACACACAGCACAAGCTGACTGAAACACACAGCACAAGCTGACTGAAACACACAGCACAAGCTGACTGAAACACACAGCACAAGCTGACTGAAACACACAGCACAAGCTGACTGAAACACACAGCACAAGCTGACTGAAACACACACACAGCTGACTGAAACACACACACAGCTGACTGAAACAATTTGAAGGGTTATGGTAAGGAGCATGTCTAATGACAAGATGTTATTGAAATCAAAGTGATAATATGACAGATAGAAAAACTAGAATTTCTATATTTATAGTTTCTAGTTGTTCTCTCATATTTCATTTGCTTATTTTTTTAGTTGCATCTTTTCATCAGACAAGCAGACAGCCTGCTCCATATATATATATACACACTCTCACTTGTACTCACACTCTCTCACACAGACACACTCTCTCACACACACAGAGGGAGAGTAGCAATTGCATCAAGCTAACTAGAAATGAAGTATGCCAAATCCAAGCAGCTGTACAATATATAAGCTTTCATATCACAATATTTGCCAACGATAGTATAGATAACATTATGGCAAGTTACATGGCAAATCATCCTCAATAACAAATCTCATTGGAAGGAAATGGTAATAATAATAATTCCTCTCATACCGTTATACGTTACATAAGGCCAGCAAGTAATTTCTCCATACTGCTCTATCTATGGAATTGAGACCGATATTTCTTGTCTCTCTCTCAGCAAAGTTCATTTCAGGGTTTCCCTAGGGCATCCTCCCTTTCTTGAACCCTTTGTCTCCCACTTCAAAACTTGCTTTGGTATTCTTTGATCATTTGCCTCCCACTTCAATGTCTGCTTTGTCTCCCACTTCAATGCTTGCTTTGATATTCTTTGATCATTTGCCTCCCACTTCAATGCTTGCTTTGATATTCTTTGATCTTTGCCTCCCACTTCAATGCTTGCTTTGATATTCTTTGATCCAGTGGTTAGGGTACAAATGTGGGGTGTAAAGAATAGAACCACTGTTACCTACCATGCATGTCGTAAGAGGCGACTAAGGAGGTCTGGCTGAAATCGGATGCACGTGTCCACTAGGGAATGCTAACCCGAAACATGGGTGATGGGACGGGGCATGTCTCTTTAACCCTTTCGCTGCTACATATTTTCTGTGGCTGAGCTAAAAATAGCTACTCTTTGTTTCTAGGTCACAAATGAAAATGTACGCCTATAGCAGTGACAGTAGCAATGTATTACGTGTTAACATGTCTTTAGCCCACAGAGGAGAGATAATAACAGACATGTTAATGCGTCTTTAGCAGTGAATGGGGAAAACGTATATATACGTCCTTAGCAGCTAAAGGGTTAATATGCTCAGTCTCGCACTATTTGGGACCTATAAATCCCAGCGTGAAGAACGGATACATCTGCTAATAAGCAATAAAGTTGCAAAAGTTTGAAGAATGCCAAGGAATCTTGACAAGATTGGAGATGGGAAGAAGTGTAGATGATAAAATTATAGGCATCAATAGGTTTATCTCGTATATTAATAACATAGGACACATTAGTGTTATAGGAGTACTAGGATGGAATCTTACTGGCAGTACTAGCTCACATTAGTGTTATGGTACTAGATGGAATCTTGACAATGGAGATGCAATTAAGTTAGAGTATAAAATTATGAGGCATCAATAGGTTTGATCTAGGATGAATCTTACTGCAGACTAGATCACATTAGTGTTATAGGAGTACTAGGATGGAATCTTACTGGGAGTACTAGCTCACATTAGTGTTATAGGAGTACTAGGATGGAATCTTACTGGAGTATAGCTCACATTAGTGTTATAGGAGTACTAGCTCACATTAGTGTTATAGGAGTACTAGGATGGAATCTTACTGGGAGTACTAGCTCACATTAGTGTTATAGGAGTACTAGGATGGAATCTTACTGGCAGTACTAGCTCACATTAGTGTTATAAGAGTACTAGGCACATTAGTGTTATAGGAGTACTAGCACACATTAGTGTTATAAGAGTACTAGGACACATTAGTGTTATAGAGTACTAGACACATTAGTGTTATAAGAGTACTAGGACACATTAGTGTTATGAAGTACTAGCACACATTAGTGTTATAGGACGAAGTACTAGCACACATTAGTGTTAGAGTACTAGGACACATTAGTGTTTATAGGAGTACTAGGACAAATTTGTGTTAAGATACTAGGATGAATCTACTGACAGTACTAATATGAAATCTGACTTAGTTGATTTTCTCTAACCTGGAATGTAGAGGTTTGCCAGAGAAAATGCTAGACTTACATATTGACTTTGTTCCAGCAGTCCTCTGTCAGCGACTGTTGGATGTTGTTTTTCCAGAGCGCCATGGGTCACACTTGTGCATGTATACATTTGTGTATGGGTGTATATTGAATATTTATTGCTCTCTAGCAGACTGATGCATTTGTGTATGGGTGTATATTGAATATTTATTGCTCTCTAGCAGACTGATACATTTGTGTATGGATGTATATTGAATATTTATTGCTCTCTAGCAGACTGATACATTTGTGTATGGATGTATATTGAATATTTATTGCTCTCTAGCAGACTGATGCATTTGTGTATGGATGTATATTGAATATTTATTGCTCTCTAGCAGACTGATACATTTGTGTATGGATGTATATTGAATATTTATTGCTCTCTAGCAGACTGATGCATTTGTGTATGGATGTATATTGAATATTTATTGCTCTCTAGTAGACTGATGCATTTGTGTATGGATGTATATTGAATATTTATTGCTCTCTAGCAGACTGATGCATTTGTGTATGGATGTATATTGAATATTTATTGCTCTCTAGCAGACTGATGCATTTGTGTATGGATGTATATTGAATATTTATTGCTCTCTAGCAGACTGATTCATTTGTGTATGGATGTATATTGAATATTTATTGCTCTCTAGCAGACTGATGCATTTGTGTATGGATGTATATTGAATATTTATTGCTCTCTAGCAGACTGATGCATTTGTGTATGGATGTATATTGAATATTTATTTCTCTAGCAGACTGATGCATTTGTGTATGGATGTATATTGAATATTTATTTCTCTAGCAGACTGATGCATTTGTGTATGGATGTATATTGAATATTTATTGCTCTCTAGCAGACTGATGCATTTGTGTATGGGTGTATATTGAATATTTATTGCTCTCTAGCAGACTGATGCATTTGTGTATGGTGTATATTGAATAGTTTGATTTTTCTAGCTGCTGATGCATTATTTATGGACTATGCCTATGATGAATATTTATTGCTCTCTGCGAGATGATTGAGTATGGATGAGATTTGACTATTTATTGCTTTCTATCAACTGATGCATGTGTGTTCATGGATGTATATTGAATATTATATGCCTCTAAGCTATGTATTTGTGTTATGTTTGATATTGACAAGCTATTTATTGCTCTCTAGAGATATGCATTTGTAATGGTGTATATTGAATATTTTACTGATCTCATGCAAGACTGATACTTGTGTAGGATGTAATTGAATATATTGTTCAGCAGACTACATTGAATATGGATATCATATTTGAATATTTGATGCTCTAATGACAGACTGAACATTGTAGTATGGAACATGTATTTGAATATTTTATTGATCTCTAGCAGTACGATGCATTTGGTGTATGGATATATTGAATATTTATTGCTCTCTAGCAGACTGATGCATTTGTGTATGGATGTATATTGAATATTTATTGCTCTCTAGCAGACTGATACATTTGTGTATGGATGTATATTGAATATTTATTGCTCTCTAGCAGACTGATACATTTGTGTATGGATGTATATTGAATATTTATTGCTCTCTAGCAGACTGATGCATTTGTGTATGGATGTATATTGAATATTTATTGCTCTCTAGCAGACTGATGTATTTGTGTATGGATGTATATTGAATATTTATTGCTCTCTAGCAGACTGATGCATTTGTGTATGGATGTATATTGAATATTTATTGCTCTCTAGCAGACTGATGCATTTGTGTATGGATGTATATTGAATATTTATTGCTCTCTAGCAGACTGATGCATTTGTGTATGGATGTATATTGAATATTTATTGCTCTCTAGCAGACTGATGTATTTGTGTATGGATGTATATTGAATATTTATTGCTCTCTAGCAGACTGATACATTTGTGTATGGATGTATATTGAATATTTATTGATCTCTAGCAGACTGATGCATTTGTGTATGGATGTATATTGAATATTTATTGCTCTCTAGCAGACTGATGCATTTGTGTATGGATGTATATTGAATATTTATTGCTCTCTAGCAGACTGATACATTTGTGTATGGATGTATATTGAATATTTATTGATCTCTAGCAGACTGATGCATTTGTGTATGGGTGTATATTGAATATTTATTGCTCTCTAGCAGACTGATGCATTTGTGTATGGGTGTATATTGAATATTTATTGCTCTCTAGCAGACTGATGCATTTGTGTATGGGTGTATATTGAATATTTATTGCTCTCTAGCAGACTGATGCATTTGTGTATGGATGTATATTGAATATTTATTGCTCTCTAGCAGACTGATGCATTTGTGTATGGATGTATATTGAATATTTATTGCTCTCTAGCAGACTGATGTATTTGTGTATGGATGTATATTGAATATTTATTGCTCTCTAGCAGACTGATGCATTTGTGTATGGATGTATATTGAATATTTATTGCTCTCTAGCAGACTGATGCATTTGTGTATGTATGTATATTGAATATTTATTGCTCTCTAGCAGACTGATGCATTTGTGTATGGATGTATATTGAATATTTATTGCTCTCTAGCAGACTGATGTATTTGTGTATGGATGTATATTGAATATTTATTGCTCTCTAGCAGACTGATGTATTTGTGTATGGATGTATATTGAATATTTATTGCTCTCTAGCAGACTGATACATTTGTGTATGGATGTATATTGAATATTTATTGCTCTCTAGCAGACTGATACATTTGTGTATGGATGTATATTGAATATTTATTGCTCTCTAGCAGACTGATGCATTTGTGTATGGATGTATATTGAATATTTATTGCTCTCTAGCAGACTGATGCATTTGTGTATGGGTGTATATTGAATATTTATTGCTCTCTAGCAGACTGATGCATTTGTGTATGGGTGTATATTGAATATTTATTGCTCTCTAGCAGACTGATGCATTTGTGTATGGGTGTATATTGAATATTTATTGCTCTCTAGCAGACTGATGCATTTGTGTATGGATGTATATTGAATATTTATTGCTCTCTAGTAGACTGATGCATTTGTGTATGGATGTATATTGAATATTTATTGCTCTCTAGCAGACTGATGCATTTGTGTATGGATGTATATTGAATATTTATTGCTCTCTAGCAGACTGATGCATTTGTGTATGGGTGTATATTGAATATTTATTGATCTCTAGCAGACTGATGCATTTGTGTATGGATGTATATTGAATATTTATTTCTCTAGCAGACTGATGCATTTGTGTATGGATGTATATTGAATATTTATTGCTCTCTAGCAGACTGATGCATTTGTGTATGGGTGTATATTGAATATTTATTGATCTCTAGCAGACTGATGCATTTGTGTATGGATGTATATTGAATATTTATTGCTCTCTAGCAGACTGATGCATTTGTGTATGGATGTATATTGAATATTTATTGCTCTCTAGCAGACTGATGCATTTGTGTATGGGTGTATATTGAATATTTATTGATCTCTAGCAGACTGATGCATTTGTGTATTGGTGTATATTGAATATGTCTTGATGTTTTTCAGGCTGCCTTTGAATGCATGTACACCCTTTTGGACTCATGCCTTGATAGACTGGACATATTTGAGTTTCTCAATCATGTGGAGGATGGATTGAAAGACCACTATGACATCAAGATGTTGACCTATCTAATGCTAGTTAGGCTATCAAACTTGTGTCCCTTAGCTGTGTTACAACGTAAGTGATCAGTGCTAGACATACATTATATGACAACTCTAAGGCTATGTTATTTGTATGTTAACATGTCTAGAGATATGACAACTCTAAGGCTATGTTATTTGTATGTTAACATGTCTAGAGATATGCTACTGTAATGTGTGTATTTCAGTCATCATGGCCCTTTACCTGGGAATCTCATGTACAAATACCTCTGAACTTGGTGTACAGTTTGCCTGAATGGCAAGGGACACTTGTGATCAGGAAAGCAAACCTACACTGAAAAATCAGTCGGACATATCATATTATGCACAATGACTTTGCCTGAACTCATAATGGACAAACTGGGAAACAAAGTAATCATGGAAAACACAATAGCAAGTATGTTTCTGTCCAACCTTTATTAAATATTAGTGTGAGGACCGCCAGTGGTTACCGGGCCCAAATTTGGGGTGTAAAGAATAGAACCACTGTTACCTGCCACGCATGTCGTAAGAGGCGACTAAGGAGGTTTGGCTGAAATCGGATGTACATGTCCTAAACGTGTAGAAACCTATGCGTTTAGGAGCCTACCAAACCAATGTGCAACGTATACACGTTCTTGGCAAAGATCAAATCATATCACAAGAGTGATTAAAATTGGTCATAAGACGAACGCAAAGAAGAAGGAGGAGGAGGAGTGTGAGGACAATATCATACAGCTAGAGATTATATATTTCTGTTGAATATCATACATTTGAAATGTGGAACATTGAGTCAGTCGATGTCATCAGTCACATCGCACCTACTGTAGTATGTTGTCAAGACTTTTCATGGAACATTGAGTCAGTCGATGTCATCGTGACTGAATCAAATTGGGAAAGTCACTGACATTTGCATGTAACATCCATCATTTCAATCATCTTAATGTTGGTTCTATCATCAACAACTGGGTAGGAGCTGACTCCAGACATTTATGCAACTCTGGACTTTGCCCTGACTACAAACTGATGAATTATTTATTTATGACCTGTGACAACAAGAGAAAGAATGTTGTGAAATTTGTTCACTTTATCTTTTCTGACTTTCTCTAGGTCTTGACCGGTTGGTAGAACCCATCAGAGCCACCTGCACCACCAAAGTCAAAGCTCATTCAGTGAAACAAGAGTATGAGAAACAAGAGGAACTCAAGAGATCTGCCCTTAGAGCTGTTATAGCATTGTTGAACATTACTGATGCAGGTATATTGTTTAGTTGTAGATGTCTGCTGCTGTTTATTATATTTGTAGAGCAGTGCTGTCCAATGTTTTTATATATTTGGGGTAGCATCTGACTGATGGTTGTGGAGATGTTGACATCATGTCATGATTGTGGGGTAGCATCTGACTGATGGTTGTGGAGATGTTGACACCATGTCATGATTGTGGGGTAGCATCTGACTGATGGTTGTGGAGATGTTGACACAATGTCATGATTGTGGGGTAGCATCTGACTGATGGTTGTGGAGATGTTGACATTGTGTCATGATTGTGGGGTAGCATCTGACTGATGGTTGTGGAGATGTTGACACAATGTCATGATTGTGGGGTAGCATCTGACTGATGGTTGTGGAGATGTTGACATCATGTCATGATTGTGGGGTAGCATCTGCCTGATGGTTGTGGAGATGTTGACACAATGTCATGATTGTGGGGTAGCATCTGACTGATGGTTGTGGGGTAGCATCTGACTGATGGTTGTGGAGATGCTGACATCATGTCATGATTGTGGGGTAGCATCTGACTGAAGGTTGTGTAGATGTTGACACAATGTCATGATTGTGGGGTAGCATCTGACTGAAGGTTGTGTAGATGTTGACACAATGTCATGATTGTGGGGTAGCATCTGACTGAAGGTTGTGGAGATGTTGACACCATGTCATGATTGTAGGGTAGCATCTGACTGATGGTTATGGGGTAGCATCTGACTGATGGTTATAGGGTAGCATCTGATTGAGGGTTGTGGAGACATTGACACCATGTCATGATTGTGGGGTAGCATCTGACTGATGGTTGTGGAGATGTTGACACCATGATAAATACTTGTATATTGCAACTAAAAACTCTACACATAAATACTTGTATATTGCAACTAAAAACTCTACACATAAATACTTGTTTTTTGTCTGATCTCTTTTTGTTTGTTTGTTTGTTTCTGCAGACAAAAGCCCACAAATGAATGAGTTTATGAGTCACATCAAGGCAACGCCAGAACTTGCTGCTATGTATGATAGCATCCAAAAGGATGCCATGTCTCTGGGTCAGGAGATTGTCTCCATGGATACCAGCTAGAAGATGTATATTGTTTAGCACACACTGTACTGGTTAGAAGAGATACATATAGCATATAACATGTACTGTCCCAGTTAGCATACACAGATATAACGTACTGTCCCAGTTATTTTATACATACACAGATGTAACATGTACTGTCCCAGTTAGTTACCACATCCACAGATATAACACATACACAGATATAACACATGCACAGATATAACACATGCACAGATATAACATGTACTGTCCCAGTTAGTTACCACATCCACAGATATAACATGTACTGTCCCAGTTAGTTACCACATACACAGATATAACATGTACTGTCCCAGTTAGTTACCACATACACAGATATATAACATGTACTGTCCCAGTTAGTTACCACATCCACAGATATAACACATACACAGATATACCACATACACAGATATAACACATACATAGATCTATATATAACATGGAGAGAGAGAGATTGAAGTACGACAGCTATTATTCTGTCATTATTACTTGGCTATATTATTATTTCTTTCTGTCTAACTTCTTTGACATCACTGATCTTTATGTTTCCGAGTTTGTTCTTTTGTGTTTGATTTTGTTCAGAGCTTGTCTACTTTATGTGCTATACTAGTATGTACACACAGTGTCAAAGGTGTACTAGTATGTATACCAAGTGTAAATCATGTACTATACTAGTATGTACACCAAGTGTAAATCATGTACTATACTAGTATGTACACCAAGTGTAAATCATGTACTATAGTATGTACACCAAGTGTAAATCATGTACTATAGTATGTACACCAAGTGTAAATCATGTACTATAGTATGTACACCAAGTGTAAATCATGTACTGTACTAGTATGTACACCAAGTGTAAATCATGTACTAGTGTGTACACCAAGTGTAAATCATGTACTATAGTTCGTTCCAAAATTCGTGATCATCTTTACCGACCGATATAAAATCATCCACTTGACAGAAATTCTTGATTTTTGCATTTTTATATATGTAACAGTGACGACGTTCCAAAAGTATTTTTGCCCACCCAAACCTTTAGTTCTGTAAGATTTTTATTATATGTTATTACTAAAATAACAGCGATGTTGATATGGTATACTTGTCGAAATTTTACAGTACGATTGTCCAGTTTGTCTATAACTAAGCATTTCCATGTTCCACATGCAATTCAGTGCAAGTCAAAATCGGGAATCCAGTGGAATTAATCAGTTCACAATGTATCCTACCGACTGTCATTGGCGTATGTACGCAACATTTACTTTCATTTATAGAAGTGGAAGGTATCATTTGTTCACTATGTCACCTTTCTTTTTATAATATGTAATAGGAATACGCCTTTGCAATCATTCGCCACCATTTTGTGTATTACTGTAAGTTCTATACTTTGATGATCATTTTGTTGTTCTTATGCAAAATTATATAACCATAAACGTATTTTGCATCAACCTAGCTACCTACCAATTAGTTAAACATGTATTCGTAAGGTCGTTAGATATATAAGACTGCTTGCAAAAAATCACTGGTATGCATCAGGTAGATTTCATACAAATTAAACCTTAGTGTGATCACAAGTTTTGGAACGAACTATAGTATGTACACCAAGTGTAAATCATGTACTAGTGTGTACACAAAGTTTAACATTCATATTTGCCATCCTGCTATTTTCATTAACTGTTTTAAGTTGATTTGTTTTTGTAAATTAGCTGTCTCTTCCTGGATCACTACTGTGTAGTAGGGTTGCCATTTGGTGACAAGAAAACTTAACTGTTAGCTTTTGTTGCCGTTAGTGGTGTTTGTAAAATAGTGGTGATGCTGTCAGGTCAGAGGTTGATCAAAAGCATTGTTTGTATTCTGGTCAGTTCTGTCACCAGGACAATGTCTAGTCTTCTCTAGGTCATGCTATACCTTCAGTTCTGTCCCCAGGACAATGTCTAGTCTTATCTAGGTCATGCTATACCTTCAGTTCTGTCACCAGGACAATGTCTAGTCTTATCTAGGTCATGCTATACCTTCAGTTCTGTCACCAGGACAATGTCTAGTCTTCTCTAGGTCATGCTATACCTTCAGTTCTGTCCCCAGGACAATGTCTAGTCTTATCTAGGTCATGCTATACCTTCAGTTCTGTCACCAGGACAATGTCTATCTTCTTAGGTCATGCTATACCTTCAGTTCTGTCACCAGGACAATGTCTACTTATCTAGGATACCTTAGTTTCACAGGACAATTCTGTCTCATGTGTGTAGGTGATCCTCTATGTTGGTGATCCTGTATGTGGTGATCCTGTATGTGGTGATCCTGTATGTGGTGATCCTGTATGTGGTGATACATTCAACACCAACATATTTTCCTAATCTCTTGTTTGATTGGTGCATGTTGTATGGTTGTTATCAAGAGTTGCTTATTAGTAACCTTGTCTGATGATATCATTAACAACTCTGCCCACCCATATTCTAAGCAATCACACACATATTTATATCACATCTTGTATCTGGTTGGTAGTCATCGTTGTTGTCCATGTTTCTCAGCTATACAGAATTATTGTCTAAACATTTGAGTGAAATATTCCTTGAGTTTAAGTATTGAAAACTTTGATTTATTTTGATGTGCATATATCATGAACAATGCGATGATCAAGTGAAGACATGTACTGCTTATCTTTTCTCCTTTCCTCCACTCCTCCCATCATTTACTCTCTCCCCTATCTTGGGAGCAGGAGGAGATCTACTAATGTCTGTTTTACAGAAGTACAAGACATACAGTTTGCTGCATATGTCTGTAGCATTCTTGTCTCCCATTGCCAAGGTTGCATTCTTGTCTCCCGTTGCCAAGGTTGCATTCTTGTCTCCCATTGCCAAGGTTGCATTCTTGTCTCCTGTTGCCAAGGTTGCATTCTTGTCTCCCATTGCCAAGGTTGCATTCTTGTCTCCCGTTGCCAAGGTTGCATTCTTGTCTCCCATTGCCAAGGTTGCATTCTTGTCTCCTGTTGCCAAGGTTGCATTCTTGTCTCCCATTGCCAAGGTTGCTAACAAATTACAGCTAAAAACCACTGTACTGTTTTCAAAATGAATAAAACATTGAAAAAAAGATGACATTGAGATTTTGAAATGTTTAGTTGTCCAAGATATTGTATGTAGTTAGCATGGGTGTGTTTTGTCACATCTTTAGTGCCATTTGAAGCCATCTGGTGCTTATCCTTTGGCGATGTGTCCAGTTTTAGCCAGCGTTTGCTGTGTTCGCTCTCCGTCAGCCTTTGGCTGTCCCCAGCAAGGCAAACTCCATCACATATAAAGCCCATCCAAACTACATCACACATAAAGCTCATCCAAACTAGCCCATCCAAACTACATCATACAAACATCTAGATCTCTCTCGCGATCGTTCTTAAGCCGTTTTTATAATTCTATTGTGATATATAGACAGCCAAACATCAAGAATGAATGTACTTGCACAGCTTTCAGTACTAATTGGAGCTCAGGTGCTTATCCTTCGGTGGTATGTTTGGTTTCAACCAGCGTTTACTGGGTTCGCTCTCCGTTATCCTTTTGCTGTCCCCTGCCAAAACTCACAAGGCAGCAGGCTACTATTTTCTTTCAGGGCAGCGATCCGTAGACGACCTGCCCTCCCGGGCTTATGAGCGCCATCTGCCCAGCGAACCGGTCGTTTTGTGAACACCTTGGTTTGCCGCCCGTCCAGGTACAGTTTGCTCCGCTAGCCTTTGATTGTCCCCAATCAAACTACAAGGCAGCAGTAGTTTCATGCGAGCAGGAACGCTCACTGGCTTTACCTCTGCTAGGCTTTCCAGTTCTGCACATTCGGGTGGTCCGCACACCCCGTGCCTTCCTTGCATGCCATGCCATGCTTGTCTGACCACCGGTGGGCCCACTCTTGCATCGCCCACATACGGGCCTTTCGTGCCTACCTTGCATGCCGTGTCATGCTCGCCTGCCATCGGCAGGCCCTCTCTTGCATCGCCAGCGTGCGTGCTCGCTTTGCGATGGTGCCTGCCTTATCGTCACCATCAGTTTTCGCCGTGCTCACGTTTGCCTGGGTTGTCTGATTTTGGGGCTTGTAATCGCCCTATGTGGGCCCACGTGCAATTCAACTCGACTCCCAGAATACTCATCGCTCAGAGAGAACATGCTCGGGCTCAATTTCGCCCGTATGGGTCAACATCTCTTCGATGGCTTTAAATCGTGCCCCCATCCCTGTGATAGGGGTCCGAGTTTCATCCTATGTGGGCCCTCGTGCAGCTCACCTCGACTCCCAGCATACTCATCGGCTCAAGAGAGAGCATGGGCGGACTCCGAGTTTCACTCCCGCGGTTCTCACGTTTATCCTTCCAGCTTTTCCCATCAGCCGGGAGAGACAAGCATTAATAGTCACTCTGGGAATTCACTCGTCTGTGTTGCAGGCGGATCCCATCTAGCGTGACTACCTTTGCATCTCTACTTGCCCCAGAGTAGCTCTCCCACGGCACCTGCCCTCTTAGCCAGACCGGAACTACCGTCTGTTACCAGGGTCACCACGTGGAGGTGAGGCAAGGGATTAGCGCCAGCTCACTAATCCTGGCGCGCCGTTGTTTTCTTGCGCCCTTGACCCCACATCTAGATCTGTGAGAAGCATCTCGATGTGAAATATATAGAAAATGACTGTCCTACCAACACCTGGACGCACGTAAATGCAATAGAAAATGACATAGGCGAGATCTTTCTCAATCTTAGTAACTACATGCTGAAAGGATTGTCAGTAGCAACAGATAGATTCTCTAACAAAATTAGAGCAGATGCCTGGAAAACTGCAGCTGAAACCTTAACTCTTAAACGTTCATGGGTTTTAAAAGTTTTTGGGTTATTTTTGAAGGCCTGCTCTTTTACTAGAAGCCATACGTACTCCATGAATTGAAAATATGCATGTTATATATGGTTGGGAAGCTAATTGAATGTGCTATCAAGATATGTGGTTTTAATATCGGTGTCATGTAATATGTGATATCGGTGACCTAATTTTGGTGATGCTAAAAATAGATTTTCGTGCAAATTTCAAATAATTATAGTCACAAAGAAGGAAAAAATAAGTATGAAATATATCATGAAAACTATTAACAGAGCCTCTTAGTGCCTTCATATTTACACAATATATCCAAACATGAAGTTGTTTGGACAATATATAAGGCAGTAATCAAGAAATTTATAACCTCTAAATATTTCCATATTTTGGAGACACCACTTAATGAATAAATAGAAAATGATGCAGAACTGGTCTAGTAAGCAGCCCATAAAGAACTAATACTTATAGTCTTGATGAGGACAGTAATCTGAGTCATTAGATGCCATTTTACAAGCAAATGTGTAACTTTTGACAAGCGAAATTGAAAATACGTCTGCAGAGATTATCCAAAATGGCGGCCGATCGGAAATGTCGGTGTAATAAAAGCATGCTCTTACCACTGAAGTCAGAAAAGGTTCACCTGAATGCCTAGGGACACCGTAGAAACAGCAACTAGGCTTTCATGCAAAAATCAATCAGATGCGTCAATCCAGGCTCCCTGACTACGCATGAATTCATAGCGGGTAAAGCCAGAAGACGAAGGGGAAAAAGCATGATTTAATCAACGAGATTATACATCTTAAAAATAAATAATATATATTTTTTTCAATTTATTATGGTAATATATGTTTTGTATTATAAAACATATATTATATGCATAGAAATGCATAAATAATACATAAATATGGCTAATTCCAGAGTCATGTAGCCATCTCATTTATAAATGAGATTTTCTTAGGACCCGAACGTTACAGGGTTAATTAAAGAGAAAACGCAAAAAGACAGTTCATTTGCTATGATGCTGGTCCATCACGGGTGATGATGACCACACACATTTTCATCTAAGGGAATGTAGTTGCGCTATGTTTGTCTGTGTGTGCGTAGATGACTAATGAGCCCGATACGGGCTTGAAATGTTCGTGTACAGTGTGGGCAAGGTGTACTTGCACTTGTGGGAAGTTTTACTGCCTTTCTGTTTTGACGTCTTTGCTCTATCCGTGCTGTTCTATCTGCCTCGCAGGCAGAAGAACCGTGTCGAAGAAGTGTGCGCCAGGCTGATCTGTCTTGAGCAGCATTCTCCCAGATGCTATAGTTGTAGCACGGTCATAGAAATGCGAAACTAAATGATCTATGACAAATACCATACAGTTTATATGAACAGTTTGATAAGAGATTTGCTTCTTTTGCCAGAAGCCATCTCTCCGTACAGATCAGCATCGGTGATCCAGCCGGATCAGGTGACCCAGCCATCTTAGTTGGCGGACAAGGGTAACTGTACTAAGAATTTCCGCGTATTCCTATATCACATTACTTGTTACTATCATTTCAATAGATATCTAGTATACGACTCAAGCAGCAGCACGTGGAATGCATTCATTATTGTCTACTGCATGCAACTTGTCTTCTTCTTCTCTTCCACCATTTACTTCTTTATAGAAGTGTTGGGGGGCGCGTAGTGATCTTGTGTGTGCTTGTTTTAAGGCACTTTGTAAGCTGATATTCTGCAACGTGTGCAAGGACAAAGATTCGTCGTCATAGAGTACGCTTTAACGTAAAGTACGTATAGAGCAGGCCGTCAGTACTGTATTTCATGACTCGATCTTGACAACCTGAGGCGGAGAACTTATTTATTTGAACATACTCAAGTTGATAATAAGTGGATTGACAGCATAAGTAAAAGTGGACATTCGGTAACAGCAATAACATTCAGAAGAAAGTCTTCAGTAGCCAGATGTGGCATAGACTGACACAGAAATCATTCTCATTAGTTCCTCAACGACATTGCTGTTCGTGAACAAAGAGAACAAGATGCGCATTATCTAATATACAGCAGACGTGCATGTCTATCTGTAGGGCGACCTGATCACCTAGACATGCTATTGACAATAGTACTGGTATGAAAACATTACACGGTTTATCTGTTGTAAGAAATTATGTACAAGACCAACATGAAATCTAATCTAGACATTGAACATTTCAAATACAGATAAATATCGATCAAAGCAAATATTTCTTTCTTTGCTATGTAGGAAATGTAAGCACGAGTCTTTCTTTGGTTACATCAGTCTCTTCTTGTCCTTCTTTGCGTTCGTTCTTTACGACCAATTTTCATCACTCTTTGTGATATGTTTGATCTTTGCCAAGAACCTGTATACGTTGCACATTGGTTTGGTAGGCCCCTAAACGCATAGACTTCTACATGTTTAGGACACATGTATCCGATTTCATCGGAACCTCCTTAGTCGCCTCTTACGACATGCGTGGCAGGTAACAGTGGTTCTATTCTTTACACCAAATAGACGAGACTGCAGTAAAACTATTTGATTGGCAAAACACGTAATCACAAAGTACTGTAGTTTTACAAATTACAAAAACAATGACAAATACAGCAACGTTTCGACCAACAAGGCCTTTATCAAGCAAACGAACAACAGACGGGACAGAAGTCTTAAGGATATGTTGGTACACAGTCGCCTTAAGTCCAATATCCAGACTCATTTTGGCACTGTCCAGTGTGGCCGTCGTCATTGCAACACGTGTGCTTATGTGATACAGACGCGTACTGTATGTTTTCCTTTAGCCACGTTTGTTATTGACGATGGTTTCACATGCAAGTCCCGTAATCTTATCTATGCCATTATCTGTAAGCGGTGTAACAAGGCTTATATCGGCGAGACAGGCAAGAGGCTCAGTGACCGATTCGCCCAACACTTGCGCGACATACGCCAATGCTCTGTGACCCCTGTAGTCACCCATTTCAATGATACTGGTCATTTAGGAGCTCACGGTGTCCAGGTCACAGCCATCCGATCATGTTCCTCGGATGATTGCAGTCGATTTTCTCTGGAGAATCTGTTGATTTCGTTGTATGGTACTTTGCGACGACGTGGACTCAACGTATTAGAGAAACGTTTTTGTGTAGTCGTCCATATATGTTTTTAAATTTGTCACTCCTGTTGTTCGTTTGCTTGATAAAGGCCTTGTTGGTCGAAACGTTGCTGTATTTTGTCATTGTTTTTGTAACTTGTAAAACTACAGTACTTTGTGATGACGTGTTTTGCCAATCAAATAGTTTTACTGCAGTCTCATCTATTTTGTGAATAGCTCAACGTATTACATTCCTATGCTTCTTAGTACTTTCTCTTCTCCATGCCTTGTAATCTATATGGGTATATGTTGCATGTATTCAAGTTATATATTTACTAGTTTTTTCATTGTTTCTCTTCTTTTCTATTTCTAGTTTTTATGTGTATTTTTGTGTTACATTTATTTCGTTATTCGTTTTTTTTCCCAGATTTTCATTAGAAACGTTTGTATGTAGTCGTCCATATGTGTTTTTAAAATTCGTCACCCCTGTTGTTCGTTTGCTTGATAAAGGCCTTGTTGGTCGAAACGTTGCTGTATTTTATTATTGTTTTTGTAATTTGTAAAACTACAGTACTTTGTGATTACGTGTTTTGCTATTCTTTACACCCAAAATTTGGGCCCCGGTATCCACTCGGGCGAGGTTACATCGAAACGTTGCTGTTTATCGTCACTGTTTCTGTATTTTGTAAAACTATAGTACTTTGTACGTGTTTTGCTAGAGTTTCTTCTGAAATTCTTTATCTCGTAGGGAATATGTCTTGCCTTTGTCATGCTCAAATCTTCTGTAACGTATTGAATCCATCTTCTCTGTGGTCTTCCCCATCATCATCAAGGTGCGTATCCTTTATAGGACGTTGCTATCTTTGCAGCACATCTGAAATTCACTCTGTCTCTAGCCAGTTCACCCACTTCGTCGATGGTCATGTTCATGGTTTCTTTAATATCTTGTAGCCATCTTCTTCTTGGTCTGCCTCTGCGTCCTGGGACCCTGTCCTCTAATATTGTTCTTTACAGGCCATCGTGACGCTTGATGTGACCAAAGTATCTAATTTTTATGTATAGTATTGTTTATCAGCCAATTCTCTTTAACATTTAATTCTTTCAGGACATCAGTGTTCTTTCTTTTTTCTGTCCAGGGTATTCGTAGGATCTTTCTGTAGCATTTAGTTTCGAAGAACTGGATTTTCGTTCTTGTTTTTTGTGTAATGGTCCATGTTTCACAACCATAAGTAGCCACTGGGAAAATGCATGTTCTCAATAAGTTCTTGGCAACATACAATCAGTAGTGGTCTTCCTATGTCTAAAATACTTCAACTTTTCATTCTTATTTGTAGCATCAGCAATTTTTTTTGAGTTCTGATAGATCTATTCGTTCTCTTCTCTGCCCATGGTATACGGAAGACTTTTCTGTAACACTTATAGTCAAGGCGCCCCCTCCCCGTCTAGTTAAATATCAACGTTTCATGGGGTTTCCTTGGCGTAGAGATAAGGTGCTCGCCTCTTGTTCCATATTCGGTTCGTTTCCCACTTGGAACGATCGGAATATTTTTCCAAGAGATCCCGGATCTCAATGTAGATGAAATGGAGTTCCTAGTTCAATCGGAGACGGGCGATAAAGCGGAGGTTTCGTGTTCAAGTTGAGGACGAAAAATAATCATTCTTCTTCTTCTTTTGTCGTCACACTGCTACCGGTTGTTGCCCAGTGTCGGTTTTCTGTTTTGTCTTGGCTTTCTGGTAGAGTCTGGATTGTTATCTTTGCTCTTTCACAGGATTCTGCTACGCCATCTAACCATCTTGTCCGTGGTCTTCCTCTTGCCTTCTTTCCGATGTTCTGTTGTAGAAGACTCTGTATACTGTGGAGTTTGGATGCATTCTTATTAAGTGGCCAAACCACTTCATTCTTTGTTTATCTATATAATTCAAGCACGGTTTTGTGCCAACTTTCTTCTTATGCTGATGTTGGTGATTCTGTCTTTTCTTGTGTTGTTGGTAACTTTTCTCAGGCAACGCATTTCACATGTAGTTATTTTTGTGACTGCGCTTTGCTCAATGTCCATGTTTGGCTCTGGCGGTTGAAAAAATAATCATTGGCGGTTGAAAAATTGAAGAGTAGACCTCATAGCAATAACACTCTTCACCATCTTTAAAGTTGCATTGGGGATCCTCGCCGGTGCTACAGAGTTCGTGCACTGTACCCTGAGAGCTCTATCTGTGTAAGAAAGAGATCAGAGCACACACGGTTATTCACAGAAGAGCAACGATCTTGGTTAATCAAATCACGTTTCCCATCCGTCTATAAGCTGTCACTAGGAATATTTGGGTATAATCGTTGTATCACATTAGTTCAATTTCATACTGAGTAGATTAACAACATTTTACAATAAATAAACATTAACTGCTTGCGGAGAATCCAAGTTATTATTAATCAAATGAAATAACTGAATCATAACATCGAGAAGTCTAGAACAGACTAGAGAACATGTCCATATAAGAACAAAGCTGGAAGTCTTGTCTGACCTTTGAACCGCAAGTTCGCGAAACATCTGGATCAGCGGCGGCTTGTCCGGAAGTGTCTGGATAGATATTGGCAATGTTTCCAGAAAAGAAACCATTATAATCCCCCAGTTATATAAGGCGATGTCGACTAGTCAAAATAATTCAATGTCGCATACAAGAAACGATCCATTACCTGACGGTTGGGAGATGTTATTCGACAGTTTCTCAGGGTGGCCATTTTTTGTTGACCACAACAAGAAAAATACCACCTGGACAGACCCACGTTTTAATAATATGATGGTAAGTTTCTAATAATATATAGTTAGTAATACTAATAGTTAGTTAGTAGTAATTAATTTAAAATTAACATTCGTTTAAAATTATATATTTGTATAACTTGTTAGTTTTCTAGGATAGGCTAATTTGATTCATTCAACAAAATGACGAATCCGTAGTTAACGATGCCGTGTTTTTCTTTCTCTTTTTAAGGCACGTACAAAATTGACTGAAAGAAAACAAACTTTAAGTATCATTATTTGTGACTTGTACAAGTATATGTATTTATAAACTTGCTTTAGTTTACAATGATACGACCTTAAAGACAAAACGGACAGTTTTAAGCTGAACATTAACTTTAAGGGGCAAACAAGTTCGCGAAATTTTGACTGAAGCATTCTCAGAGCGATTCTGGATTCGCGTCCTGTCATCGTCTGGCGGTGTCTTTTTTTCTACCCAAGTCCAAGTAGTAATAAGTTCTGCCTGTCGTTTTGGTGTAGTCCTATGTTCCATATGCCTGGCATATATTATATTACTGGTCCACTTCTAACTGACCCAACAAGTTCTACCTCTAGCCATCACCATGTTAGTACAAACTTGTAACTTATTCACTGTTCTTGATCTAGTACTTTATTATACTTTATATATCTCATTCCTGGCACTCAGATCACTCGACCACTTTCTTCTTCTTCTTCTTTGCATTCGTTCTTTAAGACCAATTTTAATCACTCTTTGTGATATGTTTGATCTTTGCCAAGAACGTGTATATGTTGCACATTGGTTTGGTAGGCTCCTAAACTCATAGATTTCTACATGTTTAGGACACATGCATCCGATTTCAGCCAAACCTCCATAGTCGCCTCTTACAACATGCATGTGTCAGGTAACAGTGGTTCTATTCTTTACACTCCAAATGTGGGCCACGGTAACCACTCGGGCGACTCGACTACTTCTAAATCCTGCATGTTGTATTGAGCAATATTATTGCCTAGAGATAACACTGCAAATTTCTCAATGCTAAATATGAAATTGAACTTGTGTCACAAACTTCTTACTTTCAACTCCCAACGCAGCACAGGTCTTCAACAAACTTCTTCCAGCTCTTTCTCTCTCTTGCCATCTCTTCCAGTTCTTTCCATGTTTTACCTATCCTTTTAATATGTCTCCAGCTCGCTTCTCCAGGTCTGTTTAGGTCTTCCCTACTCCGCTTTCCCTGCGAGTTCCAAAACAGTGCCTGTCTTGCAATGCTTCCTGTCGGTCTTCTCAATGTATTTTTTTACCCATCGCCAGCGTCTCTTCCGTAGCTCTTTCTCCGCTTGTAACTGCTTAGTTCTTTCTCTGAGTTCCTCGTTCGTAATCTTATCATACCATCTCAGTCCCTCTATTCTACGTAAACATCCATTTACGAAGGTCTGTAGTTTCTGGTGGTTTCTTTGTTGTCCTCCATGTTTCCGAGCCATAGAACAGCACTGACTTCACATTTGATTGAAAGATTCTCAGCTTTGTGTTTGTTTTTATCTCCTTTGGCTTCCATATCTTACTCAATACAGTAAAGTTTCCCCCTTGCTTGTTTTTCTTGACATCTTTGTTTGTTCCTCCTCCTGTGTCTATGTTACTACCAAGGTATGTGTATGATTCTACATCTTGTAGAGCTGTTTCCTCCAGCATAATCTGGTTTACATTTACTGCATTTATTCTCATGATCTTGGTATTTTCCTGTGTATTTTCAAACCTAGTTGCTGAGACTTATTATTTAGAATATTCATATTATCTTTAATATGTGCGTGATTGTGGGACAGCACTGCCAGATCATTTGCAAAATCCAGGTCCTCTAGTTGTTTCATAAGTGTCCATTGTATTCCAAATCTGTTGTTGATTTCATGATCCAATCTATGATCAACAAGAACAGGAATGGTTATAAGAGGCATCCCTGTCGCACCCCAGTTATTATCTATCTCAAAGGATTACGTCAATTGACTCATGGACCGCCGAGTGGTTACCAGGGCCCAAATTTGGGGTGTAAAGAATAGAACCACTGTTACCTGCCATGCATGTCATAAGAGACGACTAAGGAGGTTTGGCTGAAATCAGATGCATGTGTCCTAAACGTGTAGAAGTCTATGCGTTTATGGGCCTACCAAACCAATGTGCAGCGTATATACGTTCTTGGCAAAGATCAAACATATCACAAAGAGTGATTAAAATTGGTGGTAAAGAAGAGAAGAAGAAGAAGAGACCCTCATGGATGACCCTGCATTTCATTCCTTCATGTTTCCTTTGTTAAGTTTGCAGTCGGTCAAACTGAAGTATGTTTCCTTTATTAACCCAACAGGACTGCAGAGCTGATATATTGGTTCAGAGTAATGTTCATGATGTTACAAAACCGATATATCGGCTTTTGGATGTCTGTTGACGGAAACGAATGAATCTTCAAATCCCCTTTACTGAAGTTAAAAAATCTTCAGAAACAGAATGTTCTTATATGTAGGTACATTTCTACCTATTTTAAAAAAAAATTTGAAATAGGGAAAGCATGTGTTATTGTGTTAAAGCCGAGTCATATTTTTTTTTTAAACGATGTATCCGACATTTGCCAACCTTGTCATAACGACCAAAATCAGTTTATACAGTGCAATCTTGAGTATTGTTAGATCAAATTATAACGTGATAGTAATGAAGAATATTTAATTGATGGTAATAGTGACATTTTATTGTTTATGAAATGTAGTATTGATAGTTGTATGCCTAATGTTATAATTGCATCTAAAGAATGGGCGTTGCACAAACCATTTGTTGACATGTCCGAACTAAAAAATGATCATTATAAAAACTACTGCATGTAATTAGATGAAACTTATAGAATATGTTTGCACATGGATTATCTTTAACTGCTACTTCTGAAAACATCTATGAATATTAAGATGTAATAAAACCTGTGAGTATAAATATTTTGTAGGATTTTTTGTATTTTCAAAATAGTCATGCTACAATAATTTAATTTTCTCAAAGTAAATCACCTGATGTAAAATATTATTATATTAATGTATTCCACATCTAATTAGCAACAATTTATTATATAATATGTCATACTTTAGAGAAACAGTACTAGAGTTATAAAGATTTAAACTAATTGACATTAAATGTTGAATTGGAATTGCAAAATAAATGCATTCAGGCGTAAAAATAATACAGATCGAAAGGGTTAAGTTTGCAGTCGGTCAAACTGAAGCATGTTTCCTTTATTAAGTTTGCAGTTAGTCAAACTCTCTCCTTCTCGCGATTGTTCTTTTTGGCCATTTTGATCATTCTTATTGTGATATATAAACAGCCTTTGCCAAGAACATTTTTTAATGTCATATCATTAAGCGCCATTTGGAGCTCTGGTGCTTATCCTTTGGCAACATGTTCGGTTTCAGCCAGCGTTTACTGGGGTTGATCTCCGCCAGCCTTTTGTTGTTCTCAGCCTACTTGCAAGGCAGCAGGTTGCTATTTCCTTTAGGGTAGACAGCCTTCCCTCTCGGGTTGTTGAGCGTCATCTGCCCAGGTTACTTTTTTGGACTACTTGGTTTGCCTACCGTCCAGTTTTGTGTACAGTTTGCTCCAATAGCCTTTGATTGTCCCTAATCTAACTACAAGGCAGTAGTAGATCCTTGCGAGCGTAAACGAGCACTGGATTCAAGCCTCTGCTGGGATTTCCAGTTTTTTTTTGCACATTTGGGTGGTCCTCTTACCCCTAAGCTTGCCACACCCCCTTGTTGCTCCACCATCAGCGAGCGCCGTGCACACTTCACTATGCCTCCAAACAGTCCAGACAGAGCTTAACTCGGGCCCCCCACCTCTGGGCTAGAGTTTCGACCCACGCTGGCCCATGTCTCTTCGTTCAGCATTTCCCATCGACTGGGGGAGATGTGCATTAATAGTCACTCTGGGATACCGCTCATCTGGGTTGCGGATCTCATCAACGTGACTCTCTCGCGATCGTTCTTAAGGCCGTTTTTATCATTCTAATGTGATATATAAACAGTTTAATACCAAGAACGGGTATACGTTCACAACCTTCAGTACCAATTAGAGCTCTGTCAACGTGACTACAGCTGCATCACTACTTAGACCAGAGTAGCTCTCCTTCGATCCCTACCCGCTTAGCCAGACTGGAACCGTTGTCTGCTTCCAGGGTCACCACGTGGAGGTGGGTTGGTATCTTGATTAGTACCAGCTCACTAATCCTAACGCGGCGTTGTCCCTATGCGCCTTTGACCCCAGTCAGTCAAACTGAAGCATGTTTCCTTTATTAAGTTTGCAGTCGGTCAAACGGAAGCATGCATATTGCCAAAGCGAGCTTCATCTGTCCTGATCAGAGATTTGAAACCATAACAGTCCTTCAGAGTTTCTCTCTCATATGCCAGATTGCTCCTTCAATTTTCTCATGATGGTTCTAGCTATTTCTCAAAATATTTCTGTGATTAAAACCTGCTTACATTTTAAATATGTCACTCCTGTATGATCATATTGATGTACATCAAACTGAGATCTGTCTTGTTTCTTCTCTTCTCACAGGGCAGCAAGTATCAACACCCACATACCAGTTACAGTTATTATGACCCTGAGAAGACTGTAGAAATACCTATCAAATTTGAGAGGGGCACTGAATCACATAGAAAGAGTCGTCATCAGGCTGAGGATAACCATCATCCAGGAATATCTTCACAAACATTTGTTCCAAGAAAATGTGGACAACTTTGGGAGATACCCATTCAATTTGTTGGTGAAAAGAACACAACTCCGTTGTCTCATCAACAATCTCAGACACCTAGGAAGCCACCAAACTATCAGTCTTCACCTTCAGAATCTCAACCCAAAAGTCGACAGCACACATCTGTTTCTATTCCTATAATTCATGAAGACAGTGCACCGGTTCAAGCTGGTCCAAGTCCTCAACAATCTATGGATAGTCCAAAACCAATGACCAGCACACAAGATAGCCCAAAACCAATGACCAGCACACAAGATAACCCAAAACCAATGACCAGCACACAAGAAAAGCCCAAAACCAAAGACCAGCACACAAGATAGCCCAAAACCAATGACCAGCACACAAGATAGCCCAAAACCAAAGACCAGCTCACAAGATAGCCCATGTACAAGTAATGACCTCTCGCAGTCAGAACCACATCATCAGCAGAAGCCAACACCTGATGACAAACCAAATGTAGAGCAATCAGCACAGACTGTATCACAGGAACCACAACCACTGGAAGAACAAATTTCACAACCTCCTCAATCTGAAGAATGTTTAGAAGATCTGGAACAAGTTCCTCATTCAAAATTGTGTCCAGAAGAACAAGAACAAGTTCTTCAATCTGATGGCATAGAAGAAAAAGCCTTTGAAATTATAAATAGCATCATGAGTGAAGTGAAAGGCTTTGAAGAACAAGTGAACACTTTTAAAGGTGTAAAAAAAGACAAAGAATACCGATACTTGGAAGAAATGCTGACAAGAAGTTTACTCAAACTGGATTCTGTGGAATCTGGGTCGTATGAATCTGTACGGCAGGCTAGAAAACAAGCTGTCCGGTACATCGAGGCTGCTATAGGTTTACTTGAGTTGAAGTCTCTTGCATCTGTTGCCGAGACCAGTGGTAATTCAAATGATAGCTTGAACATTGAACAAATGGATGCATAAATATATAGGAAGACACTTGCCGATGATCTTGGAAAAATGTTCAAGATAAATGTTGGCAGTGTGTGTTAGTTAACTTACTGTTGGTTTTGTTCACTGTGATAAGTTTGTGACATATTGCCGCTATGTTGATTGAATATTATATTAAAATAAAAGTATGTTTGCAATAACTACATTCATTTTGTGTTTGTTTTGTAAGCAACAACTTTGTGCAAGCTGTTGTGAGAATAGCTTTTGAAAGGAATGAATGTAATTGATTGATGATCCTGAGTGCTTGATGTTGTACTCTACCAGTGTCTGCTGGTGTGAGTTGGCAGCTGAAGCCCATGCTGTTGAGCCAAACTCTAGGTGGGATCTTATTGTTCCGCTATAAACTTTCTTAAGTGTGTGTTCATTAGCTCCCGAGTTGGTACCTGCCAGTTTTCTGAGTAGTCCAATTTTTCTTCTGGATTTTTCTTCTGTGATTTCTATATGTTTGTTGCATGTGAGTCGTTTATCAAATGTAATCCCTAGAAAAGCTTTCTTCTTGTATTGGGGTTGTTTCTATGTGTATGTTGGATGCTTTGTCCCTGGGGTAGAGCGAGAACAGTGTTGTGGAGGTTATGTCTGTGTTGATTGTAACGTACCACTTCTGTGCCCATTTCATAAGTTTATCTGCTGCTCGTTGTATTCTACTAGTTGCAGATGTTGTGTGTTCGTCTGCGCACCATAGCACTAAATCGTCTGCATATAAAGCAGCCTTCACTCCTGCTGGTAGATCCTTTACTATGTCGTTGATGTAGACAAGGAAGAGAGTTGGAGACATAATTCCTCCTTGAGGTACCCCCTGATGCAGTAAAACCTTTTTGCTCTGGAGCATCAAGTGTGACTCTGGTTCTTCTGTTGTGCAAGAATGATTGGATCCATCCTGTTGCCTTGGATTCCATTTCTTTTAAGTTTTGTCATAAGACCATCTTTTCACACCTTATCAAAGGTCTGTTTGAAGTCCACCCATAATGTTAGGACCTTTTTTTCTCCTGAAAGGCATCTCCACCGGCCTGGGCTACATAGGTAACTTGGTCTTCTATGCTATGGCATTCCCTAAATCCTGGTTACTCCAGAACCAAAATCTGCTCAGATTCTAAAAACCATTTCATTCTGTTGTTGATTCTTTCCATGGTTTTACCAACACAGCTTGTCAGACTGATTGGTCGATAACTTGAAGCCTTAGATCTGTACTTTCCTTTCTTTAGTATAGGTAATGTGATGGCTTCTATCCAGATTTGAGAGACTATACCTTTCTCAAAGCTGTGGTTTATTATTTCTAGCAACTTTATCCTAGCTACTACGCTCAGATTAATGAGCATTTCATTGCTGATTTTGTCTGGCTAAGCTCAGATTAATGAGCATTTCATTGCTGATTTTGTCTGGCTAAACTCAGATTAATTGAGCATTTCATTGCTGATTTTGCCTGCCTAAGCTCAGATTAATGAGCATTTAATTCCTGATTTTGTCTGGCTAAGCTCAGACGGTAGTGTGGTTGATCACGAACCCAAGCGTACCTGGTTCAAACCCCACGGTGGGCAAGTTTGGAAGCAGATTCGTTTCCGTGGGATTTTTACAAAAGTAAAAATAGACCTCACTGTTCAGAAAGCAATGGCAAACTACTGAACGTATAAGTGGTGCCTAGAAAATCAACGACTCATTTACTGTGGTTGATGGCTACGTCCTTTAGGATATGCCACGATTTTCATTTCAAGCTCAGATTAATTGAGAATTTCATTTGCTGATTTTGTCAGGGCTAGGTGACTCTTTGTATCATCATATAAGTCATAATAAAATTAATTAATATAAAACATAACATCATCAGGTACCGGCTGGCGTAGGCGATCATGGATCTCCACAAATCGCTGTCGTTGGTGTTTGCTATCAACTCAGATGTTGACGCTCTACTGTGCCATGAAGTCAGGCTATCCAAAATTATCTCTCTCTGTCTTCCTCTGTCTCGTCTACCCTCGATTTTACCGGTTGTCACAATGTGTTCTAAACCTCCTCCTCATCACATGCCCAAAAATGATGACTGCCTCTTTCTTATATTGATGATAAGCTTTCTCTGTGTCTTGATCTCATTCAACACCTCAACATTAGTCATTTTAACAGTCCATGGGATTTTCATCATTCTTCTGTAAAACCACATATCTGTGGCCCTCAGATATTTTTCGATCTGTGTGTTCATTGTCCATGACTCCCATCTGTATGTCAGTATTGGTTCTATGTAGCACTGAATAACTCACATTCTGATCGCTATTGACAAGGTCTTGTCACAGATAATGCTTCACATTTTCAGAAATGATGTTTTCTGCCCTATTCTGCTCTTTATTTCTGATCTACCATCCGATGTTACCAGGACTGAGATACAGTGTATTTAAATTGCTGCACTTGTCTTAGCTCAGTCCCATTTACTATGATGGTGTATTTTGTCAAAGTCTGCTTTTTTTATATGATTATAACTTCTGTCTTCTTAGTATTCAAACCTTTGTTTTAACAACCTAAGAGTCCTTTGTTGTTACTTTCTGTCACAACCTTACCATTATTAGAGAAAAGCAGAACATGGGAGCACAGAGAACGTACACACAGCTTTCGGTATGACACAGCAAAGTGTGACACTATCAGCAAAATCAGGCGGATATCACACTGGAATCTAAAATGATAAAATAACAGAGCAGTTCACCTATTTAGGTAAATAGTGAAACACGTACAAACAAAGTACTATAGTTTTACAAAATACAGAAACAGTGACGATAAACAGCAACGTTTCGACCAACAAGGCCTTTATCAAGCAAACGAACAAACAGGAGTGACAAATTAAAATGAAACACAAATGGACGACCAAATACAAACTTATCTAAGGAAAATCTGGAATAAATATATAACTTGAATACATGCAACATATACCCATATAGATTACAAAGCATGGGAAGAGAAAGTACTAAGAAGCATAAGAATGTAATATGTTGAGCCCACGTGGTCGCAAGGTACCATACAAAGAAATCAACCGATTCTCCAGAGCAAATCGACTACGATCATCAGAGGAACATGATCGGATGGCTGTGACCTGGACATCGCAAGCTCCTGAATGGCCAGTATCATTGAAATGGGTGGCTACATGGGTCACATAGCATTGGCGTATATCGCGCAAGTGTTGGGCGAATCGGTCACTGAGTCTCCTGCCGGTTTCCCAATATAGGCCTTGTTGCACCGCTTGCAGATAATGGCATAGATGATATTACGGGACTCGCACGTGAAACTGTCTTCAACAACGAACGTGGCTTTTGGAAAAGACACCGTGCGGGTCTGTATGACATAAGCACAAGTGTTGCAGGCCGACGGCCACACTGGATGGTGCCAAAATGACTCTGGATATTAGGCTTGAGGCAACTGTGAACCAACATATCCTTAAGGCTTCTGTCCGTCTGTACGCCACCAAAGGATAGTGTTGGAAGATTGAACGTGTCTCAGGATCAGACTTAAGAATGGAGAGATGACGGAATAAGACTTTCTTCACAAGGGAACTATGAGGGTGGAAAGTTAAGACAAGTTTCACCCTGTCAGAATTGGAAGTTCTATGCTGGTTAGAGAGAGCCTCTGGCGAGAAATTTGCTGAACGCGCCGCATAGCAGAAGCAAGCACCTTATCCGGGTATAAGCGCTTACGAAAGAAATCCAGCATCTCGTGAGCTCTATCGAGAAAATCGTCGTCCTCGCTACAGAGGCGACGAAGGCGCAAGAGTTGAGAGAATGGTAAAGAGTCACGACAAGCCTGGGAATGGGAAGAGGTATAAAGAAGAAAACTATGTGCATCAGTAGGCTTGTAGTATATTGATGTAGTGATGGTGGATAGGCCTACAGTACCTATTTAGGTAGCAATTTTGATTGTTAAAAAGAAAATTATGATACGAATTGGCAAAGCAACATTTAGCTTTTAAAAGTCTAAATAAAATATGGAACTGCAAGTCTTATAGTATTAAAACTAAATTACGAATTTTCAATTCAAATGTTGTATCAATCCTAACATATGCCATCGAGAGTTGGAAAATAACTAAAGATATAGAAAGCAAGTTGAATGCATTTGAAAATAGATGTCCCGAAAAATAATGAATATAAAATGGAACGAATTCAGAAGTAATGAAATCAGAGAAATGTCTGGTCAACCACTTGTAACAACTGTTATAAGAAAGAGAAGATGGAAATATGTTGGATACACCTTGAGTAGAAATGATCAACGAATATCAAAGCAGGCATTGAAGTGGAATGCAAAGAGTTTAAGAAAGAGAGGACAATCCAAGGAGACCCTGAAACAAACTTTGCTGAGAGAGGCAAGAAATATCGGTCTCAATTCCATGGAGGAGATTGAGTGAGTTTCCCAGGATATAGCGGTATGGAGAAATTGCTTGCAGGCCCTATGTAACGCATAACGGTATGAGAGTTGTTATTATTATTTATCTTCTGTATCCTGTTATTTTCTGTCAACTTATTTTATTGGAAGTTACTATCTGTCTCAAGGCACTTAAAACATGTTTTTTAGTTCTTATTCTCTTTTTCTATTGCCCAATATTTTATTGGTTAGTAAGGATCATCATAACAACACTCCGACCAGATGCATATTTGCTTTGATCTCCTCCCAATGTCTTTATAAGCTTTCTCAACAACTGATGACACCCATTCTGCATCAATTATTAACCAAATGTCTCATGTCTTTAACAAAGTACTCATGTCTGAAAGTTTCCATTTTCACTTCAATCTCCTTTACTCTGGATAGGAATGGTGATTTATTATTGTTTTTCAGTTTTCTTTAAGACCTGCTAGTTTATGGCAATGATGATGTCTGCACTATTGTTGAATATATGACGTATTAAAATGTTAGACACGTCAGTTGTAGGGGAAATTGATCGTGAACGGAATTGCATAATATTATATAGGATAAGAATAATTTTGCAGTGGTTGCAAGATAGTTGAATCTAGCTTGAAATAAAATCTGTGACTCCGTATGCTTATCTCTATTTGTTTCGGCGCTGATTTAGATGTATCGGAATCTCAGCGTCTTCAAATTGAAATCAATACAGCCACACATTATTTTCCATTCTTTACGTGTGATTACTTCAAAAATGTTGTATTTTGTAATCAAACTGTTTTAATACATACAGCACGTGCTATTTAAAAGAATATAATAAAAAATGGCAGTTTTATAGTTTAGAATGATGATTATTTCCATACATTATAAATATTTGGTATATATCTGGAAAAAATGCACCAGTTTGATTGATTTCATATTTGTCCACATCAGCGAGTCGGCTACTGTCAACGTGAAACTGGCAAGATAGGATGGCACCCAGGAGACCAAAGAGCTCAAAGAATCCGCCCATTTTTAGCAGTGAATTTATTATTCAGAATCATGCTGATATTGTATCATGTGTTGCCATGGTCTTCGTCGTTGGACTCATGTTTCAGGTAATGCTGCAAGTCTGAATATTACAGTAATTTAGTGTAATAATTGTAATTCGTAAGTAATCACAGCTGCTACAATTCAATTCTCAAATCCTGGTTGAAATCCTGTGTGACTAATTTGACTTAACCAATACATTACTCATTTACGAGTCATGTCAAAGGTGATCATTCACTTCCAGCAGATGGCGAAAAGGGCATGATAATTGTTTCTATGACTTTGATTTCTATGGTCATACTCATACACTCAAGAATTCTGTGGAAACTCACTTCTCAGTCACTGCTTTTTGTTTGTCCTGAGTGCATTTGATTCAAAATTCCGGTAGCATTACTAGTACGTGACACTAGTGGCAGTACAGCTCCTTCATCATTTGTTGTTATGACATGATCCAACAGTATGTCATTGAGGGACTAGTGTATATCTTTACTTTCAAAAAGGGTTTTAAAGCCGAAAGATTGACTTCATTGCACCGGGTTTTACCCCTTATGGCTTGGTCCTCTCCGCAGAAATGGCAAGCCACCTGCCGAGAGTATTGCGCAAAGCACGAACTCCATAGCTCCAGCAACAATCCTAGGGTCTCTGGAAAAAACTGCACTCGTGAACAGAACGGCGCGGTCCGGATTCGAACCCACGATCTTTGTTTTCATATATCTCGTATATATCACATGTAGTTATAAGTTTATATAACCACCATAAGTTCTTTCATTTTCCAGCTCATCGACTATTTCATTGTATTAAGTAATCATACTGGAGCCATAGGAGCATGAAGAAAGATAACAAGGCAGTGCCAGGATAAGAAAGCTGACTAAGACCACACCCAACCCAATGAGGGCCCTGTAAACAGATTACAATCGGACAAAGCGGAAAGGGATCAAAGGAGAGGCTATCCATGTTATGTGGAAATGGTGTACGTTGTTCTCGGGTGGTCTCTGTAGCGTAGGGTAAGGTGCTCGCCTCTGTACAAAGGTACGCAGCTTGCTCCAGAGATCCTTGATTTCAATGTAGGTGAGATTTAGTCTATTGGAGGACACTAAAAATAGAGGTCTTGTGTTCAAGTTATCACGTAAAAGAACACTTGGCAGTTGAAATTCATTAAGAATTGACCGCAAAGCTGATGTCCTGGTTAATTTCATAAAAAAGGGTTCAAATAAAATTTCAACTAAATTTCCTCCATCTTAAAAATTACATTGAGCACCTCGAGGACGGAGTTTGTGCATTGTCGCTGAGATTTTCCTGTGTAAGAAATGTTGAAATACACATGGATATTCACCTGTGCAATGATGATGGTCCTATCATCAACCAGTCAGTGTAATTGGCTCGGTGCATGGTATGAGAATGACCTGCGCATCAGATGGACAATACCTCTAGAGTGACAGCGACTACACAAATTCTCTGGTCTGCATCTATATATCTTGGGCTCACCATTTGTGCTCTCTGCATTCCTTTTCGGTGAGGCAAATGTTTTTGTCCCAAAATGGATCATTGAGCATGTTCTTAACACTTTCGCTGTCACCCATTTTTCAACCAAGTCTGGCTCACTGCCACACTATTTTTGGGCATGATCAGTTTTCGGGGGATAATTTCAAAAATCAAAAAAATAAACTTAGGACTTTGAGACTATGGGATAATGTTCATATATGAATGACCTGTCTCTATGTACAGTATATTCTTCACAATCCACAAGCTATTGCTGCAACTGCTATTGGCGCCACTCCCCATACCTATCCACAGTATGATCGCCCTTGTTTTTCGAGGTAAGGGTCCATCACCTACTCCTGTACCCCTGGGAATATCTGCTATTGATCTATAAACATCGTCACTTGAATCAAAGTCCAAATTTATATCACATTCAGAGCCCATTTTATCACTGGCTAAGAAGTCTGAGTCATTTTGTACCTGACTATCATTAGTTACATAGCCCATTTTGAAAATCATTGGTTTCTTATGAAAAAATTCATTTAAAATCGGACCTATTGTACTTTTAACACGTGCATGCTAGATCCTCCATTTTGGAGAGCTTTTCTAAACAATACAGAAATATTGCGTTAATGTAATACAGTGTACGGTCAGCGAAACTCCCCATGAAAATAAGATGTACCCCCTTAACGACAAAAGTCAACCATGGTAGTGAAAGGGAGTTTGTGTTTTGTCGGTCGTGGCAGCGAAAGTGTTAATCCAGAACAGTCTTGCAGCAGCACAACATAAGCTTGTGCATACTCTGTGGCATATATCATAAACAAGTGGTTGAAAAGTGTTGAATTAAAAAGCAAACGCTAACCAGTGTTTAACTGGTAGCTCAAAACTGGAGATTAGGTTTTCCTCAAGCATGATAGCTAGACAATACTGATGTTGTTTTTCATTAGTTTGTCTTCTATGCTCCAATAGAAGAATGAAGCCACCACTCAAGTGGACTTCCTTGTAGGAAACCTGCACCAAAGCATATGTATGCTCTTATATTGGTGGTTTCAGCACTGAAATCTGAAAGAAACAGAACTAAGTGATCTCAGGTCAACCGTAGCCCAGTTATCCCATGAATCTGAGAGAGTAGTAAACCCTCACACTGCAAGATCAAAGGGAATGAAGATGCTGACAGACTGGCTAAAGAGGGAGCAGAAATGCCCCAAAAACGAACCTGGTTAGCTATTAAGAAGCAAAAACCATCACCACAGGGCAAAATGGGATAAAGAACACCCAAAACACAACAAGAATGATGGATATTACCAACTGTCAGAAGGGACCAGACAGCCATACTTCGCCTCTGGATGGGTCACAACAGAATGAGACACCACCTGTACACTAAATTCAAGATAGGCACCAACAACCTGTGCCCCTGTGGCTTGGCGAGTATGACAACAGAACACATCCAACAGAACTGCCCCCAGTATGCAGACCTGAGAAGAAAGAGGTGGCCCACTTATACCAGCATCCAAGACAAACTGTATGGCGTGGCTGATAATCTGAGGCAGACTTCTGCCTTTATTAGAGAATCCGTAATCCCAATCTAGTGAGAATGCAGAAGAAGAAATATTGGTCGTTTGTAGCAAATTGTTTTAGTTAAGTTTGTTAATACCATGTACACACCTCATAGTTTATATTGTTGATGCAACTGTTTGACTTAACTGTCACTATGTCCATTTATGACTTGCAGGCCACATCTCCAGTAGCTAGCTTGTTCATCATGATGCAGTACAAGTTGTCAGTCAATGGTAGGTACTAGGGACCACTGAAAATGAAAATCGTGGCATATCCCAAAGGACGTAGCCATCAACCACAGTGTCTGATATTCAAGTGATATTCATGAAACTATACAGAGAAATTCTCTGCTTTAATTAAATAGCAAGAGCGTGCATATTGCAATTTAAAGCTCTTGGATGTACTTCCAGACTCACAACCTGTCAGTATTCTAAGTCTTGCATAAGACTCAAGTAGTAGCGTGTCCCTTGCGGAACGTCACATTCATCACAGCCCGCCCAAAAAGCTCTCTATCTCTTGTCTTCCAGCGTTGTGTTCAAGGTTTCTTTGTCCTACTGCCACCTTCGTCTTGGTTGTCCCTGCCTCATTTTCCAGGAACCATGCCTTCCATTACCTTTCTCTCCAGACCACTGGTGGCGTTTAATGTGACCAAAATATTTCATCTTCCGGGACATGATGTTATTTATGAGCCAATGCTCCTTGATATGCAGGTCTTGTAGGATGTCTTTGTTTCTTCTTCTTCTCTGTCCAGGATGTTCCAAGAACTTTTCTATAGCACCAAGTTTCAAAAACTTCAAATTTTATTCTTTAATGTTTGTGTTATGGTCCACGATTCGCATCCATATGTTGCCACAGTGAACATGCATGTTCTCAGAAGTCTTACTTTTGTTGCTTTGCTTGTGTTGTGTCATAGTTTCTTCCTGCTGACCACCCTCTGAAAAGCCATGTCTAGTCTTCTAACTTCTTTCGTACAATCTCCATTGTTGGTAATTATAGAGTCAAGATATTCAAAATCTGTGATGTTCTTCAATATTGATGGTAATTTTGGGTTGAGATTTTGCTTTTTGATTGGACACAGTGTTAGTTTTCTTTATATTCAGAAAAAGGTTATGATCTTTGCTGTGCTTCTATAATACAGAGAAAAACTCTGGTAAAGGGGTGAGAGTTCAAGGATTTAGATCTGTTTCTAGACTTGAGCATAACGCAGTCAAGTTATATGAAATAAATAACGACTGCCAGCATGCTAAGGCTATATTTCAAACGGGCCTAGTTGCACGCCAGACGGAGAAGCTGGAAGGAAAAAACAGAGTCCTTAAACATTGTAAGAGATACCAGGAAACTGTGGAAGCTGGTAAAACAACTTAATGATGAAGGTACAAGGAGAAATCTAACGATTGCATTGAACAAAGATGGAAACATCCTCACAGGAAAACAGGCAGCTGATCATTTTGCAGACTCCTTTGCTAAAGACAGCAATATTGAAATTAGCACAATGAAACAGCAAGAGATTCATAAGAAAAAGCAAAATGCAGAACAAGATGAAACTATACCTGAAGTTATGAAGACCCCAATCATATTTGAAGAACTAGAACTGGCAATATCCAAATTAAAATTGAGAAAATCACCAGGAGCTGATGGAGTGTTCAATGAGATGATTAAGAACTTGGGAACTGCAGCAAAAACAAAGCTACTGCAGATTTACAATAATTGTTGGATCATGGGTCAAGTTCCACAGACCTGGAGAGAAACAATCATGATACATCTCTCGAAACCTGGAAAAGATAGTTCTGCTGCCTGCAGCTACTGACCAATCGGTCTTACAGGTTGTCTCTGCAAAACAATGGAACGTATAATCAATCTCCGACTGCAGTGGTATCTTGAAAGTGAAAACATTCTTGTGTCACAGCAGGCAGGTTTCATGCAGTGCTACTCTACTGAAGACCAAGCAATGTACCTTTCTCAGGAGATTGAGTATGCGTCCAAGATAAGAAACTGGTACTAGCGACATGGATAGACCTAAGGAAAGCCTTTGAGGTTTGGAAAGAAGGACTGCTGAAGAAACTTGTGAAATTGTAGAATAAAGGGTAGGATGTACTTTCTTCTTTCTATCTTTTCTTCAATCCTGTTTGCCTCACAGCGTCGGGCCAAGAAGAGATTTTCTCCAATCCTGTTTGCCTCACAGCATCGGGTCAAGAAGAGATTTTCTCCAATCCTGTTTGCCTCACAGCGTCGGGTCAAGAAGAGATTTTCTCCAATCCTGTTTGCCTCACAGCGTCGGGTCAAGAAGAGATTTTCTCCAATCCTGTTTGCCTCACAGCATCAGGTCATGAAGAGATTTCTAAAGCAGGCCCTTGTGTGCGCTTCATAGATAGTGTCTTTCATCGCCTCTGTTATCTCTGAGGTCCATCTTTTGCATGGCCGGCCTTTTACTTTGTACCCATTGTATTGGAGCAGCATTGCTCTTTGAGGTGCACTGTCTGTTGGTAATCTGCTTACGGGCCGAACCATTTAATTGGTTGTTTCTTGATGAAGTCTAGTACTGATGTTGTGCCCACTTTTTTCCTGATGTCTTCATTTCGAAACTGGTCTCTTCTTGTTACACCCAGCATTCTGCCTAGACACTTCATCTCTGTCGTGACTGGTTTTCTTCTATCATTTGTTGTCAGCGTCCAGGTTTGGCACTGGTAACATGATGTGGGGAGAAAGATTGTGTTGAACATTGCTCTTTTTGTGTCATGGTGACATGTTTGCATTTTAAAATTGGCGTCTTTTGTCCTATCATTTGATTTGTTTTGTTGCATCTGTGTTGAATTTCATTAGTTATTCTTGTTAGTCTTGTTATTCTTGTTAGCTAGTCTTTTACTTGTTTTAATGGACGATTGTCGATGGAGATATTGGTAGCACTTTCCTCTCTGGCGAATGTTATTACTTCTGTTTTGTCGATGTTTATTCTCATGTTGTATTCATTACATGCTAACTGGAGACTGTTAATGTGTTGTTGTAGCTGTTCTTCTGTTGTTGATATGATTGCCTGATCATCTGCAAAAAGAAATTCATTTAAGAATTCTCCAAGGTTGTTTTCTTCGCTGGTGTTAGCTATTTTACAGATTTGGTCAATATCTATCGAGATGAACAGCAGATAGTACAATAGTTGTGACTGCATAAGTAATTATATAATATCTAGTTTGTGACTGTATAAGTTTACAATATCTGGTTTGTGACTGTATAAGTTTACAATATCTAGTTTGTGACTGTATAAGTAAGTGTGCAAGTACTCAAACTTTCAATGTGTTTCAGTTATATTGCTCAATATTAGTTCAAACATTTATTTCATGTTTATCAGTCTGGCATTAGATGAGCTTGCTATCACTTGTTGAAGCATGGGAAAAGTTCCCTCAGATTTTCTATCAGTTGGGGAAAAGTTCTCTCAGATTCTCTATAAGTTGGGGAAAAGTTCCTCAGAAACTCTATCAGTTGGGGAAAAGTTCCTCAGAAACTCTATCAGTTGGGAAAAGTTCCCTCAGATTTTCTATCAGTTGGGAAAAGTTCCTCAGAAACTCTATCAGTTGGGGAAAGTTCCTCAGATTCCTTATCAGTTGGGAAAAGTTCCTCAGATTCTCTATCAGTTGGGGAAAAATTCCCTCAGATTCTCTATCAGTTGGGGAAAAGTTCCCTCAGATTCTCTATCAGTTGGGGAAAAGTTCCTCAGATTCTCTATCAGTTGGGAAAAGTTCCTTAGATTCTCTATCAGTTGGGGAAAAGTTCCTCCAGATTCTCTATCAGTTGGGGAAAAGTTCCCTTAGATTCAGTCATTTATTTGGATTTCTGAATCAAAATTTCAATGATAAATATTTGAATCATTGTCTAAGGTATCGTGAAACATTTCTATAGCTTTCAAATAGGTCTAGGTACCATGTTTGAGTATAATATTCCTCAACTGAGTGCTGAAGAATGATAGAACAAGATATGTCCAAACTTTCCACCTTCCTTATAACGTGTCTATAAAAGATCTTGCGCATGTTCTGGTCAAATCTATTACTATAATCCTTAATATCCAGATGTGCTGTCCGATTATACACAGCCTCAGTTTACATCCAATATTCACCATATTTCGTTCAAATATTTTTCAATCTAAATTTAGATCAGCTAAAGAAACAGTTTCGAAATTTTAAAAATAAATAAAATTGAATTCTTGATGTTTGATCCAACATTTAAATCCGCCATATTTGTTACATTCGGTAGGAAAAACATGGTGAAGAAAGATTACAAGTCGAAGGGATATAATCTCGAAATTGAAAGATGGTTCTACAACATAAGCATGGATTACGTCCCTTAACGTGCCACCATGTTACCACTGACCAAAAAAATATAATGAAATTTTCAATGATTGAAGACCTTATTTACACACACACTCACACACACACAAAACCCATCAGTTGCGTTTTTCGACTTGCATTGATTTGCGCAAAATGTATAATTTTCATGTCATTATAACTTCACCTTTCTGTTTCAAACTACACTATAGAAATTTTAAAATAATTATTCTGTTAAATTTAAAAATAATTATTGTGTTTTGTCAACATTCCGCAGGTCATGTTTATTATTATTATTAAAATATGAAATGCCACCTAAGAAAAGAACACTACTCAATCAGACTGAAGAAAGCAAAGATGCTACTTTGATTAGATGTGAAACATGAGAACAACCGAACGTTAGAATCATTTATCAATGACATAGCTGATTCAAACCACTTCTTAAAAATATCAAAATACAATTCATGCTTTTAGATGACATCTTTTGGAACGGATTCACCAATTCCTCATCAAGGATTACTAACAACTTTCATCCGTGCGAAGTCAGGTTAATTAGCTAGTACTAGATATAACCAAAAGATGTTGCACATGTTCAGGCCAAATACTAATGCATGTTCAGACCAAATACTAACGCATGTTCAGACCAAATACTAATGCATGTCCAGACCAAATACTAATGCATGTTCAGGCCAAATACTAATGCATGTTCAGACCAAATACTAATGCATGTTCAGGCCAAATACTAATGCATGTTCAGACCAAATACTAATGCATGTTCAGACCAAATACTAATGCATGTTCAGACCAAATAGTAATGCATGTTCAGACCAAATAGTAATGCATGTTCAAGCCAAATACTAATGCATGTTCAGGTCAAATACTAACGCATGTTCAGGTCAAATATTAACTCATGTTCAGGCCAAATACTAACACATGTTCAGGTCAAATACTAACGCATGTTCAGACCAAATACTAACGCATGTTCAGACCAAATACTAACGCATGTCCAGGCCAAATACTAACGCATGTTCAGACCAAATACTAACGCATGTTCAGGCCAAATACTAACGCATGTTCAGGCCAAATACTAACGCATGTCCAGGCCAAATACTAACGCATGTTCAGGTCAAATACTAGATATAACCAAAAGATGTTACACATGTTCAGGCCAAATACTAATGCATGTTCAGGCCAAATACTAATGCATGTTCAGGCCAAATACTAGAGATATAACCAAAAGATGTTACACATGTTCAGATCAAATACTAGAGATATAACCAAAAAAGATGGTATGCTTTGATGGACTTGATTTTACAAGTGTTAACTTGACAGATTCAGCCAATGTGGAACATATCTACTACTCAACTGGTAGCAAAGACCTGTTTGCAGTTGTCTTTTATGCTCTTATCGGCATCGTAGTCCATGCTGTTATTCAGGAATATGTTCTAGATGTGAGTATACGTTTGTCTACCTCTCTCTCTCTCTGTCATCTATCTCTCTCTGTCTCTCTCTCTCTCTGTCATCTACCTCTCTCTGTCATCTACCTCTTTTCTGTCATCTACCTCTCTCTCTGTCATCTACCTCTCTCTGTCATCTACCTCTCTCTGTCATCTACCTCTCTCTGTTATCTACCTCTCTCTCTGTTATCTACCTCTCTCTCTGTTATCTACCTCTCTCTGTTATCTACCTCTCTCTCTGTCATCTACCTCTCTCTCTGTCATCTACCTCTCTCTCTGTCATCTACCTCTCTCTGTCATCTACCTCTCTCTCTGTCATCTAAATTGGCACATTTGTCGAGGATTCCCAAACGATGGCCATCAGACACAAAGTCGCACATGTAAAAGCTTATCTGAGCGTTTCTGCTGACAAAAATCATCCTCTGCACACATCAATAAATGAAAACAAGGGCAGGCCATTGAAGAGAGGCCAATCCTGGATGGCCGAGGCAGAGGGTGTTATTAAACAGGTCTGTACTCTAGATGAGCTGAGACATGGTGAAGAATGGATGCCTATATCAGAGGATATGACTGCTTACACCATGGTTGTCAGTACACTTGGGAGACGCTGTAGAGAATGGGCCCAGCGTCTTCAATGCGGAGATTCTTGCACTCGTGGATGAGCACTCCCATCCAGATGATATCATTATCTACACCGATGGCTCTGTCAGACGCGGAACCAGATCATCGTGGGCTTATTCAGCACAGCGAAATGGTCGCACACTTCATGAGGAATTCGGCGCTTTGAGACAACGACATCGAGCATGACTATGAAGATCACTGCTGCCTCCAGGGCTCTGTCATGGGTGGCTGAGCAACAGGTTACCCATACGATCATCATATCAGACTCGATGAGTATGCTTCAACTGATTGCATCTGGAAGTATGCGGGTGGAATGGGTGAACAGCATTCGGAGATCACATCTCAAGAAAATGACTTGGCTGTACACGCCTGGACATGCTGGAGTGCGGGGTAACGAGCGTGCTGACTCTCTTGCAAACAGTGCCCGACTCAAGTGGGCAGAAGCATGGACAGAGCCGATATCATCAATGCGGTACGCTCTCAATTGTGTGACATGGGCACGTCTCAGACACTGGAACGAGTTCGAGAATTAGGCGTTAAGTGGGGACATGCCAGACAGTGTCGTCTTCGTGGTAGAGAGAAAAGATATAGTAATCAACTTCTCATGGGTACGGTGAGCAAATGGACTTTAGAATGGCTGCTGCAGCAGAGGACAGAGCATGCATGGGAATGCCCAATGTGCCGTGACGTCGAGCACATAACAGCTCTTAACTATTCTTCTCTTCCCATTATCCCTGCCGTCGTTACATAGGGTCTGCAAGCACTTTCTGGATAGACAATATCAAGACCACACTACATAAACACGGATATAACACAACAAGGGCCACTCATCTGGCCTAGAAGCATAATTAAAGCTCCCATCCCTACGCTAACGGCAAGAGTGGACAGCCAACTACATCTTCCATCTGGGAATAGACAATTGATACAATATTGGAAATGAAAATTCTTTATTTAGTTTAAATACTATATAAAATGCAGTTGTATATTTTATTTATACTTTTTTCCGATCCAGAAGCACTTGAGCTTTCAGCTCTTCGGCTCGGTGCCATGGACATCGTAACTCTTCGGTTTGGTGCCACGAGCACCATGAATCTATGGAACCTGTGGCTTTTCTGCCTGCACAGCGAATTGAACCCACAATCACAGAGGGCTGTCTCCGCAGTCCAGCGCCTCGAACACGCTGGGCAGGGGGGCATTTATACTTTTAAAAGCTGATGTTGCTTTGACAATTTGTAACAATTACAATTTTTGGTATCTCACATGCAGTTAAAACTGCTATAGTCTGTCTATTAATTCGTGAGCACGTTTGAAATTGATTTTCTGAAAACTACCTGTTGGATCTCAGTGATTTTTGCATGCAGCCTTAGAATATCCATAACGCTGAGAAATATTTTTTCCAAGAAAATTTTATGTCGTTTGAAATATTTCTTCTTCAGGTTATATTAAAATCAACCTCACCGGATTGTACACAATAGTAACAGATCTACGGTACACAGACGCGTTGTTATAAAAATACATTATGGTAACATTGAAATATCGTGAGTAAACAACAATTTCACGGAATTCCGTGCACCTAACCAGTCGACTTTGAAAGCGGAAAGCATATGACGTTATAATTGGGATACCGTTGTATAATTATAGGCGTATCTCGCTATTTGTATGAAGCTATTGTATCATATTTGTTGGCTTATCAAAACTGACATTGATATCACATTCATAATGAGTCTGAAGTGCACATTTATAACAATGCAGAAGGTTACAGTTTTACTATACCAACACTTCCGTAGGGAATCTAAGAGAGGTCATCTATATTGCGATATTCATAACCCTGAGAAACGAACGCAACTGGCGCTTGGTCTGAATAGAGAATCCTTTTCCGATGGATTAAACAGGACACAAAGTGCACTAATGTCAAGCAAGGAAGGAAAAGAACAATTGGACGACTTTGACATAGATGTCATAAGACGGAGCTCTTGAAAATGTTTGCGACAAATCAACTTGTTACTCTCAGGAAACTGAAATTAAAACTGCAATCAGATTGCAGCATAGACATTTCTAAAAGTACTCTATGGAAAATTGTAAGAGCCGCCGGCTTCACCTTCAGAAAAACTATAGGCGGCAGGAATATTATTTGTGAAAGCCACATTTAATTGCTGCCCGAAGTAAATACCTGAGGCAGATCCGTGAGCGGCGGAGGCAAGGCTATGATATTGTATATTTGGACGAATCCTGGGTCAATGCTCACCACACCAATGCTAAAGAATGGCAATCAGTAGACGGTGAACAGAAAAGAAAAATACCAAGCAGCAAAGGCCAGCGTATTATACTAACACATGCAGGTAGCAGTGAAGAAGGTCTTGTCCATGACGCTGGACTTATTTTCCAATCAAAAGTACCGACGGTAGGGACTACCACACAGAAATGAATGGACATATTTTCAGGCACTGGATGGAGAAAGATCTACTTCCAATTCTAAACAGACCATCATGCTTGGTAATGGATAATGCATCCTATCACAACACAGTATCAGCGGAAGACAAAGTACCAACTGCATCAAATACAAAAGATCAAATTAGGACTTGGCTTGCTAAGGAAAATGTCAGCTTCGATGATACATATTTGAAACCGAGTTGTTGCACCTGGTGAGGATGACAAATAAGACAAAGGTGTTTCATATTGACAAAATCATTGCGAATACGGCCACACGTCTTTGCGACTACCTCCATATCATGCTCACCTCAATCCTATAGAGCTTGTCTGGGCTAAAGTAAAAGGGCAAGTTGCCGAACAGAACAGGGCGTTTAAAATGTGTGATGTTGAAGTTCTGACACGTGAGTCCCTCTCAATGATAGACATGCAGTTCTGGAAGAAGTGTGTTGAACATGTGCTCCGAGAGGAAGGCAGTACTGGCACCGAGATGGATTACAATTTGTCCAGCCAGTAACAATTATCAACCTCATGGAATCGTCAGATTCGGGATGATACAAATCATATTTTGGTTACAGACTGAGAAATAGCAACGTATACATTTCCATATCCAAATGCGTCTACTATCATACAATTTGTGGTGAAGTTAAGACACCCTGGGGTCTAATGGTGACCGAAGGGAGGACTAACTGTTGCATATTGTATCCAAGTTCACGATTGCACATAAAGGGCAACACACTTAATTACTTGACCTATCAAGTTAATATGGAGATACACCTATGAATAGAATTGACATGGACAAATTCTAGGGATTACTGTAAAATCTAAAATTTGAGCCCCGTATTTGCAATTGTCATAAAAGATCAAAGGAATTCGCCGATGTGCAAAATCCGTAGCATCTATGGACTACTGGTTAGCTTTATTTTAGCGTCATGGATATTCTAAGGCTGCATGCAAAAATCACTGATATCCAACAGGTAGTTTTCAAGAAAATCAATTTCAAACGTGCTCACGAATTAATGGACAGACTATACCCAAATAGGTGAACTACTCTGTTATTTTTATCATTTTAGATTCCAGTGTGATATCTGCATTACTTGCCATAGGTGTCTTCATTATATTTGTTTTTCATAGCTTATCTGCAGTCCAACTTTTGATGCTATAGATGACATCTGTTTTTCTTTGCATATTTTGGTTGTTGTTACTTCACAAGGCAATATCATCTACAATATCCCACATTGTGAACCAGCATACAAGACTTTGATAATGTTGATTATTTTGGACGGTATATAACTGAGATTATGCTATATACATTTTGTTTGATATTTCATTATTTGTGAAACTAATCAACTTGTCGTGTCCATGCAGAAACTCAACAGAAAAATGCATCTATCTAAAATCAAACATAGCCGATTCAATGAGTCTGGTCAACTGCTGGTATTCTTTCTGGCTTCAGTCATTTGGGGATTAGACATCTTGTTTCGAGTAAGTATGTTTCTACCACATGAAGATCATTTAGCTGACAGAACCTAACAAACTAATTATAATTCTTGTACTGCCTCATTGCTTATGCTGGATGACAAGATTGTTTGCTGGCATGAAGTCTGCAATATGTTCAGTCTTGCATGAAGTCTGCAATATGTTCCAGTCTTGCATGAAGTCTGCAATATGTTCAGTCTTGCATGAAGTCTGCAATATGTTCCAGTCTTGCATGAAGTCTGCAATATGTTCCAGTCTTGCATAAAGTCCTCAATATGTTCAGTCTTGCATAAAGTCCTCAATATGTTCCAGTCTTGCATAAAGTCTGCAATATGTTCCAGTCTTGCATGAAGTCTGCAATATGTTCCAGTCTTGCATAAAGTCTGCAATATGTTCCGGTCTTGCATAAAGTCTGCAATATGTTCCAGTCGTGCATAAAGTCTGCAATATGTTCCAGTCGTGCATAAAGTCTGCAATATGTTCCAGTCTTGCATGAAGTCTGCAATATGTTCCAGTCTTGCATAAAGTCTGCAATATGTTCAGTCTTGCATGAAGTCTGCAATATGTTCAGTCTTGCAACATTAATATCCACCATTTTGTTGCAACTATTCGTTACATTGTCATTTTGTTGCAACTATTACGTTACATTGCCATTTTGTTGCAACTATTCGATACATTGTCATTTTGTTGAGACTTTAGTTAAAACTTATTTTCTTTCGTTCATTTTCTATCCTTTGCTTGATAAAGGTTAATGTGAAGATGAGATGTTTAGTCAACATTCTTCAGCGTTTGGCTATTCAGTAAAGGGAACATTCTACAGCGTTTGGCTATTCAGTAAAGGGAACATTCTTCAGCATTTGGCTATTCAGTAAAGGGAACATTCTTCAGCATTTGGCTATTTAATGAAGACATAGAATTTGATTGTGAATCTCTGCATTTCATTGTGTTTAAAAGCACATTTTGTACAAGTAGGACTGGTCAACTGATGAACAGAATGAGAGGGCTGTGTGTAACCAGCAAGTCATGAGAACTATCAACATACAATGTCTGCTGGTGGAAGGGGGACTGAGCATCTATGGATCTACCAAGAGTTATTTATTATTATTTCAGTAACCATGAATCTTGTTATTATTTCAGTAACCATGAATCTTGTTATTATTTCAGTAACCATGAATCTTATTATTTCAGTAACCATGAATCTTGTTTTTATTTCAGTAACCATGAATCTTGTTATTATTTCAGTAACCATGAATCTTATTATTTCAGTAACCATGAAACTTATTATTATTTCAGTAACCATAAATCTTATTATTATTATTTCAGTAACCATGAATCTTGTTATTATTATTTCAGTAACCATGAATCTTGTTATCTCCCTTTCAATTGTTTCATTTCTGGTATCTTGTGCAGGAGAGTTTCGTCACAAGCATTAACCAGCTATGGGAAGGATACCCTCATACAAATCTGCCGTACGTATTTATTACTGGTTTAATTACAACGTACATCATACAACATCAGCATACATCATAGCTAGTGTTCTATCTATATTTCTGTACATGACTGAATGTTACAGGGGCTGAATGTTACAGGACTGTATGTTACAGGGCTGAATGTTACAGGACTGTATGTTACAGGGTTGTATGTTACAGGGCTGAATGTTACATGACTGAATGTTACAGAGCTGAATGTTACATGATTGAATGTTACAAACAGATCGAGATGACATGTACATCATAATAGACAAATATAGAAAACATGTGCCCTAGAATGAAGACAGAAAACATGTGCCCTAGAATGAAGACAGAAAACATGTGCCCTAGAATGAAGACAGAAAACATGTGCCCTAGAATGAAGAGAAATATAGAAATTGATAAACTGCTTGTGTTTAGAACAATGGAACCTGGAATAAGTGTGAAAAAAGTCATATGACCTTAACCTTAAAAAGTTTGTTGTTATCTTACAAGATGACATCAGCCATGATCTGGTTATTGCTTGGTTGGTGACAAGATGACATCAGCCATGATCTGGTTATTGCTTGGTGACAAGATGACATCAGCCATGATCTGGTTATTGCTTGGTGACAAGATGACATCAGCCATGATCTGGTTATTGCTTGGTTGGTGACAAGATGACATCAGGCATGATCTGGCTATTGCTTGGTGACAAGAGGACTGTGTCTAGTAGGTTTATTAGACTGTGTCTAGTAGTTATTAGACTGTGTCTAGTAGGTTTATTAGACTGTGTCTGGTAGGTTTATTAGACTGTATCTAGTAGCTGTATCTCAGCCTTGTGTTGTTGTTGTGACATTTTAAATGTTTTCTCTGCTAACTATATTTGCAGGTTGAATGTGAAAATATTCTTCATTGCACAAATTGCTTACTGGTTACACAATTATCCAGAACTTTATTTCCAGAAAGTAAGAAAGGTAAATCAGTCTCTGTCTCATTCTGTCTATGTTGACTTGTGTGTGTATGTGCTGGTTGTTGATGTTGTTGTGTGGTAGTTGATGGTGTTGTTTGGTAGTTGTTGTGTAGTAGTTGATGTTGATTCTGTTGTGTAGTTGTTGATGTTGTGTGGTAGTTGATGGTGTTGTGTGGTAGTTGTTGTGTAGTAGTTGATGTTGATTCTGTGTGTAGTTGATGGTGTTGTGGTATTTGTGTTAATGGTGTTGTGTGGTAGTTGTTGTGAGTAGTTGATGTGATTCTGTTGTGTAGTTGATGGTGTTGTGTGGTAGTTGTTGTTAATGGTGTTGTGTGGTAGTTGTTGTTGTGTGGTAGTTGTTGTGTGGTAGTTGATGGTGTTGTGTGGTAGTTGATGCTGATTGTGTGGTTTATCATCTAAATGTTTATATAAATAAGTTTTATTATGTGAATGTTGTACAGGAAGAGATAGCTGGAAGGTTACAGTACACAACATTGTACCTCATCTTGATATCTGCAGCTTACTTTCTCAAGTAAGTGTGTATGGCAGATAGTATAGACATATTCTAACCAAATACTGACAGAAGTAAGTGTATGACATAGTATAGACATATTCTAACCAAATACTGACGGAAGTAAGTGTATGGCAGATAGTATAGACATATTCTAACCAAATACTGACGGAAGTAAGTGTATGACAGATAGTATAGACATATTCTAACCAAATACTGACGGAAGTAAGTGTATGGCAGATAGTATAGACATATTCTAACCAAATACTGACGGAAGTAAGTGTATGACAGATAGTATAGACATATTCTAACCAAATACTGACAGAAGTAAGTGTATGGCAGATAGTATAGACATATTCTAACCAAATACTGATGGAAGTAAGTGTATGACAGATAGTATAGACATATTCTAACCAAATACTGACAGAAGTAAGTGTATGACAGATAGTATAGACATATTCTAACCAAATACTGACAGAAGTAAGTGTATGACAGATAGTATAGACATATTCTAACCAAATACTGATGGAAGTAAGTGTATGACAGATAGTATAGACATATTCTAACCAAATACTGACAGAAGTAAGTGTATGGCAGATAGTATAGACATATTCTAACCAAATACTGACAGAAGTAAGTGTATGGCAGATAGTATAGACATATTCTAACCAAATACTGACGGAAGAAAGTGTATGATGGATAGTATAGACATATTCTAACCAAATACTGACGGAAGAAAGTGTATGACAGATAGTATAGACATATTCTAACCAAATACTGACAAATAATTCCATGAAGAGTATTGTTGTAATACAAACACTGATTTGACATTCTGGGAGAGATAAGAGAAATCTATTGAGTAGCAACAATCTGGGAGAGATAAGAGAAATCTATTGAGTAGCAACAATCTGGGAGAGATAAGAGAAATCTATTGAGTAGCAACAATCTGGGAGAGATAAGAGAAATCTATTGAGTAGCCCGGCCATCAAAACCTGAAGAAAGTCACCAGGGTGCGATGATATACCAGCGAATTGATTCAACCAGGCGGGAGGCCAGTGTTCGGGTATATCATAAATTGTGCACAAAGATATGGAATAGCTCATTCTGGCCAAAGGAATGGAAAAGATCAGTATTTATACCTATTCCAAAGAAGGAAACATGAAACTATGCACCAACTACAGAACTATTGCCCTTATAAGTCACGCCAGCAAAATCCTACTAAAAATCATAATGAAGAGGATGGAACAAAAATTAGAAGATGAAATACACGAAACACAAGCAGGTTTCAGAAGAGGTAGAGGCACTAGAGATCATATTTGTAGCATGAGACTCATTATCGAGAAATGCTGAGAATACAACATAGACCTGCATGCATGTTTCATAGACTATAGCAAGGCTTTCGACCATATACAACACCAGAAAATGTGGAACATCATGAAAGACATGAATTTTCAACACACATAATACAACTCATAGAATCTCTATACCACGAACAACAGGCAACCATTAAAATAGGAGGTGAAATAGCTGAATGGTTCGAGATTCAAAAGGGGTACGACAGGGATGTATTTTGTCACCATACTTATTCAACATATATTCGGAGAACATCATGAGGAATGTAAAAGACGATGCCAACTATGTAATTCGACCCTCTCACTATAGGCGGCAAATGCATACCAGAGCTTAGATACGCAGACGATACGATTATTATCCACCAGCAAGGAAGGTTTGAAAACCTAATCATGCGACCAAAACATAGTGAAGACCAACATCTATATATTAATACACAAAAACAAAAATCATGTCAACTGATAAAGCAAAGGCTTACCTTCCTTCCTTCCTCGTGCGAAAATGTCTATATATTCAATGTTGCCTCTGTATGAACTTCACTGTCTTTTGTAGCTCACACAGAGGTCCGTGTAGTTTTATGTCGAGTGTTGTTTCGTTAGGCCAGTGATTTTGCCTCAGTGTATCATATTCGGGGCAGTCTTGAAGTATGTGCTCTGCAGTCTGGTTTGCCTGTACACATGGCTGAATTGCCAATCTTGAATTTTGTATACATGTGGCTGCGGAGCCGATTGTGTCCTGTTCTAAGGCGCAGAATAACAACTTGTTCCAATCTGCTCATATTATAGTAATCGTCTTGTGTTGGTATTTGTGGCTTTCTCATTGATTTAATCATCCTTTTCTTTTGGTGGTAGGTAACTGGCACATCCGGTTGCTCACCTGCAGCACCTTCCTTGGCCAATCGGTCTGCTGTTTCATTTCCTGGTATTCCACAGTGAGAGGGTATCCACTGCAAGACGACCCTGCGATGCTTGGACAATATAGACAGTAGGGTCTGTAGACCTGGCAATTTTCTGGACTGAAGTGCTTGGAGTGTTGATTTTGCATCAGTCAAAAATACAACAGGTTGAGGATCGGGTCTGGTATTCAACAGTTTTTCAGTTGCCACCTTGATTGCCTGAATTTCTGCATTATAGTTGTGACAGAATTCCCCGTTGGTACTTTAATCGCATCTCTAGCGTTGTTTGAATATTCTATGTACACTCCTGCTCCTCCATTCTTCACTGCATTTTCTGCTGACCCATCCGCGTATACCCGGACCCAGAGGTCATGTGGGTATTCTTCATCAAGTAAACTGAGAGTGACTGCCTTGCGTTGTATGCTGTTCTGCTCATCCTTGTCGAGTATTCCTTTCACTTCTGTCTGGATACATACTTCTAGTTCAGTCTCCTCTCTCCAAAGGGTTTGCTCTGGCACAGACTTTAGGGAATGCCAACTTTTGGTAGGTCTGAGGTTTGCCTATTCAGTCTTTTGGCCTGGTGAATAAAGCTGCTTCTTTTCAGCCGCCCAATGCTAGATTTTGGAATCTATTTTCCATTGGGTGGCTTGGCATACTCAGAAACTTTTCTGCCTGCGTCATCACTTTTGTGTCTCTGCGTTCTCTCAGTGCTTGTATTCCCCCACTCTTTCCATCTCCACTATTGGTGTTGTTTTCATTGCTCCTGTGATGACATGAAGCGCCTGGTTTTGCACCTTATCCAGTTCTCCTAATGTGGTATTTGATGCTGGACACCATGCAGCTGACCCATATTCCAGGTGTGGTCGTATGCCCTGCTGATAAATATTTTTAAGTATTTTTGACTGGCGCCCCATGTGGTTCCACTTAATTTTCTCAGGATGGCAAGGCTTACCTAACATCCAAGTAAACAATGAAGAACTCCAATGTGTGAGAGCTACGAATATCTGGGCTCAATAATTAACAATAACGGTGACTGCTCCAAAGAGATCTCAAGAAGATTGGCAATAGTAATCAAGAAATTAAACACAATGAAGAACATGTGGCAAAGCACCAGCAAAATACTAAAATTAAAAATATTGAGAGCATGCATTTTCCCAGTGGCTACTTATAGTTGCGAATCATGGACTATTACACACAAATTAAGAACGAAAATCCAGTCCTTCGAAACTAAATGCTACTGAAAGATTCTACGAATACCATGGACAGAAAAAGAAAGAACACTGATGTCCTGAAAGAACTAAATGTTAAAGAGAATTGGCTGATAAACAACATACTATACAGAAAATTACATACTTTGGTCACATCAAGCATCACGATGACCTGGAAAGAACAATACTAGAGGGCAGGGTCCCAGAACGCAGAGGCAGACCAAGAAGAAGATAGCTACAAGATATTAAAGAAACCATGAACATGACCACCCGAGTAGTTACCGGGGCCCACATTTGAGGTGTAAAGAATATAACCACTGTTACCTGCCACACATGTCGTAAGAGGCGACTAAGGAGGTTTGGCTGAAATTGGATGCATGTCCTAAACATGTAGAAGTCTATGCGTTGAGGGGCCTACCAAACCAATGTGCAACGTATACACGTTCTTGGCAAAGATCAAACATATCACAAAGAGTGATTAAAATTGGTCAAAGAACGAACGCAAAGAAGAAAAACATGACCATCGACGAGGTGGGTGAACTGGCAAGAGACAGTGAATTTCAGATGTGATGCAAAGAGAGCAATGTCCTATAAAGGATACACACCTTGATGATGATGATTGAGTGGCAACATTCTGGAGAGATAGAGAAATCATTGAGTAGCAACAATCTGGAGATAGAAATCTATTGAGTAGCAACAATCTGGGAGACATGCATACACACTTTCAAGTAGTTTTTAACATCAGTACACAAACAATGATCTGTGTGTGTGTGTATACTGTCATGTTAGTTGTCTGTTTGTGTGTGTGTGTACTGTCACATTAGTGGTCTGTGTGTGTGTGTGTACTGTCATGTTAGTTGTCTGTGTGTGTGTGTACTGTCATGTTAGTGGTCTGTGTGTGTGTGTACTGTCATGTTAGTGGTCTGTGTGTGTGTGTGTATACTGTCATGTTAGTTGTCTGTTTGTGTGTGTACTGTCATGTTAGTGGTCTGTGTGTGTGTGTATACTGTCATGTTAGTTGTCTGTTTGTGTGTGTGTGTACTGTCACATTAGTGGTGTGTGTGTGTGTGTACTGTCATGTTAGTGGTCTGTGTGTGTGTGTACTGTCATGTTAGTGGTCTGTGTGTGTGTGTGTATACTGTCATGTTAGTTGTCTGTTTGTGTGTGTGTGTACTGTCACATTAGTGGTGTGTGTGTACTGTCATGTTAGTGGTCTGTGTGTGTGTGTACTGTCATGTTAGTGGTCTGTGTGTGTGTGTACTGTCATGTTAGTGGTCTGTTTGTGTGTGTGTGTGTGTGTGTGTACTGTCATGTTAGTGGTCTGTGTGTGTGTGTACTGTCATGTTAGTGGTCTGTGTGTGTGTATGTATATACTGCCATGTTAGTGGTCTGTGTGTGTGTGTATACTGTCATGTTAGTGGTCTGTGTGTGTATTGTATTTGAGTTCCATATGTGTGTATACTGTGTTTGTTTTCTCTGTGTGTGTGTTTTGTCATAGTGTGTACTATGTGTGTACTGTCATAGTGTGTACTATGTGTGTACTGTCATAGTGTGTACTGTCATAGTGTGTACTGTCATAGTGTGTAGTATATACATGATATGTTGAAGATCCTGACACACTAAATGGTAGATTGTGTAACAATCAATCTCTGATGTTCATCTTATCATCTGTATGTGACTCTCCCCACCACCACACAGCTTCAACAGAGTGACCTTGTGTTTGCTGGTACTACATTATGCAGTGGAGTTCCTCTACCGTGTGGCCTTACTTTTTCATTTCTCCGAGAAAACAGATGTTGCTTCCACAGTGTAAGTAGTCATTAGTTACTACAGACCTTTTCTTGTACATACAGTTCTTTTATACCTATAGTTGTTTATCCAGTCTGTAGTTGTATTGTTTATCCTGTCTGTAGTTGTATTGTTTATCCAGTCTGTAGTTGTATTGTTGTTTATCCAGTCTGTAGTTGTATTGTTTATCCAGTCTGTAGTTGTATTGCTGTTTATCCAGTCTGTAGTTGTATTTTTTATCCAGTCTGTAGTTGTATTGTTTATCCAGTCTGTAGTTGTATTGCTGTTTATCCAGTCTGTAGTTGTATTGATGTTTATCCAGTCTGTAGTTGTATTGTTGTTTATCCAGTCTGTAGTTGTATTGTTGTTTATCCAGTCTGTAGTTGTATTGTTTATCCAGTCTGTAGTTGTATTGTTTATCCAGTCTGTAGTTGTATTGTTGTTTATGCAGTCTGTAGTTGTATTGTTGTTTATCCAGTCTGTAGTTGTATTGCTGTTTATCCAGTCTGTAGTTGTATTGCTGTTTATCCAGTCTGTAGTTGTATTGCTGTTTATCCAGTCTGTAGTTGTATTGCTGTTTATCCAGTCTGTAGTTGTATTGCTGTTTATCCAGTCTGTAGTTGTATTGCTGTTTATCCAGTCTGTAGTTGTATTGTTTATCCAGTCTGTAGTTGTATTGTTTATCCAGTCTGTAGTTGTATTGCTGTTTATCCAGTCTGTAGTTGTATTGCTTGTTTATCCAGTCTGTAGTTAATTGCTATTTGTCTGTTTATCCAGTCTGTGAGTTTATTGTACAGCTATACATGTGATCCATGTATGCACTGTTTACAGTACACTGTACTAGATTACATGTATCAGCTTCCTGTGACTATTATTGACCTCATATACCTGTTTATCCAGTCTAATGTAAGTTAATATGCTAAGTTTATCCACTGTGCTAACTATAGTGTAAGTATTGCTGATATCCAGTTTAGTTGTATTGTGTCTTAATTCCAGCTAGTAGTTGTATGCTGATATTTACCATCCTGTGACCTACTAGCATACCTGTGCTAGCATATAGCTGTGACCACAAAGCATAATAACACTGTGACCTACAAAGCATAATAACACTGTGACTACAGCATTATATCACTGTGACCTCGCTATACTGTGACCAAAAGCATAATAACACTGTGACCTACAAAGCATAATAACACTGTGACCTACAAAGCATAATAACACTGTGACCTACAAAGCATAATAACACTGTGACCTACAAAGCATAATAACACTGTGACCTACAAAGCATAATAACACTGTGACCTACAAAGCATAATAACACTGTGACCTACAAAGCATAATAACACTGTGACCTACAAAGCATAATAACACTGTGACCTACAAAGCATAATAACACTGTGACCTACAAAGCATAATAACACTGTGACCTACAAAGCATAATAACACTGTGACCTACAAGCATAATAACACTGACCTACAAAATAATAACACTGTGACCTACAAAGCATAATAACACTGTGACCTACAAAGCATAATAACACTGTGACCTACAAAACATAATAACACTGTGACCTACAAAGCATAATAACACTTGACCTAAAACATAACACTGTGACCTACAAAACATAATAACACTGTGACCTACAAAACATAATAACACTGTGACCTACAAAGCATAATAACACTGTGACCTACAAAGCATAATAACACTGTGACCTACAAACATAATAAAACACTGTGACCTACAAAACATAATAACACTGTGACCTACAAAGCATAATAACACTGTGACCTACAAAGCATAATAACACTGTGACCTACAAAACATAATAACACTGTGACCTACAAAGCATGTTGGAAGAAGCAAGTGAGGTAGGGGTCTAAGGAAGCTACCCTAGTAAATGAAAAGCGTTGCAGAAACTGACGCATAGCTGGCACAATGTACAATCGCTCTTAAGCTCGGATCACATACAAATCACAAAGTGTGGTTTAACAAGTGATTGGTATGGAGCGTCAAGAAGAGGAAGAAATTTCTCTCTCTGTGAACCTGTAGTTGTATTGATATTTCTCTCTCTGTGAACCTGTAGTTGTATTGATATTTCTCTCTGAACCTGTAGTTGTATTGATATTTCTCTCTATGTGAACCTGTAGTTGTATTGATATTTCTCTCCTGTGAACTGTAGTTGTATTGATATTCTCTCCTGTGAACTTGTAGTTGTATTGATATTTCTCTGTGAACCTGTAGTTGTATTGATATTTCTTCTCTTGAACCTGTAGTTGATTGATATTTCTCTGTGAACCTGTAGTTGTATTGATATTTCTCTCCTGTGAACCTGTAGTTGTATTGATATTTCTCTCCTGTGAACTGTAGTTGTATTGATATTTCTCTCCTGTGAACTTGTAGTTGTATTGATATTTCTCTCCTGTAACCTGTAGTTGTATTGATATTTCTCTGTAAGTAGCAGATTTGTTAACTGAAATCATGAACAGTTGAGAGAACTGTAAGTATTGAAATTATTAGCACATTCACATGAGAGAAATATCCTAACTAACAGTTGAGATGAGACAAATATCCTAACTAACAGTTGAGATGAGACAAATATCCTAACTAACAGTTGAGACAAATATCCTAACTAACAGTTGAGACAAATATCCTAACTAACAGTTGACACAAATATCCTAACTAACAGTTGACACAAATATCCTAACTAACAGTTGACACAAATATCCTAACTAACAGTTGAGATAAATATCCTAACAGTTGAGATGAGACAAATATCCTAACTAACAGTTGAGACAAATATCCTAACTAACAGTTGAGATGAGACAAATATCCTATCTAACAGTTGAGACAAATATCCTAACTAACAGTTGAGACAAATATCCTAACTAACAGTTGAGACAAATATCCTAACTAACAGTTGAGACAAATATCCTAACTAACAGTTGAGACAAATATCCTAACTAACAGTTGAGACAAATATCCTAACTAACAGTTGAGACAAATATCCTAACTAACAGTTGAGATGAGACAAATATCCTAACAGTTGAGATGAGACAAATATCCTAACTAACAGTTGAGACAAATATCCTAACTAACAGTTGAGACAAATATCCTAACTAACAGTTGAGACAAATATCCTAACTAACAGTTGAGATGAGACAAATATCCTATCTAACAGTTGAGACAAATATCCTAACTAACAGTTGAGACAAATATCCTAACTAACAGTTGAGACAAATATCCTAACTAACAGTTGAGATGAGACAAATATCCTAACAGTTGAGATGAGACAAATATCCTAACTAACAGTTGAGACAAATATCCTAACTAACAGTTGAGATGAGACAAATATCCTAACAGTTGAGATGAGACAAATATCCTAACTAACAGTTGAGACAAATATCCTAACTAACAGTAGAGACAAATATCCTAACTAACAGTTGAGACAAATATCCTAACTAACAGTTGAGACAAATATCCTAACTAACAGTTGAGATAAATATCCTAACTAACAGTTGAGATGAGACAAATATCCTAACTAACAGTTGAGATGAGACAAATATCCTAACTAACAGTTGAGACAAATATCCTAACAGTTGAGATGAGACAAATATCCTAACTAACAGTTGAGATGAGACAAATATCATAACTAACAGTTGAGATGAGACAAATATCCTAACTAACAGTAGAGACAAATATCCTAACTAACAGTAGAGACAAATATCCTAACAGTTGAGACAAATATCCTAACTAACAGTTGAGACAAATATCCTAACTAACAGTTGAGACAAATATCCTAACAGTTGAGATGAGACAAATATCCTAACTAACAGTTGAGATAAATATCCTAACTAACAGTTGAGATGAGACAAATATCCTAACAGTTGAGATGAGACAAATATCCTAACTAACAGTTGAGACAAATATCCTAACAGTTGAGATGAGACAAATATCCTAACTAACAGTTGAGATGAGACAAAACCTAACTAACAGTTGAGATGAGACAAATATCCTAACTAACAGTTGAGACAAATATCCTAACTAACAGTAGAGACAAATATCCTAACAGTTGAGACAAATATCCTAACTAACAGTTGAGATGAGATAAATAACCTAACTAACAGTTGAGATGAGACAACTAACAGTTGAGATGAGACAACTAACAGTTGAGATGAGACAATGTGAGATTAAGATGGAGTTGGTATGCTTGTTGACATAACTAGTCTCACTTCTTTTGTCCACAGGTTCACAATATTTGATGTCTTGTTTGTGGTTGTTCGACTTGCAAAACCCTTACGTTGACGGTTCTAGTATTCTGGTAGGTTATCTGTGTGTGTGTGGCTGTATGTGTTACGGACCTCAACAATCTCACCCCACTCCCATACTCGATGCAGATGGAGCAAGGCTACTAATTGACAAGCCTCAGATACTAAATCGCTGGGCAGAACACTGCCGTTCTGTCCTCAACCATCCATCCACTATATGTTATGAAGCCATAGAGCGGATGCCCCAGGTCCCAATCAATGCCAAGCTTGATATTCCACCTACCTTAGCAGAGGTCAAGAAGGCAACAAGCCAGATGTCCAGCAGGAAGGCACCGGTGCCGACTCAATACCAACCGAAGTCTACAAAGAAGGAGGGCCCACGTTGATGCTAAAATTGACAGAGCTATTTACATCCATTTGGTGCAACGAACGTGTGCCACAGGAATTAAAGGATGCCACTATTGTCCACCTGTACAAGCGGAAAGGAAACCGCCAGGCCTGCGATAACCACAGGGGATCTCCTCCTGTCAATCGCTGGCAAAATACTGGCCAGAGTCCTCCTCAATCGATTAATCGATCACCTGGAACAGGACTTACTCCCGGAGACCCAATGTGGCTTCAGAGCAGGTCGTGGAACAGCAGACATGATATTTGTTGCTCGCCAACTACAGGAGAAATGCCAAGAGCAGCACCGTAACCTCTATATGGTCTTTGTCGATCTGACAAAGGCTTTTGACACGGTTAACAGGGAGGGTCTATGGAAGATCATGGAAAATTTGGATGCCCAAGGAAATTCATCAAGATCGTCCAACAGTTTCATGAGGGCATGATGGCACGTGTACTTGACGAAGGGGAGCTGTCGGAAGCCTTCCATGTCACCAACGGCAGCAAACAGGGCTGTGTACTGGCCCCAACACTCTTCAGCATGATGTTTGCTGCCATGCTCACGGATGTCTTTTGGGAAGGCGACAACATGGGGTAAAGATTAGATACAGGACAGACGGTAACCTATTCAATCTTCGGAGGTTAAAATCCTCCACCAAGGTAAAAGAATCAACTATCTCAAACCTGTTGTTTGCTGATGACTGTGCCCTCGCTACCAACTCTGTGGAAGAAATGCAGACTTACATGGACAAGTTCTCAATGGCCTGTGATAGGTTTGGCCTCACCATTAACACCAAAAAACAGAGGTCATGTTCCAGCCCGCCCTAGAGAACAGTATTACGATCCAGTCATCAACATTAAACACCAGCGGCTCCAGTCAACGGACAACTTTGCTTATCTTGGCAGCCTCCTATCCAGATCGGCAAACATAGATTCTGAGGTCCACAATAGCATATCCAAAGCCAGTGCTGCGTTCGGAAGGTTACGTGTCACTGTGTGGGAACGGAAGGGGATAAGCATAGTCACAAAGCTGAAAGTTTACCAGGCCATAGTGCTAACCACGCTGCTGTACAGCAGAAATGGACAGTGTATAGCAGACACGCAAGAAAATTAAACCATTTCCACACAAGCTGTCTACGCAGAATACTAAAAATAAACTGGCAGGACAAAATTCCAGACAGCGAAGTCCTCACAAGAGCAAAGATCCCAAGCGTCAACACCCTGTTGCAGAAGGCCCAACTGAGATGGGTCGGTCACGTTGCTCGAATGCCTGATAAACGCATCCCAAAACAGTTGATGTATGGCGAGCTTGAAGGGGCGGACGTTAGCTGGTGGACAGAAAACGCTTTAAAGACACTCTTAAAGTGTCTCTGAAATGCTCGATATAGACAATACGTGCTGGAATCCCTTGCGCAAGATCGCCAAATGTGGCGCTGTAACAACAAAGAGGAACCCGAATAGCTGAGAATCATCGTATTGTTGAGTCACAGAAAAGTTTGTTGTCAGCGTCCAGGTTTGGCACTGGTAACATAATGTGGGGAGTACCAAACCTGGACGCTGACAACAACGATAGAAGAAAACTAGTCACAACAGAGATGAAGTGTCTACGAAGAATGCTGGGTGTAACAAGAAGAGACAGGTTGAGAAATGAAGACATCAGGAAAAAGTGGGTACAACATCAGTACTAGACTTCATCAAGAAACAACAAATTAAATGGTTCGCCACGTAAGCAGATTACCATCAGACAGTGCACCCCAAAGAGCAATGCTGTTCCGATACAATGGGTACAAAGCAAAGCAAAGTAAATGTTTGAGTGTGTAAATATCTAACTTCCCTATCCCTGTACCTCTATACTGTCTTTAGTTTCCTTGTTCTACTTCACTTTATTCTTGACCAAATCTTGCAGGTTTGGTCTAACACAGTCCAACCAGTCTGCCATTGACGTTGCTACTGGTAACTACAATACAAACCTTGTCAGGTTAGTTGTTAATCTTTGTTATCAAATTGTGTTCATATCATCAGTTCTGGATAATAGAGATTATTCATTGGTAAATATCATCAAATTTGAGATTATTCATTGGTAAATATCATCAAATTTGAGATTATTCATTGGTAAATATCAAATTTGAGATTATTCATTGGTAAATATCATCAAATTTGAGATCTAGAATCAACAGTCTGTTGGCTATTTGATTTATTTGTTCTCATATCTAGAATCAACAGTCTGGTGGCTATTTGATTTATTTGTTCTCATATCTAGAATCAACAGTCTGTTGGCTATTTGATTTATTTGTTCTCATATCTAGAATCAAGTCTGTTGGCTATTTGATTTATTTGTTCTCATATCTAGAATCGAGTCTGTTGGCTATTTGATTTATTTGTTCTCATATCTAGAATCGAGTCTGTTGGCTATTTGATTTATTTGTTCTCATATCTAGAATCGAGTCTGTTGGCTATTTGATTTATTTGTTCTCATATCTAGAATCAACAGTCTGTTGGCTATTTGATTTATTTGTTCTCATATCTAGAATCAACAGTCTGGTGGCTATTTGATTTATTTGTTCTTATATCTAGAATCAAGTCTGTTGGCTATTTGATTTATTTGTTCTCATATCTAGAATCAAGTCTGTTGGCTATTTGATTTATTTGTTCTCATATCTAGAATCGAGTCTGTTGGCTATTTGATTTATTTGTTCTCATATCTAGAATCGAGTCTGTTGGCTATTTGATTTATTTGTTCTCATATCTAGAATCAACAGTCTGGTGGCTATTTGCTTGGCTCAAGCTGGACTTATGTGGAACTTTATAACCTTTCATCTCCGCAAGTGGAGGGAGAACTCTGGGGGCAACAAGAAGCAACGATCTCCAATCAAGAAGAAGTCTGCCAAGAGTGAGTGAAAGAAAAAATTTGTGCTGTCAGTCGACGTAAACATCATATTTACTCTTGATAATTTATTTGCTTCATTTGGAATTTATCTTGTATTGATATTTTATCTTTGTTTTCATTTGGATAATTTTATCTTTGCTTTCATTTGGATTATTTTATCTTTGTTTTCATTTGGATTATTTTATCTTTGTTTTCATTTGGATAATTTTATCTTTGTTTTCATTTGGATTATTTTATCTTTGTTTTCATTTGGATAATTTTATCTTTGTTTTCATTTGGATTATTTTATCTTTGTTTTCATTTGGATAATTTTATCTTTGTTTTCATTTGGATAATTTTATCTTTGTTTTCATTTGGATAATTTTATCTTTGTTTTCATTTGGATAATTTTATCTTTGTTTTCATTTGGATAATTTTATCTTTGTTTTCATTTGGATAATTTTATCTTTGCTTTCATTTGGATTATTTTATCTTTGCTTTCATGTGGATTATTTTATCTTTGTTTTCATTTGGATAATTTTATCTTTGTTTTCATTTGGATAATTTTATCTTTGTTTTCATTTGGATAATTTTATCTTTGTTTTCATTTGGATTATTTTATCTTTGTTTTCATTTGGATAATTTTATCTTTGTTTTCATTTGGATTATTTTATCTTTGTTTTCATTTGGATTATTTTATCTTTGCTTTCATTTGGATAATTTTATCTTTGTTTTCATTTGGATTATTTTATCTTTGTTTTCATTTGGATTATTTTATCTTTGTTTTCATTTGGTACTTGTTTTTTTATTATTCAATTTGGGCAAGAAGTTATTAGAGAACAAGGGTTCAGTCTTGAATATTTTGCATATTTAATTATGTAAACAAACCGTTAACCATGCCAATAAAAAAAAATTAATTAACATTACTTCCAGATGGAATTTGACAATAAGCAAATATATTATTTATTGTATGTAAAAATAAAAACACAAAATTTGGAAAATAAATACTGTGCTGATAGTTTATCTGGACCTATGAAACCTGGTGTGTATGTGTATGTGTGGTTGTACAAGAAGTGATCAGAGAAGAAAAGTAAAGTTTACTTAATATAAAACCTGGAGTGTGTGTGTATATCTATGTCTGGTTTGTGTGAGACTTTATATTGTATTCAAGAATGGATGTAGCAGTTTGTCTACTAGCGGTGGTGGAGTATGCAATAGCAATTATAGATTGTACAACTTGTAATATGAGCTGTGGTAGAGTATATCAATTATTAAATAGCTAGTGTAGTGCTATGTCTAGAGTTGTGCTATGTCTAGTGTAGTGATATGTCTAGAGTTGTGTTATGTCTAGTGTAGTGCTATGTCTAGAGTTGTGCTATGTATAGTGTAGTGATATGTCTAGAGTTGTGCTATGTATAGTGTAGTGCTATGTCTAGTGTAGTGCTGTCTAATGTAGTGCTATGTCTAATGTAGTGCTATGTCTAGTGTAGTGCTATGTCTAGTGTAGTGCTATGTCATGTCTAGTGTAGTGCTATGTCTAGTGTAATGCTATGTCTAGTGTAGTGCTATGTCTAATGTAGTGCTATGTCTAGTGTAGTGATATGTCTAGAGTTGTGCTATGTCTAGTGTAGTGCTATGCCTAGTGTAGTGCTATGTCTAATGTAGTGCTATGTCTAGAGTTGTGCTGTGTCTAGTGTAGTGCTATGTTTAGTGTTGTGGAAACTCATACTCAAGTAGAATATATTGGTGATCACTACAGTACACCCTCGGTTCTAGCGGTAGGTGCTATAGAAACATCACTTGTTGACCACACTTGGCAACCTGCAAGTGGTTACAGTCCAAAGAGCTACTTCTGTGATCGTTCTAGAGCAACCACTTGTTGAGCACTCTCTGTAACCTATGTGTGATTTACATTAGAGGTTGTGTTGGGCGACCACCTGTTCAGACAGACAGAAGGTTTTGTGTTCACTCTAGCGATCAATTTTTGGCTGTTTATTGTGGCCTTTACCTGATCTGTGCCAGGCAGCTTTCGCATGCTGTGTTCACTCTAACGATCAATTTTTGGCTGTTTATTGTGGCCTTTACCTGATCTGTGCCAGGCAGCTTTCGCATGCTGTGTTCACGCTAGCAATCAATTTTTGGCTGTTTATTGTGGCTTTTACTTGATCTGTGCCAGGCAGCTTTCGCATGCTGTGTTCACTCTAGTGATCAATTTTTAGCTGTTTATTGTGGCCTTTACCTGATCTGTGCCAGGCAGCTTTCGCATGCTGTGTTCACTCTAGCAATCAATTTTTGGCTGTTTATTGTGGCCTTTACCTGATCTGTGCCAGGCAGCTTTCGCATGCTGTGTTCACTCTAATGATCAATTTTTGGCTGTTTATTGTGGCCTTTACCTGATCTGTGCCAGGCAGCTTTCGCATGCTGTGTTTGTTCACTCTAGCGATCAATTTTTGGCTGTTTATTGTGGCCTTTACTTGATCTGTGCTAGGCAGCGTTCGCATGCTGTGTTCACTCTAGCGATCAATTTTCAGCTGTTTATTGTGGCCTTTACTTGATCTGTGCCAGGCAGCGTTTGCTTGCTGTGGACGCATGTAGGACAGACATATCCAAAAAGTTATGGCTTTAGGAAATATATGGGTTTTACTGAATTGGCAATCCTTGATATTTTCAGCCTTAAACTTTTTCTGTCTTTGCTGGGGTTGTTCTAGATTAGGAACATTCTCCACCACTCTAGTATGCATGTCGACACCAAGCAATTTGAAGTTTCTACTCTGTATTAGGAATATGCTCCAGCACTCTGGGACGTGTGTCGACACCAGGTTTCAGAAGGAGAAGAAACATTAGGCTGAAGCTGGAAACAAGTAAATATGGAGGACAGTTTCATTAGGAGCTAGAACGAAACTTTTGAGTTTGCTAACATCACCTATCCCAGTTCTTTCAGGGAAGACAATTTTTTTAGGCACAAAAACACAAACTTTGGATTTTGAGTTTGTTAACATCACCTACCCTAGTTGTCCCAGGGAGGACAGTTTCGTTAGGCACAAGAACGCAACATTGGATTTTGAGCTCTTTCAACATCACCCATTTGCCTGCGCTTGGCCTCTGGTACAAAGTTTCTTCCTTTGCGTCAACATGACACACTATATCGATCTAACAGTCTTGCTGAGAGTAGAGAACCATGGTGCGACCATAGATTCTGGCTGATGTCACTTTATGCTTACAAACGACATGTACTTTCTACTTGCTTTGTTGGTTTGGTTTGATTTTAATATGTTTTATTATGTCTGTACCCTGGGTGTGTTTTAATATGTTTTATTACGTCTGTTACCCCTAGGTGTGATTTTAATATGTTTTATTATGTCTGCTACCCCTAGGTGTGATTTTAATATGTTTTATTATGTCTGCTACCCTAGGTGTGATTTTAATATGTTTTATTAGTCTGCTACCCTAGTGTGATTTTAATATGTTTTATTATGTCTGCTACCCCTAGGTGTGATTTTAAGATGTTTTATTAGTCTGCTACCCTAGGTGTGATTTTAATATGTTTTATTATGTCTGCTACCCTGGGTTTGGTTTAATATGTTTTCAATTTGAACTCTATGCTTATTTTTGTTGTACACTTTTGTACTTTGAACTTGTTTGTTTTTTTTTGATTGAATATGTTTATTATTCTCTACTGTTCATCTATATTTTATTTGTATAATAGTTGATATATAACATGTTTCATTATTGTAATAGTTGTTATAATATGTTTCATATTGTAATACTAGTTGATATATAACATGTTTATATTGTATAGGTTGATTTAATATGTTTATATTGTAATAGTGTGATATATATACATGTTTCATATTGTAATAGTTGATATATAATATGTTTCATATTTAATAGTTGATATATAATATGTTTCATATTGAATAGTTGATATATAACTATTTCATTTGTACATAGTTGATATTAACATGTTTATATTGTAATAGTTGATATATAACATGTTTCATATTGCAATAGTTGATATATAACATGTTTCATATTGTAATAGTTGATATATAACATGTTTCATATTGTAATAGTTGATATATAACATGTTTCATATTGCAATAGTTGATATATAACATGTTTCATATTGTAATAGGACTATGTCATTTAATTGAATCTGTCATATTTAATAGTTGATATATACTTTTCATTTGTATAGGATATATAACATGTTTATATTGTAATAGTTGATATATAACATGTTCATATTAATAGTGTGATATATTTAATATGTTTATATTATACATCTGCACCTGGTTATATTTTATTTTGTTTTATATTACCTAGTTGTATTTAATATGTTTATATTATATTGCTAATAGTTGATATATAATATGTTTATATTATGTTGATATATAACATGATTTATATGATAGTTGATATATAACATGTTATATTGAAAGTTGATATATAATATGTTTTATGTAATAGTTGATATATAACATGGTTCATATTGTAATAGTTGATATATACATGTTTCATATTGTAAGAGTTGATATATAACATGTTTTATTAATAGTTGTACTAGTGTATTTTCATATTAATAGTTTATATAAATATCTTCTATATGTTTTGATTATAACATGTTTTATTGTAAAGATATATCATATTTCATATTGAATAGTGATATATAATATGTTTATATTCATGTCTGATATATAAATGTATTTTAATATGTTTATAACATGTTCATACCTGAAAGTGTGATTATAACTATGTTTTATTGCAAAGTCTGATATATAACCTGGTGTTTCATATTGTAATAGTTGATATATAACATATCATATGAATAGTGATATATAAATATCATATTTAATAGTTGATATACATAGTTTATATTGTAATAGTGATATATAACATGTCATATTGTAAAGTTGATATATAATATATGTATTGTATAGTATATATACATGCTCATATTGCAATAGTTGATATATAATATGTTTATATTAATAGTTATACTAACATATTCATATTGTTAGTTGATATATAATATTTATATTTAAATTGATATATAACTATGTTTATTTAATAGTTGTATATACTATATTTCATATTGAATATATATAATGTTTATTTGTAAAGTATATAACTGTTCTTATTCTTAATAGTTGATATAACATTTTCATTGTATAATAGTTGATATATAACATGTTTCATATTGCAATAGTTGATATATAACATATTTCATATTGTAATAGTTGATATATAACATGTTTCATATTGTAATAGTTGATATATAACATGTTTCATATTGCAATAGTTGATATATAACATATTTCATATTGCAATAGTTGATATATAACATGTTTCATATTGTAATAGTTGATATATAACATGTTTCATATTGTAATAGTTGATATATAACATGTTTCATATTGCAATAGTTGATATATAACATGTTTCATATTGTAATAGTTGATATATAACATATTTCATATTGTAATAGTTGATATATAACATGTTTCATATTGTAATAGTTGATATATAACATGTTTCATATTGTAATAGTTGATATATAACTGTTGTTTGACTTTCTTCTAATTACAGGTGTCATACCTGCTGAAGATTGATCGTTGCCTGAAGTTGATCAAATTCTATTACTGACAACGGCTCTCAGGCAGGAAAATCAGAAATAGATTTCAACACACTAGATAGATAGATTACATCATTAAGACATCAGGCTCGGATGTTATATTTCTCTGTCATGTATTATAGCAGTTTCAATTGTTACAACTGAAGTAAGAAAAGATATCAGGCTCGGATGCTATATTTTCTCTTATGTATTTAAAGTAGAAGACTATGTGCTCTAATTGTATGATCAACTTTCATGAATATAACCAGTGAAGGCAAGCTCTTCATATGACTTGCCAGAAATGAAAGTTTGACCTATTATTTTAACAGTTAGAGTGAAAATTTGACTATTATTTGTTAACAGTTAGAGGTGAAAATTTGACTATTATTTTAACAGTTAGAGTGAAAATTTGACCTATTATTTGTTAACAGTTAGAGTGAAAGTTTGACCTATTATTTGTTAACAGTTAGAGGTGAAAATTTGACCTATTATTTGTTAACAGTTAGAGGTGAAAATTTGACCTATTATTTGTTAACAGGTAGAAATGAAAGTTTGATATATGTAAGATTGGTACAATGATGCTAGTTTGATCTATGTAAGATCGATACCATGATGATGATGATGATAGTGGTGGTGGTGGTGGTGTTCTCTATGTCAACACTATAATTTGATGAACTGTATCATTAATTTGTTCTGTTTTATTGTTGTTTATTATTTAAAATGGTGGTGGTTCTTGATGTCAACAGTATTTTATTATTACAATTTTCTTCCCTAGAGAGTGTACCAGATGGTATTCTTGTTCTGCTCTGTGCCAGACAGGGCAGGGTGTACTCGTGTCCTGCTCTGTGCCAGACAGGGCAGGGTGTACTCGTGTCCTGCTCTGTGCCAGACAGTGAAGGGCATTTTCTTGCTCTGCTCTGTGCCAGACAGTGGAGGGTGTACTCGTGCTCTGCTCTGTGCTAGACAGTGAAGGGTGTACTCTTGCTCTGTGCACATTGACATTGCGACGAGTGTACTCTTGCTCTGCTCTGTGCCAGACATTGGAGGGTGTACTCTTGTCCTGCTCTGTGTCAGACATTGGAGGGTGTACTCTTGTCCTGCTCTGTGTCAGACAGTGGAGGGTGTACTCTTGTCCTGCTCTGTGTCAGACAGTGGAGGGTGTGCTCTTGTCCTGCTCTGTGTCAGACAGTGGAGGGTGTGCTCTTGTTCTCTGTGCCAGACATTGGAGGGTGTACTCTTGTCTCCAGGTTAGATGAATTTGAGACAATTCTGTCTGATGTGGCAGGTTTCTGGAACTTTCTTGAAGTCACAAAACATTTGCTTGACACAATGTGACAGTCTGTGCAATGTGACAGTCTGTGCAATGTGACAGTCAACAGAACTTGTGTTGAAAGAGAAAACTTTGTAAGTGATTGCTCTTCAACTTGAGAACTTGTGTTGAAAATGAAAGGGTTATTCCCTACTAGCAGGTTTACGTCTCTATCTAACTACATCAGAGCACAGACCATTGGTCATTCAGGCTGCATCAGTGCAGAGACCACTGGGCATTCAGGCTACATCAGTGCAGAAATTTTGGTCCATCAGGCTACATCAGTGCAGAGACCATTGGTCCATCCAGCTATATCAGTGCACACCATTGGTGGGAGATGGAACAGTATGCTAACAAGTATGTTTCCTGACTGCATCTCTCTTGGCCCGTATCTCTGTCTCTCTCTTCCCCCCTCCCTCTCTCGACATTATTTAAATCAAACATAAATTGTTATCTGTGTTATTATTTACTAATTATTGACAATTGTCATTCCCAAATGTCAGCATTTTCTTCATTTCAGTGTCTTTGTTTGTAGCTGATCTTCATTTGTGTCTTTGTTTTAAGCAGATCTCATTCAGTGTCTTTGTTTAGCAGATTTCTTTCAGTGTCTTTGTTTGTAAGTTGATCTTGAATTCATGGCAGCATGTCTGATGTGTATGTCAGTTTGATGAAAATCAAATATATTAACATAACTATATAAATATACTGATGTAAAAGGATATAGTAACTACTATAGTAACAGATATAGTAACTACTGTACTAGATGTAACATGGATATAGTAACTACTGTACTAGATGTAACATGGATATATAACTACTGTACTAGTTTAAAATATAGTAACTACTGTACTAGATGTAACATGGATATAGTAACTACTGTACTAGATGTAACATGGATATAGTAACTACTGTACTAGATGTAACATGGATATAGTAACTACTGTACTAGATGTAACATGGATATAGTAACTACTGTACTAGATGTAACAAGGATATAGTAACTACTGTACTAGATGTAACAAGGATATAGTAACTACTGTACTAGATGTAACATGGATATAGTAACTACTGTACTAGATGTAACATGGATATAGTAACTACTGTACTAGATGTAACATGGATATAGTAACTACTGTACTAGATGTAACATGGATATAGTAACTACTGTACTAGATGTAACATGGATATAGTAACTACTGTACTAGATGTAACATGGATATGATTGAGATTTGATTGTAGTACCTAAAACCACAATATTTTCTCTGTGACCAAGAGATTTTGTTAGTTTCACTTAGCTGTGTGTTAACTTGTGTGTGACCAAGAAATATCTCTAGACATTATTATATATCATTGATTTCATTACTTACCCTCCATTGGGGGGGGAACGACTTGTGTGTGTGTGTGAAGTATTTCATATTTGTATTTTCATTTATGTAGCCACATTATAACCACAATTATTCTTCTGCTCATAGAATCCGTCAGATTATATGTGTCAATGCTAATACATTCTTTCTTTCTCTCTGTCTCTCTCTTTCTTTCTGTGTCTGTCTCTCTCCCCCTCTCTGTCTATATGAATATCTGTCTTCCTGCTGTTGAAATCTGTGTGAAAGATATCTTCATGTTGTACTTTTCTCTGGCAGCATTTCCCAGATTATTTATTCATCTTGTTATACTATGTTATATTGTTGTTATATTAGTTTCTGGTTGGTAGCACTTTGTTGGTAGCACTTTGTTGGTAGTTGTTTCTGTGATTATATTTTGTGCTTGGTTAACGTTCTCTCATCAGAATGATGTTATCTTTGACATTATCATCATCAAATAGTTGTATGTGATGTTATGTTTGAAAGTTGTATGTTTGTAAATAGTTGTGACAAATAGTAACAAGAAAACCAAACCTTTATGTACTCTCAATTACAGAACATGGATTTGTCCAAATATGACAAGTCTAGACTAGTTATTGTTTGATTCTTTGATGTATGACAAGTCTAGACTAGGTATTGTTTGATTCTCTGATGTATGACAAGTCTAGACTAGGCATTGTTTGATTCTCTGATGTATGACAAGTCTAGACTAGGCATTGTTTGATTCTCTGATGTATGACAAGTCTAGACTAGGCATTGTTTGATTCTCTGATGTGAATAGACAAGTCTAGACTAGGTATTGTTTGATTCTCTGATGTATGACAAATCTAGACTAGGCATTGTTTGATTCTCTGATGTATGACAAGTCTAGACTAGGTATTGTTTGATTCTCTGATGTATGACAAGTCTAGACTAGGTATTGTTTGATTCTCTGATGTATGACAAGTCTAGACTAGGCATTGTTTGATTCTCTGATGTATGACAAGTCTAGACTAGGCATTGTTTGATTCTCTGATGTATGACAAGTCTAGACTAGGCATTGTTTGATTCTCTGATGTATGACAAGTCTAGACTAGGCATTGTTTGATTCTCTGATGTATGACAAGTCTAGACTAGGTATTGTTTGATTCTCTGATGTATGACAAGTCTAGACTAGGTATTGTTTGATTCTCTGATGTATGACAAGTCTAGACTAGGTATTGTTTGATTCTCTGATGTATGACAAATCTAGACTAGGTATTGTTTGATTCTCTGATGTATGACAAGTCTAGACTAGGCATTGTTTGATTCTCTGATGTATGACAAGTCTAGACTAGGCATTGTTTGATTCTCTGATGTATGACAAGTCTAGACTAGGTATTGTTTGATTCTCTGATGTATGACAAATCTAGACTAGGTATTGTTTGATTCATACACTACAATCTTGAGAGTTGCCATTACTCACTACAATCTTGAGAGTTGCCATCATTCACTACAATCTTGAGAGTTGCCATCATTCACTACAATCTTGAGAGTTGCCATCATTCACTACAATCTTGAGTGTTGCCATCATATACTACAATCTTGAGAGTTGCCATCATTCACTACAATCTTGAGAGTTGCCATAATTCACTACAATCTTGAGAGTTGCCATCATATACTACAATCTTGAGAGTTGCCATCATATACTACAATCTTGAGAGTTGCCATCATTCACTACAATCTTGAGTTGCCATCATATACTACAATCTTGAGAGTTGCCATCATTCACTACAATCTTGAGTTGCCATCATATACTACAATCTTGAGAGTTGCCATCATTCACTACAATCTTGAGAGTTGCCATCATATACTACAATCTTGAGAGTTGCCATCATATACTACAATCTTGAGAGTTGCCATCATTCACTACAATCTTGAGAGTTGCCATCATATACTACAATCTTGAGAGTTGCCATCATTCACTACAATCTTGAGAGTTGCCATCATATACTACAATCTTGAGAGTTGCCATCATTCACTACAATCTTGAGAGTTGTCATTATTGTGTTCTAGAACCTAATTCTAAATTGATCAAAAAGTATAACATGATTCAGATCGGGTGGAAATTGCTGTGTCTTATGTCAATGTTAAATATATCATTTCCGAACAACATGGGGTACCTCCTCACCCCATATTTTGACTATTTCGTAATAGAGTGACAGTTGCAGTCCTACACTCAGGAAAATGTAGCTGACAGGTCAGGGTGGTTGTACATGCCTGATCTAGACTGTTGTTTCCACACATCAACAACAAATATATATGTCAAGGTTGGTTGTACATACCTGATCTAGACTGTTGTTTCCACACATCAACAACTAAATATATATGTCAAGGTTGGTTGTACATACCTGATCTAGACTGTTGTTTCCACACATCAACAACTAAATATATATGTCAAGGTTGGTTGTACATACCTGATCTAGACTGTTGTTTCCACACATCAGCAACTAAATATATGTCAAGGTTGGTTGTACATACCTGATATAGACTTGTTTCCACACATCAGCAACTAAATATATATGTCAAGGTTGGTTGTACATACCTGATCTAGACTTGTTTCCACACATCAACAACTAAATATATATGTCAAGGTTGGTTGTACATACCTGATCTAGACTGTTGTTTCCACACATCAACAACTAAATATATATGTCAAGGTTGGTTGTACATACCTGATCTAGACTGTTGTTTCCACACATCAACAACTAAATATATATGTCAAGGTTGGTTGTACATACCTGATCTAGACTTGTTTCCACACATCAACAACTAAATATATATGTCAAGGTTGGTTGTACATACCTGATCTAGACTGTTGTTTCCACACATCAACAACTAAATATATATGTCAAGGTTGGTTGTACATACCTGATCTAGACTTGTTTCCACACAACAACTAAATATATATGTCAAGGTTGGCTGTACATACCTGATCTAGACTGTTGTTTCCACACATCAGCAACTATATATATATGTCAAGGTTGGTTGTACATACCTGATCTAGACTTGTTTCCACACATCAACAACTAAATATATATGTCAAGGTTGGTTGTACATACCTGATCTAGACTTGTTTCCACACATCAACAACTAAATATATATGTCAAGGTTGGTTGTACATACCTGATCTAGACTTGTTTCCACACATCAACAACTAAATATATATGTCAAGGTTGGTTGTACATACCTGATCTAGACTGTTGTTTCCACACATCAACAACTAAATATATATGTCAAGGTTGGTTGTACATACCTGATCTAGACTGTTGTTTCCACACATCAACAACTAAATATATATGTCAAGGTTGGTTGTACATACCTGATCTAGACTTGTTTCCACACAACAACTAAATATATATGTCAAGGTTGGTTGTACATACCTGATCTAGACTGTTGTTTCCACACATCAACAACTATATATATATATATGTCAAGGTTGGCTGTACATACCTGATCTAGACTGTTGTTTCCACACATCAGCAACTAAATATATATGTCAAGGTTGGTTGTACATACCTGATCTAGACTGTTGTTTCCATACATCAGCAAGTAAATAAATATAAATAATCTTCCAATTGTTCTTGCATGCTGTGATTGTTTGATTTCTTTCTTCCATCTTTGATTCATTTATTTCAGTTTATAATGTACACATTTCTGGTTTATGCACTCACTCTCTCTCTTTCTCTCCAATATCATTAAAGATAGTGTACACTCTATGTTGTTTATTTTTATTTGGTATATGTTTTATGTACACATACTAGTGTGTTGACATGATCTAGTGTTACAGTGTTGGAGTGATCAGTGTTGGGTGAGCGAGTGTGTCTGTGTGATCAAGTATGTTAGTGTGTTGCCGTTAGAGTGCTGATTTTGCAATTAACTGAGTAGTGAGGTGACTGTGTCTCTCATTTCCAGAGAAAAGTGTTTTCTACATGACTTTATTAGATCTCATAGTATTCCATGCAGCTACTGAACCGATCTCATAGTATTCCATGCAGTACTAGACTGATTCAGATTCCATGAGCTACTGAACGATCTCATAGTATTCCATGCATAGATCTCATAGTATTCATGCAGACTACTGAACCGATCTCATAGTATTCCATGCAGATCAATAGATGTTCAGACTCCTCACAGATCTCATAGTATTCCATGCAGATCAATAGATGTTCAGACTCCTCACAGATCTCAGTATTCATGCAGATCAATAGATGTTCAGACTCCTCACAGATCTCATAGTATTCCATGCAGATCAATAGATGCTCAAACCCTCACAGATGTCAAAGGATACATACTGTTTGTTCCTGCATCGATGGTTAAACACACTCTCTGCCCTTTAACATCTAATTATTTGTATGACATGTCATTCCCAACTCCTCAATTGCTGACTCTAGATTCAACATGAAATTTAATGTCTTCATCTAACAAGAGATCAAAGAACATTCTCCTTATCCATCCAAACTCCAAATGTCATGCAAGCCAGTGCTCTCTTATTGCTACAAACACATGCATGTCCAGGACAGAAGATCTATATTGCTACAAACACATGCATGTCCAGGACAGAAGATCATATTGCACAACACTTGCATGTCCAGTACAGAAGATTTATGTTGCTACAAACACATGCATGTCCAGGACAGAAGATCTATGTGAGCCTCTGGAGTTTAGAAATCTGAATAGATGACATCCGCAGCCTGCCATTCTGGATCTTCTGAAGCATCGATTGAGAATTTGATACAACAACAACATCATCGGTAAATGAAATCCTGGAGGGCAACGGTAGTATCCTCAACCTCCATCCTCATACTGAAAGTAGTTGCCATGCATGGAAACCCCGACCTGACTTCTCAATGCGATACACTGACCCATCGGTACAAACAACAACATCATGATGACTTGCGATATCTGCTATCAGCTTTTGCTTCATTATGAGTTCAACCTTCATAGTATTCCAATCTCTACATTCTCTTCCAAAGGTAATGATAAAGTTGCAGAAGTTGAACACGGCTAACGTTTATTGGGATCCATTTATCTCATTACGGTCAAGCTGCAGATGTCATGACAAGTCTGTGTGTGACAAGTCTGCTAGTCTCTGTGTGTGACAAGTCTGTGTGGGACATGTATGTGTGTGACAAGTCTGCTAGTCTATGTGTGACATTCGTCTGTGTTTGAATAAGTCTGCTAGTTGTGTGTGACATGTCTGTGTGTGACAGGTCTGTCAGTTTTGTTTACAAGTCTGCTAGTCTGTGTGTGACAAGTCTGCTAGTCTGTGACAAGTCTGCTTATCTGTGTGTGACAAGTCTGCTAGTCTGTGACAAGTCTGTCTGTGACTAAACAAAAACTAAAATAAATGTTTAAAAAGTCCAGACATTTTGTTGAAATATTTCTATTTCAGTTATTATGTACAAGTCTAGTCACAAGTCTTTGTACACACATCACAAACACAACTTTGTACACAACCCAACTTTGTACACACAAACACAACAAATATTAAAGATGAAATATGCTGAAAGAATAATGGATAATGAAAGAAAGAAAAGAGTGGCTTGATTCTGGCAAACAGTAACAGTTCGCTGACAAGCTGCCAATAGACCAGGTCGGCAGACGGCTGCCTTTATTAGAGAATCCGATATCCCAATCTAGTGAGAACGCAGAAGAAGAATATGATTGGATGTTGTAAGATTGTTGCACACTCTCAGACTAAAACTTGTTAGCTCTTACAAGCGACTTACATAATTAATATCAGTCTAACATCTACTATCTTATTTTTGTCTACATATCTTCCTGCTTGCTCTGAGATACTTGCTTGCTCTGAGACAATTATTGCTCTGAGATAGTAGTTCCTGGTTGCTCTGAGATAGTAGTTCCTAGTTGCTCTGAGATAATAGTTCTTGGTTGCTCTGAGATAGTAGTTCCTGGTTGCTCTGAGATAGTAGTTCCTGGTTGCTCTGAGATAGTAGTTCCTGGTTGCTCTGAGATAGTAGTTTTTGGTTGCTCTGAGATAGTAGTTCCTGGTTGCTCTGAGATAGTAGTTCCTGGTTGCTCTGAGATAATAGTTCCTGGTTGCTCTGAGATAGTAGTTCCTAGTTGCTCTGAGATAGTAGTTCCTAGTTGCTCTGAGATAGTAGTTCTTGGTTGCTCTGAGATAGTAGTTCCTAGTTGCTCTGAGATAGTAATTCCTGGTTGCTCTGAGATAGTAGTTTCTGGTTGCTCTGAGATAGTAGTTCTTGGTTGCTCTGAGATAGTAGTTCCTGGTTGCTCTGAGATAGTAGTTCCTGGTTGCTCTGAGATAGTAGTTCCTGGTTGCTCTGAGATACTTGGTTGCTTTGAGATAGTAATTCCTGGTTGCTCTGAGATACTTGGTTGCTCTAAGATAGTAGTTTCTGGTTGCTCTGAGATAGTAATTCCTGGTTGCTCTGAGATACTGGTTGCTCTGAGATAGTAGTTCCTGGTTGCTCTGAGATAGTAGTTCCTGGTTGCTCTGAGATAGTAATTCTGGTTGCCTGAGATACTCGGTTGCTCTGAGATAGTAGTTCCTGGTTGCTCTGAGATAGTAGTTCCTGGTTGCTCTGAGATAGTAGTTCCTGGTTGCTCTGAGATAGTAGTTCCTGGTTGCTCTGAGATAGTAGTTCCTGGTTGCTCTGAGATAGTAGTTCCTGGTTGCTCTGAGATAGTAGTTCTTTTCTCTGAGATAGTAGTTCCTGGTTGCTCTGAGATAGTAGTTCTTGGTTGCTCTGAGATAGTAGTTCTGGTTTAAAGGGTTTGCCAAAGATTGACTTCATTGCACCTGGTTTACCTCAATGGTTCTGGTCCTCTCCGAGAAATGGTACGCCACCTGCCGAGATATTGACAGATCGAACTCGTAGCTCAGCAACAATCTAGGGTCTCTGGAAACTAAGATAGTAGTTCTTGGTTGCTCTGAGATAGTCGGATTGCCTGAGATCTTAGTTGCTCTGAGACACTTGGTTGCTCTGAGACACTTGGTTGCTCTGAGACACTTGGTTGCTCTGAGACACTTAGTGCTCTGAGCACTTGGTTGTTGAGACACTTGGTTCTGAGACGGCTTCTGAACTTGTGTTCTGACTTGGCTGCTCTGAGACACTTGGATAGATACACGTTCTGACAATTGATTTAGAAAGATTGTGTGCAAGTATGACAGTTTCATCATATTCGTTTGTTCTCCATCATTCAGAGCAACCACATTCAGAGCAACTACATTTAGAGCAACCACATAGAGCAACCATATAGATGTACATTATGTATGCAGCAATCATAGATTGATATTTTGACGTTAGTCCTGTATTCCCAATAAATCCTTGTCCTAGGTCATTCTGGGGTGAAGGGCAATGAGAGAGCAGATGTACTGTTGAGAAATGCTGCGATCAAGAATGGGTCTTCTACGGACGAAAGCGATATCATCAACACTCTAAGAGAAAACATACGCTCTGAAGATTTCAACGGAGAAGAAAAATGGTATTCTCTATCTCGGTTGCGCAGGTTGTGCATACCGATAAGTGCGGCTAGACGGGACAACCATGAGAGAAACCTCAGTTTATACATCAATCAACACAGAACGGGAGTTATTAGCCTAAACACACTGAGATACATTCTTGGGAGGAGATGGGAGCAAGTATGGACATGTCCGATGTAGATGATCCTCAAATAAACAGTTGCAATAAAATGATATTCTCTTCTATGTAACATTTCATAAGTAGAACTATTGTATGAATTAAAGATATTAGTTTCAACATGGAAGGTGATAATTGGTCTATTTCTGCTGCACATAATTTCATTAAACACGCCCTAAACATGTATCCAACCAATCACATATAAGATGTGCGACTGAGCCTACCCCTAAGGGTGGTACTATTGCCAATTGCTTGTTGCTCGTTGCTCCTTTGTTTGTTCCTGACATGCTTACAAAAAAAGGAATGCCAATTCTCTGGTAGAAGAATAATAAGAACCCCAGTTGTGATCAGAGTCAATGCAGCAATCTTCATTCCAGAAAAGTCTCTAGCCTTCCATATGTTATCAGCCGCTGTCAGAGGAAGACATAACAAATCAGTCAAACAATAACATTTTTGGATTTTATATTTTATTGTTATATATATATATATATTTATTTACTATTATAGCAGTTTTACCCGTTCTTCGCACGGGAAATTTAGTTTAAATCTATTTGTAAAGTCACTTAAAGAAACATGCCACGTTGCTTCAAAATCGGTTTCTTCCCCATTAAAAACAATACATTTTCTCTCCATGCTTGGTATGAAAACTTTGTCGGTTAGCCACATAAGATTAAAATGTTCCTCATTCCGATTGTCAGTAATACCTGATACAACAGAATTCCTGTTCCCGTGAAAGTTGACAAATAACAATTTAAAATGTCCCTCATTCCGATTGCCAGTAAAACCTGATACAACAGTATTCCCAGTTCAGTGAAAGTTGAATTTAGTTCAAATCTAGTTGTAATATTTCACCACTTTTAAAGTTACATTTGTTATCCTTTTCCACTGATCTTCCGAGCCCACATACACTGTCCCTCATTCCGATTGCAAGTAAAACTAGATACAATTGAATTCCCGTGAAAGTTTAAAAATAATTGGCAAATTAAATTTATTCAGATTATTAACTTATCGATGTGTTTAAAAATTTTAAAAATTGGCAGAGAGTGGGATGTGTGTTTTTTTTTTTTTTAATGTGGTCCGAGCGTGAATCAAGAGCATTGTCTACTGCAATGTAGACGGGAACGCTATCAACTACGCTACATGATCTTATCAAGAGCATTGTCTACTGCAATGTAGACGGGAAAGCTATCAACTACGCTACATGATCTTTTCAGTAAATTTGTTTAAAATATGTTATAATAATAGTGGTCTTATCATAGCTTTATGTGACCGGGACGTTGAGCAGAAAGTAACAACATGATCACGTGATCGGATCGTTAAAACATGATTAGACGTATTCGTCGATCTCTGTCTTATAAATATTAGATAGATTAGATATATGATAGGACACATTGTTATATAGATAGATTAGATATATGATAGGTCACATTGTTATATAGATAGATTAGATATATGATAGGTCACATTGTTATATAGATAGATTAGATATATGATAGGTCACATTGTTATATAGATAGATTAGATATATGATAGGTCACATTGTTATATAGATAGATTAGATATATGATAGGTCACATTGTTATATAGATAGATTAGATATATGATATGACAAATTGTTATATAGATAGATTAGATATATGATAGGTCACATTGTTATATAGATAGATTAGATATATGATAGGTCACATTGTTATATAGATAGATTAGATATATGATAGGTCACATTGTTATATAGATAGATTAGATATATGATAGGACAAATTGTTATATAGATAGATTAGATATATGATAGGACACATTGTTATATAGATAGATTAGATATATGATAGGACACATTGTTATATAGATAGATTAGATATATGATAGGACACATTGTTATATAGATACATTAGATATATGATAGGACACATTGTTATAGATAGATAGATTAGATATATGATAGGTCACATTGTTATATAGATAGATTAGATATATGATAGGACACATTGTTATATAGATAGATTAGATATATGATATGACAAATTGTTATATATAGATAGATTAGATATATGATAGGTCACATTGTTATATAGATAGATTAGATATATGATATGACAAATTGTTATATAGATAGATTAGATATATGATATGACAAATTGTTATATAGATAGATTAGATATATGATAGGACACATTGTTATATAGATAGATTAGATATATGATAGGTCACATTGTTATATAGATAGATTAGATATATGATAGGACACATTGTTATATAGATAGATTAGATATATGATAGGACACATTGTTATATAGATAGATTAGATATATGATAGGTCACATTGTTATATAGATAGATTAGATATATGATATGACAAATTGTTATATAGATAGATTAGATATATGATAGGTCACATTGTTATATAGATAGATTAGATATATGATAGGACACATTGTTATATAGATAGATTAGATATATGATATGACAAATTGTTATATAGATAGATTAGATATATGATATGACAAATTGTTATATAGATAGATTAGATATATGATATGACAAATTGTTATATAGATAGATTAGATATATGATAGGTCACATGTTATATATGATAGATTAGTATATGATATGACAAATTTTATATAGATAATTAGATATATAGGCTACATTGTTATATAGTAGATTGTAAGGGATAGGACAAATTATAATAATAGATTAAAAATAACATTTTTGATTTTATATTTTATTGTTATATATATATATATTTGATTATATTATAGAGTTACTGTTATATAGAGGAAATTTATGATTAAATTATTTGATAAAGTATTGAAGAACTTTGTTATTAGATGTTGTTAAAATCGATTTTTTAGATTAGATAATGATACATTTTTATAATGCTTGTATGAAACTTGTTATTAGCACTAGATTAAAAATGGTCATCATTGATATGTCAGATAATATGATACACAGAATTCTTATATAGAATAGTTGATAAGATAACAATTTATAAATGATTAGATTCATGATTGTCCATTTAAATGATAATAGAATTATGTTAGTGAAAGTTGAATTTAGTTCAAATCTAAGCTTTTTAATAATTTCAACCACTTTTAAAGATAATTAGTATCCTATATGACTTCGATACAATAATGTCCTCAATTCATGATTGACAATTTTTAAAATAGATACAATTAAATTCGTCAATGTTAAAATAATTGGAAATTAAATTTATATAGATTATTAATTATCGATATGACAAAATTTTAAAAATTAGATATAGAGTGGGATTGTTTTTTTTTTTTAATTGGTTAAGTGATTAATCAAGAGCAAATTGTTATAATGTAGATTAGAACTATATAGGTCACATTCTTATCAAGAGATTGTTAGATGCAATTTTAATGGAAGAAGTATCAATACGCTACATGTTTTAGATAGATTTGTTTATAACAATATGTTATAATTAGATAGTGGGTTATATGATAGCTTGTATGTGACGACGTTGATAGAAGATAACAACATGGTCACTTGTTATAGATCGTTAATATATGTTTAGACGTATTAGTGATTCTGTCTTATAGAAAATGTATAGATACATTAGATATATGATATGACAAATTGTTATATAGATAGATTAGATATATGATAGGACACATTGTTATATAGATAGATTAGATATATGATAGACAATTGTTATATAGATAGATTAGATATATGATAGGACACATTGTTATATAGATAGATTAGATATATGATATGACACATTGTTATATAGATAGATTAGATATATGATAGGTCACATTGTTATATAGATAGATTAGATATATGATATGACAAATTGTTATATAGATAGATTAGATATATGATAGGTCACATTGTTATATAGATAGATTAGATATATGATAGGACACATTGTTATATAGATAGATTAGATATATGATAGGTCACATTGTTATATAGATAGATTAGATATATGATAGACAAAATTGTTATATGATAGATTAGATATATGATATGACAATTGTTATATATGATAATTAGATATATGATAGGCAATTGTTATATAGATATATTAGATATATGATAGGTCACATTGTTATATAGATAGATTAGATATATGATAGGACACATTGTTATATAGATAGATTAGATATATGATAGGACACATTGTTATATAGATAGATTAGATATATGATAGGACACATTGTTATAGATAGATTAGATATATGATAGGACACATTGTTATATAGATAGATTAGATATATGATAGGTCACATTGTTATATAGATAGATTAGATATATGATAGGTCACATTGTTATATAGATAGATTAGATATATGATAGGTCACATTGTTATATAGATAGATTAGATATATGATAGGACAAATTGTTATATAGATAGATTAGATATATGATAGGTCACATTGTTATATAGATAGATTAGATATATGATAGGACACATTGTTATATAGATAGATTAGATATATGATAGGTCACATTGTTATATAGATATATTAGATATATGATAGGTCACATTGTTATATAGATAGATTAGATATATGATAGGACACATTGTTATATAGATAGATTAGATATATGATAGGACACATTGTTATATAGATATATTAGATATATGATAGGTCACATTGTTATATAGATAGATTAGATATATGATAGGTCACATTGTTATATAGATAGATTAGATATATGATAGGACAAATTGTTATATAGATAGATTAGATATATGATAGGTCACATTGTTATATAGATAGATTAGATATATGATAGGTCACATTGTTATATATAGATAGATTAGATATATGATAGGACACATTGTTATAGATAGATAGATTAGATATATGATAGGTCACATTGTTATATAGATAGATTAGATATATGATAGGTCACATTGTTATATAGATAGATTAGATATATGATAGGTCACATTGTTATAGATAGATTAGATATATGATAGACACATTGTTATATAGATAGATTAGATATATGATAGGCACATTGTTATATAGAAAATTAGATATATGATATGACAAATTGTTATATATATTAAACTAAAATCCAGTCCTTCGAAACTAAATGCTACAGAAAGATCCTACGAATACCATGGACAGAAAAAGAAAGAACACTGATGTCCTGAAAGAACTAAATGTTAAAGAGAATTGGCTATAAACAACATACTATACAGAAAATTACATACTTTGGTCACATCAAGCGTCACGATGGCCTGGAAAAACAATACTAGAGGGCAGGGTCCCAGGACGCAAAGGCAGACCAAGAAGAAGATGGCTACAAGATATTAAAGAAACCATGAACATGACCATCGACGAAGTGGGTGAACTGGCAAGAGACAGAGTGAATTTCAGATGTGCTGCAAAGAGAGCAACGTCCTATAAAGGATACGCACCTTGATGACGAGGACAACTTGTTACATATATTTATATATGATATGACAACTTGTTACATATATTTACATATGATATGACAACTTGTTATATATATTTACATATGATAGGACAAATGGCACCAATATTAAAATACAACATGTCACAATGAACACAAGAAGAGCAATGTACAACACAATTTTTCTCCCAACATTATGATATCAGTGTCAATACCTGGACCTGACAACAAACAACAGAAGAAAACTAGTCACCACAGAGATGAAGTGTCTACGCAGAATGCTGGGGTAACAAGAAGAGACCAGTTGAGAAATGAAGACATCAGGAAAAAGTGGGTACAACATCAGTACTAAACTTCATCAAGAAACAACAAATTAAATGTTTCGACCATATAAGCAGATTACCAACAGACAGTGCACCTCAAAGAGCAATGCTGCTCCGATACAATGGGTATAAAGCAAAAGGCCGGCCACGCAAAGGTGGACCTCAGAGATAACAGAGGCGACGAAAGACACTATTTCTGAAGCGCATACAAGGGTTCGTTCTAGAAATCTCTTCTTGATCTTATGCTGTGAGACAAACCATGATTGGAGAAGTGCACACAAAAACCTGTTCTAGAAATCTCTTCTTATCCTGACGCTGTGAGACAAACCATGATTGGAGGAGTGCACACAAAAACCTGTTCTATAAATCTCTTCTTATCCTGACGCTGTGAGACAAACCATGATTAGAGAGAAGCAGCTACTGACAAACCTGTTCTCTAGAAATCTCTTCTTATCCTGACACTGTGTTGGAGAAAAGAAAGAAAGAAAACATATATAAATACAATGTGCAGCCACTATTAGAGTGATGTATTTATATAGACAAAGACACAGAGAATATTAGAGTGATGTATTTATATAGACAAAGACACAGTCAATATTAGAGTGATGTATTTATATAGACAAAGACACAGAGAAACTTATCATAATATAAAAGAAAGAGAAGAGTCATCATTTTCGGGAAAGTGATTAGAGGAGTTTTAATAACACACGGACACGGTAAAATCGAGGAGTATACGAGACAGGAAGACAGGAGAAAAATGTTGGATGGCCTGACTTCATGGCACGGTAGAGCGTCAACATCTGAGTTGATAGCAAACGCCAACGACAGAGATTCATGATCGCCTACGCCAGCCGGCACTGCACCTGATGATGATGATGATGATGTATTTATATAGAGACATGTCTTCTAGCGACTGTATGCAGTCAACGTTTGATGTGTGAAAGTTGAGATCTACATCTTTGGAACGGCATTGTCACCAGCAGCTACTGATATAACAAACATATTGATAAAACAAACATGTTGATATAACGAAAAACATGTTGATAATGATGAATGACTATTTAGACGATTTACGATTCTGGTCATGAGTGAAGGTGGTATTTTTGATGATGCGAGATGGGGGGTGGGGGGGTTGATGATGGTTTTGGGGATGATGATGATGACTATAGTTATGATGATGATGATGATGACTATGGTTATGGTCCGCCTGTGTGTTGCTGGGTTTCGCAAGGGGAGCAAAGAATAGTAACACTGCCACCTAAAAGGCATGTCGCAGAGACAATTGAGGGTAGGGGGTCTAGGGGAAACTACCCTAGTAGAAATCTGATGTGCATGTAGCTTGTAGGCGTTTAACTGGCACAACGTACAATCGCTCTTAGGCTCGATTAATACAAATCACAAAGAGTGGAGCGTTCGAGGTGAAGAATGTGTGATGGTAATTTGGGGGTGATGGTAATGGTGGTGGTGACTAAGTAGGGTGGTGGTCGTGATTATGATGATGGTTGTGGTGGTAGTCATAGTGATGAGTTTTATGATGATGACTGTGATGGTGGTGATGAAATTACCTGCACATAGAGGGACAGCCAGTACCAAGCCCGCCCCTGTGAAGACTGGGTAGGTCAGATGTACTGTGCATTCTCTGACACCAGAGTACACTACAATAGAGAATATATATCAGGTCAAGGTCAATGCCATTATTACAATCAATCAATCAATCAAGTGCCATGCCTGCCGGCGTAGGCGATCATGTATCTCCATAACTCTCTTTGCTTGGTGTATGTAAATCAGTTTTGACGTCCATCTTGTGTCGAACCGATGTCAGGCCATCCAGCATCTTCTCCCTCTGTCTTCCACGATCTCCTTCCCTGAATTTTACCTGTTGTTACCAAATATTCGAAACCTTCTCTTCACATTATATGCCCGAAGAACCTTGATTGTCGGATTCTTATTCTTTTGATAAGGTTTCTTTGTGCCCAGGCATGATTTAAAACCTACACATTTCTTTTCTTCGCTGTCCATGGAATTTTCAGCATTCTTCTGTAAAACCACATCTCTGTTGCTTCCAATGATCGTATTGATTGTTTATTCATTGTCCATGATTTTCTGCCACACAGAAGTATTGGATCAATATAGACTATATCATATATCAACATTATTACAACAACAGCTAAAAATAGATGTCTGTCACATGGGATGACGTACTTAATTGTCACTGGCTACTTGTATGAATGGATCTCTATAAATAGTAGCATGGTCAACTTCCGCAATGTTAACCTTACTCTTGGAGAAAGAGAATGTAGAGATTTTGTGGCAACATGAAGGCTGAACTCACAATTAAGCAGCTCATAGAAGATAATACAATTACAAGGATCAAGGAATGGTGATGTTGTTGTTTATACTGAAAGATCTGTGCATCGTGGTAAGAAGTCAGGCAGGGGTTTCTTGGCTAGCATGCATGATAAGATCACTGCAGAACAAAGTGGAGCATACAGGGCAACTACTTCAGGTATGAAGATGGAGGTTGAGGTCGTTACTGCTGCAGAACAAAGCGGAGCATACAGGACAACTATTTCAAGTATGAAGATGAAAGTTGATGCCGTTACTGCTGCCCTCCATTGGCTCTCTGAGACTCCGTTTACTGGGGTCGTTGTTGTATCTGAATCTCAGTCAATGCTTCACAAGATCTCAACGGGCAGGTTTCGGTATGAGTTGACGCCGTCTATAGAAGTTTCTAACCATCAGAGGCTTACGTGGATCTACTGTCCTGGGCATGCGGGTGTTCGCGACAACGAGAGAACGAACAAGCTTGCATCGAGAGCATCGATTGTTGGGGAGATTAGAATGGATAAGGTGGAAGTTCCTTGGGCACCTACTGTTGGATGAGGAATTCAAATTGAGTTGAATCAATCCATCGATTTAAGCAGTTCGGAGCTACACGATTTGTACAAGTAGAGCTGGATACTTGAGGGGCAGAGAGAGGGGGATGTATTTAACCAGCAAGACACATGAACCATCATTATGCATAGCCTTCCACATCTGTTGAAGGAGACTGAGTAACTACGGGTCTGTGATGTCAGTGTGTCTGTGATGTCAGTGTGTGTGTCGTGTCGATGTCAGTGCGTGTCTGTGTGTGTCAGTGTGTCATGTGATGCGTGTGTGATGTCAGTGGTCTGTGATGTCAGTGTGTCTGTGTGTCAGTGTGTTTGTGATGTCAGTGTGTCTGTGATGTCAGTGTGTCTGTGATGTCAGTGTGTCTGTGATGTCAGTGTGTTGTGATGTCAGTGTGTCTGTGATGTCAGTGTGTTCTGTGTGTCAGTGTGTTTGTGATGTCAGTGTGTCTGATGTCAGTGGTGTCTGTGATGTCAGTGTGTCTGTGATGTCAGTGTGTCTTGTGATGTCAGTGTGTCTGTTGATGTCAGTGGTCTGTGGTGTCAGTGTGTTTGTGATGTCAGTGTGTCTGTGATGTCAGTGTGTCTGTGATGTAAGTGTGTCTGTGGATGTCAGTGTGTTGTGTCAGTGGGTCTGTGATGTCTGTGTGTCAGTGTTTGAGTGTCGATGTAGGTGTCTGTGATGTCAGTGTGTGTCAGTGTCTGTGATGTCAGTGTGTGTGTGATGTCAGTGTGTCTGTGATGTCAGTGTGTCTGTGATGTCAGTGTGTCTGTGATGTCAGTGTGTCTGTGATGTCAGTGTGTCAGTGGTGTCTGTGTTTGTGGTGTCAGTGTGTCTGTGATGTCAGTGGGTCTGTGATGTCAGTGGCTCTGTGATGTCAGTGTGTCTGTGGTGTCAGTGTGTTTGTGATGTCAGTGTGTCTTGATGTCAGTGGTCCTGATGTCAGTGTGTCTGTGATGTCAGTGTGTTTGTGATGTCAGTGGTCTGTGATGTCAGTTGTACATATATTATGGGCTGTGATGTCTGTAGTGCAGTGTTTGTGATGTCAGTTGTCGTGTGTCAGTGGGTCTTATGTCAGTGTGTTCGATGTCAGATGTGTCTGTGATGTCAGTGTGTCTGTGAATGTCAGGTGTCTGTGGTGCAGTGTGTTTGTGATGTCAGTGTGTCTGTGATGTCAGTGTGTCTGTGGTGTCAGTGTCTGTATGTTGTGGTCGTGATGTCAGTGTGTCTTGTCTGTGTCTGTGATGTCAGTGTGTCTGTGAGTCAGTGTGTCTGTGATGTCAGGTGTCTGTGTCAGTGTGTGGATGTCGTGTCTGATGTCAGTGCTGTGTCAGTGTCTGTATTAGTGTCTGGATCAGTGTGTGATGGCGTGTGTCTGTGATGTCGTGTTGATGTCAGTGTGTTGATGTCAGTGTGTCTGGATGTCATCTGGTCAGTGGTCTGTGATGTCAGTGTGTCTGTGATGTCAGGCCTGTGATGGTGTGTTGTGATGTCATGCTATGTCAGTATCTGATGTCAGTGTCTGTGTCAGTGGTCGACGCGTTCGACGTTTTTGAGTCGTGGGTCTTGATGTCAGTCTGTAGTCAGTGTCATATGTCAGTGTTGTGATGTCAGTGTCTGTGATGTCAGTTTTGTGATCAGTTGGTTGTATGCTGGGTCTGATGTCAGTGGGTTGTGACGTCGTTAGTAACAAAACCACATATCAGCATTGATTTATTTGTCTGTCTTCTCCTCTTCGCGTCACTAGATTGGGATTTGACTAATAAAGCGCCGTCGTCTCGATTATCAGCCACGCCAACAGTTTGTGCAGTAGTAGGCTACCCTTTCTTCTTAAGTCCGCATACTAGTGGCAGTTCTGTAGGATATAATGCCTATGATTTCTGCTTCCCCGTTTGTGCCGACCTCATCCTGCAGTAAGTTATGGCCATCCTCCTGACGGTAGGTCTGACGTTGTGAGGGGTCGTTGTATAGTTGTGAGGGTCGTTGCACCATGTTATGCGCCTTACGGCCTGGTGCATCCGTTTTCTGCAAGCATTTGTTTCTGGTTAGCATTCCCTAACTTGTCTGCTCTCCTAGTGACATGTTGTTACATTTGTCTGCTCTCTCAGTGACATGTTGTTACATTTGTCTGTTCTCCCAGTGACATGTTGTTACATTTGTCTGCTCTCTCAGTGACATGTTGTTACATTTGTCTGTTCTCCCAGTGACATGTTGTTACATTTGTCTGCTCTCTCAGTGACATGTTGTTACATTTGTCTGTTCTCCCAGTGACATGTTGATACATTTGTCTGCTCTCCTAGTGACATGTTGATACATTTGTCTGTTCTCCCAGTGACATGTTGATACATTTGTCTGTTCTCCTAGTGACATGTTGATACATTTGTCTGTTCTCCCAGTGACATGTTGATACATTTGTCTGCTCTCCTAGTGACATGTTGATACATTTGTCTGTTCTCCCAGTGACATGTTGTCACATTTGTCTGTTCTCCCAGTGACATGTGGATACATTTGTCTGCTCTCTCAGTGACATGTTGATACATTTGTCTGTTCTCCTAGTGACATGTTGTTACATTTGTCTGTTCTCCCAGTGACATGTTGATACATTTTGTCTATGTTCTTCTGCCCCAGTGACATGTTGTTACATTTGTCTGTTCTCCCAGTGACATGTTGATACATTTGTCTGCTCTCTCAGTGACATGTTGTTACATTTGTCTGTTCTCCCAGTGACATGTTGTTACATTTGTCTGTTCTCCCAGTGACATGTTGATACATTTGTCTGTTCTCCAGTGACATGTTGTTACATTTGTCTGTCTCCCAGTGACATGTTGTTACATTTGTCTGTTCTCTAGTGACATGTTGATACATTTGTCTGCTCTCTCAGTGACATGTTGTTACATTTGTCTGTTCTCCCAGTGACATGTTGATACATTTGTCTGCTCTCTCAGTGACATGTTGTTACATTTGTCTGTTCTCCCAGTGACATGTTGATACATTTGTCTGCTCTCTCAGTGACATGTTGCTACATTTGTCTGTTCTCCCAGTGACATGTTGATGGACAGTTTCAGACATGTTGAACAGCTGTTGGACAATGTGTTGACAGCTATATGACAATGTGACATAGTTATAGGACAATGTGACATAGCTATATGACAATGTGACATAGATCTTTTTACAAACATCATATAAATCAACACAAACCAAACAACATCAGTCACAAAAATATGCTAACAGACAGCAAAAAATATCAAGACTAAACAGAAAATCAAAGCAAAATATACTAACAGACAGCAAAAATATGCTAACAGACAGCAAAAATATGCTAACAGACAGCAAAAATATACTAACAGACAGCAAAAATATACTAACAGACAGCAAAAATATGCTAACAGACAGCAAAAATATACTAACAGACAGCAAAATAAAACTAACAGACAGCAAAAATATATCAGTACAGACTAACCGATAGTCAACATGGCGCTGGGTAACACTATGCCCCAAGGTAGCGAGCCCCAGGATATTTGTTCAAACCCCAACATGTATAGTAGCAGCCACACCGGCCACAGAAACAAGAATGAAAATGTACCTGGTCAAATAACAAATAAGAAATTAGTTGCTGTATATAAATCTAAATGGTTGCTACAACAAATGGTTACTACAACAAATTGTTGCTACAAATGGTATACTGGTGCTACAAGTGGCTGGTCTGCTGACAAGTGGCTGGTTGCTACAACAAATGGTTGCTACAACAAATGGTTACTAACACAAATGGTTGCTACAACAAATGGTTGCTACAAGAAATGGTTGCTACAAGAAATGGTTGCTACAACAGAGGTTGCTACAACAAACGGTTGCTACAAGAAATGGTTGCTACAACAGAGGTTGCTTCAACAAATGGTTGCCACAACAAACGGTTGCTTCAACAGAGGTTGCTTCAACAAACGGTTGCTACAACAAACGGTTGCTACAACAAACGGTTGCTACAACAAACGGTTGCTACAACAAACGGTTGCTACAACAAACGGTTGCTACAAAAGACGGTTGCTACAACAAACGGTTGCTACAACAGAGGTTGCTACAACAAACGGTTGCTACAACAGAGGTTGCTACAACAAACGGTTGCTACAACAAAGAGATCATCTACATTTATATTCATAATTAAACTCTGAGATCTTGATGACACTTGCACCGATGATGGTCTTCTTGCTCCTGATGGAGTATAGAGTAACAACTGTTATTCTATTTTTTGGTCTTGTTTGCTGTAGCATAGTAACTAATAATCTGTGTTTTGTACCTGGTGGACCATAGGGTTCCAACTGTTCATTTCTGTGTTCATTTCGGTGTCCATTTCTGTGTTCATTTCTGTGTCCATTTATGTGTTCATTTCTGTGTTCATTTCTGTGTTCATTTCTGTGTCCATTTCTGTGTCCATTTCTGTGTCCATTTCTGTGTCCATTTCTGTGTCCATTTCTGTTCTGAAAATTATTTTGAGATCTTACACTGTTACAATAACTTTGACATTTCTTAAATCTTCAATACTACAACTACTACAACCACCAACTACAACTACTACAACCACCAACTACAACTACTACAACTACAACAACCGTCAGCTACAAGTACTACAACCACCAACTACAATTACTACAACTACAACAACCGCTAACTATAACTACTACAACCACAACCTACAACTACTACAACCACCAACTACAACTACTACTACAACCCCCAACTACAACTACTACAACAACCAACTACAACAACCACCAACTACAACTACAACAACCACCAACTACAACTACAACAACCACCAACTACAACTACTACAACTACCAACTACAACAATTACAACAACTACAACTGCTACAGATACAATAACCCCAACTATTATAAAAGCCAGCGCTACCATTATTATAAACATCATCATCATCATGTGTTAGACAGAACAAGTTGTTACCAAGAGTTGAGAGAAAAAATGATGCTTGTGCACTGCTTGCTTCACCCACAAATTTTTTATAGAAAACCTGAAATATAGAACAGAGATGGAGATAACGTTTTCATGTCTCTCTCACTTTCTCTCACTTTCTCTCTCTTTCTCTCACATTCTCTCACTTTCATACTGTAGTCTCTCTCTCTCACTTTCATACTGTAGTCTCTCTTTCTCTCTCTTTCTCTCACTTTCTCTCACTTTCATACAGTAGTCTCTCTCTTTCTCTCATTTTCTCTCTCTTTCTCTCACTTTCTCTCACTTTCTCTCTCTTTCTCTCTCTTTCTCTCACTTTCACTTTCTCTAATTTTCTCTCTCTTTCTCTCACTTTCTCTCTCTTTCTCTCACTCTCTCTCACTTTCTCTCACTTTCTCTATCTCTCACTTTTATACTGTAGTGTCTCTCTTTCTCTCACTTTCATACTGTAGTGTCTCTCTCTCTCACTTTCTCTCTTTCTTTTTCTCACTCTCCCACGCACACACTCTCTCTCTCTCACTCTCTCTTTCTCTCACTATCCTCTCTCTCTCACTTCTCTCTACTTTATCTTCTCTCACTCTCTTCTCTTACTATCTCTTCTCTCTCTCACTCTCTCTCACTTCTCTCTGCTCCTCTCTCACCTCTCTCACTCTCACTCTCTCTCTCTCTTCTCTCACTCTATCCTCTTTCTCTCACTCTCTTTCTGTTCTCCTCTCTCTCACTCCTATCTCTAATACCATACACCTTACACTCACTCCTTCATTCCACCACACCTCCCACCCACCCCTTATCCACCTCTCTCACACTCCTCTCACACCCACCCTTTCCTACACCCCTCACTCCTCATCACACTCCACCCTATCCACTCTCCCCTATCACACCCACCTCTATCACACCCTCCACCCCTATCACCCCACACCCTATCCATCACACACCTTACACACCCACACTATCCACACCCTCACACCCTATCACACCCCACACCTATCACACCCCACACCCTATCACACCCACACCCTATCACATCCCACACCTATCACACCCCACACCCTATCACACCCCACACCCTATCACATCCCCACACCCTATCACACCCCACACCCTATCACACCCCACACCTATCACACACACTCCTATCACCCACTATTACCATGTACCTACTATCTCCACACCCTTCACAGACCCAACTATCATACCTCCTATCATCATACTTCTAACTGTTCTATACTGTCTGTACTTATTGTTCTAACTTAACTGTCTATACTGTCTATCTTTCTATACTGTCTATACTGTCATATACTGTTCTTACTGTTCTATACATATACTGTTCTATACTGTTCTATCTGTCTATACTGTTCTGTTCTATACTGTTCTATACTGTCCTATACTGTTCTATACTGTTCTATACTGTTCTATACTGTCCTATACTGTTCTATACTGTTCTATACTGTTCTATACTGTTCTATACTGTTCTATACTGTCCTATACTGTCCTATACTGTCCTATACTGTTCTATACTGTTCTGTATCCTTTGCTTCCTTTTTATCACACTATGGCATCCCCTTGTTCTACATCCACACTATGGTAACCCCTTGTTCTACATCCACACTATGGCAACCCCTTGTTCTACATCCACTCTAGGGCAACCTCTTGTTCTAGATCCACTCTAGGGCAACCCCTTGTTCTACATCCATTCTAGGGCATCCCTTTGTCCTATATCCACTCTAGGGCATCCCTTTGTCCTATATCCACTCTAGGGCATCCCTTGTTCTACATCCACTCTAGGGCATCCCTTGTTCTACATCCACCCCTAGGGCACATCCCTTATTCTACATCCACTCTAGGGCATCCCTTTGTTCTACATCCACTCTAGGGCAACCCATTTGTTCTACATCCACTCTAGGGCAACCCTTTGTTCTACATCCACTCTAGGGCATCCCTTTGTTCTACATCCACTCTAGGGCAACCCCTTTGTTCTACATCCACTCTAGGGCAACCCTTTGTTCTACATCCACTCTAGGGCATCCCTTTGTTCTACATCCACTCTAGGGCAACCCCTTTGTCCTACATCCACTCTAGGACATCCCTTTGTTCTACATCCACTCTAGGGCATCCCTTTGTTCTACATCCACTCTAGGGCATCCCTTTGTTCTACATCCACTCTAGGGCAACCCTTTGTTCTACATCCTTGAACAAAATCGTGTTACCTGTAATATCGTTCTTCTAGAACGCATTCTTTGCTAAATATATTCCATTCAAATTATCACATCAATGCATATTTGTAGATGGTATGTTATATCTCTTAGATGGTATGTTAATATCTCTTGTAGATGGTATGTTAGTATCTCTTGTAGATGGTATGTTAATATCTCTTGTAGATGGTATGTTAGTATCTCTTGTAGATGGTATGTTAGTATCTCTTGTAGATGGTATGTTATTATCTCTTGTAGATGGTATGTTAATATCTCGTCTAGATGGTTGTTAATATCTCTGTAGATGGTATATATCTCGTGTAGATGGTATGTTATTGTCTCTTGTAGATGGTATGTTATTGTCTCTTGTAGATGGTATGTTATTGTCTCTTGTAGATGGTATGTTATTGTCTCTTGTAGATGTATGTTAATTCTCTTGTAGATGGTATGTTAGTATCTCTTGTAGATGGTATGTTAATATCTCTTGTAGATGGTATGTTAGTATCTCTTGTAGATGGTATGTTAGTATCTCTTGTAGATGGTATGTTAGTATCTCTTGTAGATGGTATGTTAGTATCTCTTGTAGATGGTATGTTAATATCTCTTGTAGATGGTATGTTAAGTATCTCTTGTAGATGGTATGTTAGTCTCTTGTAGATCGTATGTTAATGTCTCTGTAGATGGTATGTTGTATCTCTGCTAGATGGTATGTTAATATCTCTTGTAGATGGTATGTTATTATCTCTTGTAGATGGTATGTTATTATCTCGTCTAGATGGTATGTTAATATCTCTTGTAAGCATACTAACATACCTCTACTAGATGTTGGTGTAGGTGATGTGTTTGAAGTCTTACCGCTTGTATGCTGCACCTACTGATGATGCACCAAGACCCAAGTATGACCCAAGTATGACCCCAAGTATGACCCCAAGTATATGACCCAAGTCTTACCGCTTGTATGGCTGCACCTGCTGATGATGCAACCCAAGTAGACCCCAAGTATCGCAGGACTGCCAAATCCGTCAACATAAGCAAATAATACTATTCCAGTGATTGCAAAAATCATGGCGAAAATCTGCAGGTAAGCATACAGGTAAGATTATACGTCTACTAACATACAGGTAAGATTATATGTCTACTAACATACAGGTAAGATATTATATACAGGAATTATATGTCTACTAACATAGTTAATTTGTTCCTTTCGTGCCAAAGGCGGACATAGGGCAGAGTTTTAGATCTCCATGTGATGCGGTTCGTTGCTAGCAGTTGGAGATCTTGTATGGTTTTACATCCCAATAGTTTACTTTCTTTTTGGACGGTTCTTCGAAGAGTGGTTTGGTCTTCCACATTTTCTTTACTACATGTACTACTAACATACAGGTAAGATTATATGTCTACTAACATACAGGTAAGATTATATGTCTACTAACATACAGGTAAGATTATATATCTACTAACATACAGGTAGATTATATATCTACTAACATCGGGTAATTATATATCTACTAACTTACAGGTAAAATTATATATCTACGAACATATAACATACAGGTAAGATTATATATCTACTAACATACCACACACAGGTAAGATTATATATCTACTAACATACCACATACAGATAAGATTATATATATACTAACATACCACATACAGGTAAGATTATAGCACAGGTAATATATTACTAGATATAAAATCTTACCGAATGTGATATATATATATATATTACTCTGCCCTCACCTGAATGGTGATATATATAATATTACCTCTGCCCTCACCTGAATGGTGATATATATATAATATTACCTCTGCCCTCAACCGAGTGATTACCGGGGCCCAAATTTGGGGTGTAAAGAATAGAACCACTATTACCTGCCACGGATGTCGTAAGAGGCGGCTAAGGAGGTTTGGCTGAAATTGGATGCATATGTCCGTGTAGACGTCTGTGCGTTTAGGGTCCTACCAAACCAATGTGCAACGTAGTTATTGGCAAAGATCAAACATATGACAAAGAGTGATTAAAATTGGTCGTAAAGAACGAACGTAAAGAAGAAGAAGAAGAATACCTCTGCCCTCATGTCGTCAGTATATATATACACAACACACACACACACATACACCATCAAATAAAAACAACAGCACAAAACACACACATCGACGACAGATCTGATTGGTTGGTATTTGTGAATAAATAAGACATTTTAATGAAACAACCAATAATTCTTATTTTTCATGTTTGTTGGCCTACACGCTCTGATATAACCAATAAAAGGTTCGCCTTAGGTTGAAAGGGAGTGCCTCGGCTTAAAGAGGCTTTAATCCCCTACTTAACAAACAAACAAACAAACAAACAACCAATCCTTACCCTCATTGCAATAAATTTCTCGAATAATATAATCCATGAAAGTAAGTAAACGAAGCTATGATTGGCTGCAAACAGTGCTGTACAATCTGCAACACCCAGTTTATGAAGTGCCTGAATGTAGGTATACATCGTCAGAGTAGCAATCAAGAAGAAGATGGAAGACTTCCACAAGAACTCCAGGCGACTAAATTCTTCATGTCCGTCATACAGATGGATGCATTCTCTGTTGAGCAAACAAAATAGTAATGTCATCCTGCAACACATAATTTCCTAGCGATGGTCAGTTCTCTTGACGTGTAGTGTTAGAGATCACACACGGAACTGTCAGTTCTCTTGACGTGTAGTGTTAGAGATCACACACGGAACTGTCAGTTCTCTTGACGTGTAGTGTTAGAGATCACACACGGACTGTCAGTTCTCTTGACGTGTAGTGTTAGAGATCACACACGGACTGTCAGTTCTCTTGACGTGAAAGTGTCAGAGATCACACACGGACTGTCAGTTCTCTTGACGTGAAAGTGTTAGAGATCACACACGGACTGTCAGTTCTCTTGACGTGTAGTGTTAGAGATCACACACGGACTGTCAGTTCTCTTGACGTGTAGTGTTAGAGATCACACACGGACTGTCAGTTCTCTTGACGTGAAAGTGTTAGAGATCACACACGGACTGTCAGTTCTCTTGACGTGAGTGTTAGAGATCACACACGGACTGTCAGTTCTCTGACGTGTAGTGTTAGATCACACGACTGTCAGTTCTCTGACGTGAAGTGTTAGAGATCACATACGGACTGTCAGTTCTCTTGACGTGTAGTGTTAGAGATCACACACGGACTGTCAGTTCTCTTGACGTGTAGTGTTAGAGATCACACACGGAACTGTCAGTTCTCTTGACGTGAAAGTGTCAGAGATCACACACGGACTGTCAGTTCTCTTGACGTGTAGTGTTAGAGATCAGACACGGGACTGTCAGTTCTCTTGACTTGTAGTGTTAGAGATCACACACATATTAGGTCTTTGCTATTGAACATGAGGTAGTCGCTTCTCTTCCCCAACAATTTACTTTCAGTAACTCAACGAATATCTGGAGCAAGAACAGACAGGTCTAGTAGAGTGTAGTTATACCAGACAGCGTGCCTGCTAACTTTGAATCGCTAAACCAATTATTATTATTATTATTATTATTATATTCCTCAAGTACAGTTACACGTTAAATAGGGTCTGCAAACAATTACTCCATACTGCTTTATCCTGGACAACTTGTTCAATCTCTTCTAAGGAATTGACTCCAATATTTTTCGTCTCTCTCTGTAACGTTCATTTCAGTTTTTTGCTAGGGCGCCCTAATCCATCACTAATTAACATGGAGGTTGAGACCCTCTTGAATGACAACATCAATGATACAGATGTAGTTTTTACACCGATGATTCAGTCATTCGCCAACAACGCTGTGCGTGGGCTTTTTTCAGCACGCTCAGGAGGAAAATAATAAGAGAGGCCAGTGGGGCCTACGCGACAACCACAAGTAGTTTGACAATGGAAGTACAGGCGGTCACAGAGGCGGTAAAATGGTTGGCATCTCATAATTACTCTCGTGTTTTCATACTCAGTGACTCCATGAGCATAATTCGGAATCAGAAATGGTGTGACGAAACTGTGTGGAGATTGGTACAGACAGTGATCAGAGAAATCACCTTCATTTTTGTCCCTGGGCAGGCGGGAATCAGCGGTAATGAACGAACTAATAAGACTGGTTGGCATGGCTACAATATCAGAGGGAGCTGTCATTGTCCGAAATTACATTCTTAACGCACTGAGAGAGTCTTTCCGAACAGAGGAGTTTCACGGTTGTGAATCCTACTCGCTGTCCAGATTAAGAGAGATGGGTGTCGATATTGGCGCAGCCCGAAAATAAACGACATACCTAATATGCAAAGAGATTGATTAATCACCATCGAACTGGCGTATTGGGCCTCTGGACGCTGCTGGATTTGTTGAGGTAGAGATCGGATCACCTATGGACGTGTCCGGAGTGCTATGATGATAGTCATCATATAAAAGATGTCTGTCTATCCCTCATGCTTACATTCACTTAGTACATGTCACTCTGCTTCTATCTCCTCCATGCTTACATTCATTTAGTACATGTCTGTCTATCACTCGCTTATACGCACTCTGCACACCTGATTGAAGGTCTCACTTCATCTCATCAGGTTAAATGTCAATATCTCGTCAGGTTAGAGACGATGTCAATATCTCTCGTCAGGTTAGAGACGATGTCAATATCTGTCAGGTTAAATGTCAATATCTCGTCAGGTTAGAGACGATGTCAATATCGTCAGGTTAGATGTCAATATCTCGTCAGGTTAGATGTCAATATCTCGTCAGGTTAGATGTCAATATCTCGTCAGGTTAGAGACGATGTTGTTGCTGCTATATACAAGTCAATAAGATACAATTAATGTGAGTGAGGTGGAAATGGTGAGAATATGCAACTAATATTATATAACAACAAGTAGTGAATGAACTGAGATATTGCGTATTATGACGACATCAACAAGAAGGATGACAAGAGTATGTGGTACCTGATAATATCTTTGGCTGGACGTAAGTTACATATTCGAGCTATACAAAGAAACACAGGAAACAATAGAATGAGAGATGTCATGTACAAGAATGTGGCGGTGAAAGGCGCATCAAATGTTTCTGTTGCCATAGCATCTTGTGTAAGTTCACTGAATGCCACCCAAGCCACAGCAGTTGCTAAGGAGACAAGTGAACCAATCAGAATCTTGCTGTGTCTGCTTGACCAATCCCAGTGATGTTTATGTTTATTCTGTGCTGTCGTGTCAGCATGGCTGTTTGGGGCGTGACCGTTTGAGGTCTCAGCTGAAATGAAACAAGGCAAAGGAGAAACGTCACTTTTTTAAATAAAAAGGTTTTCTTTTAACTTACGAATTCGTTATATAAAATAATTCCTGGCCAAACAACGAATTGCTTCTTTGATCTCAGTGGAATTTAGTAGTACAGGTGGGTCAGATCTTGCACGTTCGCCAAACGTTAGTAGTACAGGTGGGTCAGATCTTGCACGTTCGCCAAACGTTAGTAGTACAGGTGGGTCAGATCTTGCACGTTTGCCAAACGTTAGTAGTACAGGTGGGTCAGATCTTGCACGTTTGCCAAACGTTAGTAGTACAGGTGGGTCAGATCTTGCACGTTTGCCAAACGTTAGTAGTACAGGTGGGTCAGATCTTGCACGTTTGCCAAACGTTAGTAGTACAGGTGGATCAGATCTTTCACGGGGTCAAAGGCGCAAGGAAAGAACGGCGCGCTAGATTAGTGAGCTGGCACTAATCCCCTGCCCCTACCTCCACGTGGTGACCCTTGGTAACAGACGGTAGTTCCGATCTGGCTAAGAGGGCAGGTGCCGTGGAGAGCTACTCTGGGGCAAATAGAGATGCAAAGGTAGTCACGCTAGATGGGATCCGCTCGCAACACAGACGAGCAAACTCCCAGAGTGGCTATTAATGCTCGCCTCTCCCGGACGATGGGAAGAGCTGGAAGGATAAACGTGGAACATCGTGGGCGAAACTCGAGCCCGCGCATGCTCTCTATTGAGCTCTCATCTCTTGTGCCGATGAGTATGCTGGGAATCGAGTTGAGCTGCACGAGTGCCCACATAGGGCGAAACTAGGACCACTATCTCAGGGATGTGGGCACGATTTAAAGCCAACGAAGAGATGTTGACCCGCGGTGGGACAAAATCTGGAGCCCGAGCATGCTCTCTCTTGAGCCCTTTCTCTTGAGCCTATGAGTATGCTGGGAGTCGGGTTCAACTGCGTGTGGGTCTACATAGGCCGATCGAACAGACGTCGACCCGCGGTGGGAGACATTCGTAGCCCACGCATGCTCTCTCTTGAGCCCTCTCTCTTGAGCCGATGAGCCGATGAGCCGATGAGCCGATGAGCCGATGAGCAGGCTGGAAGTCGAGTTGAGCTGCACGTGGGTCCACGGTGGGACTTGACGGAAATGGTGAGGTAGGCACCAGGACAGAGCGTGCACGCATGCGAGCGATGCACGGATGGGCCCTCAGGTGGCGAAACCCGTTACCCCATCACAGTGGAGGTGGGAGACCGGGTTGAGTCACAGGCGGGGACAGCTCAGGCAAATGGGAGCACGATACGAAAGGCACGAAAAATGTGAGCACGGCGAAAACTGTTGGTGACCAGGCACCAGGGCAGAGCTAGCACGCACGCTGGCGATGCCATAGTAGGCCCCACCAAGGGGCAGGCGAGCATTGCACGGCAGGTGCGGCAAGCGAGGGCAGGCACGAAGGTGTGCGTCCCACCCGAAAGTGCAGAACAACTGGAAAGCCCAGCAGAGGTAAAGCCAGTGCGCATTTCCACTCGCAGGGAACTACTGCTGCGTTGTAGTTTGATTGGGGACAATCAAAGGCTAGCGGAGCAAACCGTACACAAAACTGGACGGGTGGCAAACCAAGAAATCCACAAAACGACCGGTTTGCTGGGCAGATGGCGTTCATAAGCCCGGAAGGGCAGGCCGTCTAAGGGTCGCTGCCCTTAAAGAAAATGGCAACCTGCTGCCTTGTGGGTTTTGGCTGGGGACAGCAAAGGCTAACGGAGAGCGAACCCAGTAAACGCTGGTTGAAATCGAACACACCAACGAAGGATAAGCACTTGAGCTCCAATTGGTACTGAAGGCTATGCACGTACATCCCTTTCTGATGTTTGGCTGTTTATATATCACAATAGAATGATAAAACGGCTTAAGAACGAACGCGAGAGAAAGAGAGATCTTTCACGTTTGTCAACCGTTAGTAGTACAAGTGGGTCAGATCTTGCACGTTTGCGAAACGTTAGTCAGTTAGAGGTGTGAGTAATGCAGCCATATTTAAGATTTCTTTAAAATGTTCTACCCATCTTTTCTTCTGCTCGGTATCTGTTAATACTTTACCATCTTTACTCTTGATTGGACCACCCTTTGAAACAAAAGTTCCAAAAGTTGTTTTAGTGTGTTGTATAGCATTTTACTGTTTCCAGTCTTAGCTACCTTTTTCCCATCCTCAGCCAGTCGATTGACATAGGCTCTTTTGTCTCTTCTATCAGCTCTTTGTTTGTCCTTGTCTTTTAGTCTATATTCTTCTTTATCTTTGATCTCATGTTGTATTTCTCAGTTATTATAATGTTGTATTTCTATTATTGAATGTTGTATTTCATTATTAATATCATGTTGTATTTCTATTATTGAATGTTGTATTTCTATTATTGCATGTTGTATTTCTATTATTGCATGTTGTATTCTATTGCATGTTGTATTTCTATTATTGCATGTTGTATTTCTATTATTGCATGTTGTATTTCTATTATTCAGATTTATTATTGCATGTTGTATTTCTATTATTGAATGTTGTATTTCTATTATTAAATATCTCATGTTGAATCTTTCTTATTTCTGGAATACTTATTTAAAACATAGATATTACATAGGTTTACCATTCGTCCCGGTTTGACCTGCATTGTCCCAGTTTAACAAATTTGTTCCGGTTTGACTGCACTGTCCCGGTTTAGCAACGTTGTCCAGGTCAGTTTGAAATTATGTCCCAGTTTCAATCACAACTTACTCAGAAAAAAATCAATTTGTCCTTGTCTGATAATGTCATATACTTCTTCTTCTTATAATGTAATATTAACTAGGAGATATTGATATGACAAACTTTGATGTCTACTGGGGTCGAGACTGACAAGCTCCTACTACCTGGTCTGATAGTTCACTACTACCGTGTCGTCGAGACTGACAAATCCCATACTTTGATGTCTACTGGGTCGAGACTGACAAGTCTCATACTTGATGTCTACTGGGGTCGAGACTGACAAATCCCATACTTTGATGTCTACCGTGTCGTCGAGACTGACAAATCCCATACTTTGATGTCTACCGTGTCGTCGAGACTGACAAATCCCATACTTTGATGTCTACCGTGTCGTCGAGACTGACAAATCCCATGCTTTGTATTAATTTACGTCTGGCCCAGCTTTGCTGTCAGCCAATGGCAATGAGCAACCTACTTAAACAGGTTAATGATCAAGCACTCTAACGTGTTACTTGAACTTGGAATATTTGATTTCTTCTTCTTTTAGAAACGTTACTGCTACATAAATGGAGAATTGTAGAACTTTACTACTACATAGAAGGAGAATTGTAGAACTTTACTACTACATAGAAGGAGAATTGTAGAACTTTACTGCTACATAGAAGGAGAATTGTAGAACTTTACTACTACATAGAAGGAGAATTGTAGAACTTTACTACTACATAGAAGGAGAAGTGTAGAATTTTACTGCTACATAGAAGGAGAATTGTAGAACTTTACTACTACATAGAAGGAGAATTGTAGAACTTTACTACTACATAGAAGGAGAATTGTAGAACTTTACTGCTACATAGAAGGAGGTGTAGAACTTTACTACTACATAGAAGGAGAATTGTAGAACTTTACTACTACATAGAAGGAGAATTGTAGAACTTTACTGCTACATAGAAGGAGAATTGTAGAACTTTACTACTACATAGAAGGAGAATTGTAGAACTTTACTACTACATAGAAGGAGAATTGTAGAACTTTACTGCTACATAGAAGGAGAATTGTAGAACTTTACTGCTACATAGAAGGAGAATTGTAGAACTTTACTGCTACATAGAAGGAGATTGTAGAACTTTACTACTACATGAAGGAGGAATTGTAGAACTTTACTGCTACATAGAAGGAGAATTGTAGAACTTTACTGCTACATAGAAGGAGAATTGTAGAACTTTACTGCTACATAGAAGGAGAATTGTAGAACTTTACTACTACATAGAAGGAGAATTGTAGAACTTTACTACTACATAGAAGGAGAATTGTAGAACTTTACTACTACATAGAAGGAGGTGTAGAACTTTACTGCTACATAGAAGGAGAATTGTAGAACTTTACTCTACATAGAAGGAGGATTGTAGAACTTTACTCTACATAGAAGGAGATTGTAGAACTTTCTCTACATAGAAGTGAATTGTAGAACTTTACTCTATAGAAGGAGATTGTAGAACTATACTGCACTGAGAATTGAGGTACTATTATGCTAATATTCATATTGAGAATTGTGAATTTACTATTATAGATATCTCATGTTGTATACTTATTCTGAATACTTATTTAAAATAGAATTATAGAATCTTTTGACTGCATTCCAGTTAAAATTTGTTGAGCTTTACTACTGCATTAGAAGTGTAGGAGTTGAATATGCCCAGTTAATCACACTACTAAAAAATTTTGTCTGAAATGTAGAACTTTTCTTCTTAATGTAATAATGGAGATATTGTAGACAACTTTCACTTGACTACAGTAGATATGGAGTGTAGAACTCTTACTTGATTCTACTGTCTGAGGAAATCTATGAGACTTTACAGTCTCACTGATGCTATGAGTGAGAGAATCTATTGATTCTACTGCTCAAGACAGGAAACTTTGAGTCTACCGTGTCTGAGACTGACAATCCATACTGATGCACCGTGTGCGAGACTACATAACATGGATAATTAGTTGCACTTTGCTGCACATAGAATGAGCAACTTGTAAACTTTGATCTGCTCTACATTAGAAGGAGATTGTAGAACTTACTGCTACATAAATGGAGAATTGTAGAACTTTACTACTACATAAATGGAGAATTGTAGAACTTTACTGCTACATAAATGGAGAATTGTAGAACTTTACTGCTACATAGAAGGAGAATTGTAGAACTTTCTGCTACATAGAAGGAGATTGTAGAACTTTACTGCTACATAGAAGAGATGTAGAACTTTACTGCTACATAGAAGGAGAATTGTAGAACTTTACTGCTACATAGAAGGAGTGTAGAACTTTACTACTACATAGAAGGAGAGTGTAGAACTTTACTGCTACATAGAAGGAGAATTGTAGAACTTTACTGCTACATAGAAGGAGTGTAGAATTGCTACATAGAAGAGATGTAGAACTTTACTACTACATAGAAGGAGAATTGTAGAACTTACTGCTACATAGAAGGATGGAATTGCTAGAGGATTGTGACTTACTCTACATAGAAGGAGAATTGTAGAACTTTACTACTACATAGAAGGAGAATTGTAGAACTTTACTCACTATAGAAGGAGAATTGTAGAACTTTACTGCTACATAGAAGGAGAATTGTAGAACTTTACTACTACATGAAGGAGAATTGAGAACTTTACTACTACATAGAAGGAGAATTGTAGAACTTTACTACTACATAGAAGGAGATGTAGAACTTACTACTACATAGAAGGAGAATTGTAGAACTTTACTGCTACATAGAAGGAGAATTGTAGAACTTTACTGCTACATAAAGGAGAAGTTGTAGAACTTTACTACTACATAGAAGGAGAATTGTAGAACTTTACTACTACATAGAAGGAGGAATTGTAGAGACTTTACTCTACATAGAAGGAGAATTGTAGAACTTTACTACTACATAGAAGGAGAATTGTAGAACTTTACTGCTACATAGAAGGAGAATTGTAGAACTTTACTTCTACATAGAAGGAGAATTGTAGAACTTTACTACTACATAGAAGGAGGTGTAGAACTTTACTACTACATAGAAGGAGAATTGTAGAACTTTACTACTACATAGAAGGAGAATTGTAGAACTTTACTACTACATAGAATGAAAATTTTTTCTAATTTAAATTTAACTTTTTCGATGCCCAAAAAAAAGATAATATATTTATAAAGGAACTGGAGAAAGGTTACCAGTTTTCTAAAACGTTGTGTATGGTCAAGGTCATATATGATGGCCATGTTTGCTAAATAATTATCTGTGACAGTATAGTATCTGTGACAGTATCTGTGACAATATAGAGTGATATGTTAAATATTATTTCTAGTATATCAGGCACAAAAGGGGTGTGCTGCAGCAACTAGTTCGTCACGATTTGATACCTTTCTTTATTTACAGTTTTCTTGTAGTAAAACAGGCTCTAGTTGACATACCCTGGTTGGTGGGACAGTAGTTCTCCCTATTTGGGGACGTTTTAGGTGGACAGTAGGTTATGTGGCATAGTTCCTAGTTAGTGGGGACAGTAGTTCTCCGTGACAGTAGTTCTAGTGGTGGGACAGTAGTGCTCTGTTGTACATGATTCCTAGTTGGTGGGGACAGTAGTTCTCCCTAGTTGGATAGAGGGACAGTAGTTACTTCTCTAGTTGAGTGCGTGGACAAGTCAGTGTTATGGCTCTAGTTGGTGGTGGACAGTAGTCCTCTTTCTGTTGGTGGGACAGTAGTGCTCCTAGTTGGTGGGGACAGTGAGTTCTCCTAGTTGGTGGGGACTAGTAGGTGCTATCTCTAGTGTGGACAGTAGTGCTCCTAGTGGTGGGACAGTAGTCTCTCTAGTTGGTGGGGACAGTAGTGCTCTCTAGTTGGTGGGGACAGTAGTGCTCCCTAGTTGGTGGGGAAGTATGCTCCTAGTTGTGGGGACAGTCTCCTAGTTGGTGGGAGGTACAGTGGTGGGACAGTGCTCCTGCTAGTTGGTGGGGACAGATGCCTAGTTGGTGGGACGTAGTCTCCTAGTTGGTGGGGACAGTGGCTCCTAGTGGTGGGACAGTAGGGCTCCTGTTGGTGGGAAGTGGCCTGGTTGGTGGACAGTAGGCTCCTAGTTGGTGGCAGTGATCAGTGGGACAGTGCTCCTAGTTGGTGGGGACAGTAGGCTCCTAGTTGGTGGGGAGCAGTGGTGACTGCTCCTAGTTGGTGGTAGGGACCTAGGTGGACGTGTCTCTGTTGGGCTAGCCAGTTGGTGGGGACAGTAGTCTCTAGTTGGTGACGTAGGCTCAGTTGGGGGGACAGTAGTGCTCCCTAGTTGGTGGGGACAGTAGTTCTCTCTAGTTGGTGGGGACAGTAGGGCTCCCTAGTTGGTGGGGACAGGCCTAGTGGTGGCAGCTCCTAGTTGTGAAGTGGCCGTTGGTGGGACAGTATGGCACCCTAATTGGTGGGGACAGTAGGCCGGGGGCAGTAGGCCCCCTAGTTGGTGGGGACAGTAGGGCTCCCTAGTTGGTGGGGACAGTAGGGCTCCCTAGTCGGTGGGGACAGTAGGGCTCCCTAGTTGGTGGGGACAGTAGGGCTCCCTAGTTGGTGGGGACAGTATGGCACCCTAATGGTGGGGGACAGTAGTGCTACCTAGTTGGTGGGGACAGTAGGGCTCCCTAGTTGGTGGGGACAGTAGGCTCTCATCTCATCAAATAATTTTTCTTTAGCAGAACTATGCCCTCCTAATAGTCCTTCGGAATCTCTCTCTATCACAGTCAAGATTCCCGTCTTTGCAGCCGTCGATGCTCAAATTATCAGTTACATCTTGAATCCATTTTCTCTATGGTCTTCCTCTTCTCCTCTTTGCCGGGATGTCTCTTCCATAAGGTCTTCTCTAACTTTTCGTGCCTTTAAATTTGTACCAAATATTTCCATTTTCTTATTGTGTAGCATCAGTCAGTTTTCTTAGATTGTGAGTTCTTTCTGGATAGATCTATTTGTTCTCTTCTCTGTCCATGATATACGAAGGACTCTTCTGTAACACTTATATTCAAAAGCACATATATGTTTTCCACTGCCTTATTAAATGTCCATGCTTCACACCCATACGATGTCACTGGGAATATGCATGCTCTTAGTATTCTGATCTTTGTTTTCTTATCAGTTCCGTTCAATACTGTTTTTAGTTGTTTGTTTTTTTATAATGATATGTAATGATTTCCATCTGATCTGTTGTTACTAGTGAACCAAGATATTCAAAACTGTTCACATTTCCATCTTTTTGTTAGTAGTGAACCAAGAATATCAAAACTGTTCACATTTCCATCTTTTGTTAGTAGTGAACCAAGATATTCAAAACTGTTCACATTTTCTACTTTCTCTCCGTTGATACAAATATCTTTTCTCATATTCGTTTTATCTGTTGTCATTATTTTTGTTTTGCCACATTGAGATATAGATTTTGTTTTGCCACATTGAGATATAGATTTTGTTTTGCCACATTGAGATATAGATTTTGTTTTTGCCACATTGAGATATAGATTTTGTTTTTCGCCTTTCACTTCGATTATTAATTTCTCCGCCCGAGTGCTTACCGGGCCCAAATTTGGGGTGTAAAGAATAGAACCATTGTTACCTGCTACGCATGTCGTAAGATGCGGCTAAGGAGGTTTGGCTGAAATCGGATGCACATGTCCTAAACGTGTAGAAGTCTATGCGTAACGTGCAATGTGCAATGTATACACGTTTTTTGCAAGGATCAAACATCACAAAGAGTGATTAAAATTGGTCGTAAAGAACGAACTCAAAGAAGAAGAAGAAGAAGATAAATTTCTCAATCCCTTGTTGTGATGTTGACAGTAACACTGTATCATCAGCTTATCTTAGTTTGTGATGTTGACAGTAACACTGTATCATCAGCTTATCTTAGTTTGTGATGTTGACAGTAACACTGTATCATCAGCTTATCTTAGTTTCTGATGTTGACAGTAACACTGTATCATCAGCTTATCTTAGTTTGTGATGTTGACAGTAACACTGTATCATCAGCTTATCTTAGTTTGTGATGTTGACAGTAACACTGTATCATCAGCTTATCTTAGTTTGTGATGTTGACAGTAACACTGTATCATCAGCTTATCTTAGTTCAAGTATTTCTCTTCCTCGTGATGTTGACAGTAACACTGTATCATCAGCTTATCTTAGTTTGTGATGTTGACAGTAACACTGTATCATCAGCTTATCTTAGTTTGTGATGTTGACAGTAACACTGTATCATCAGCTTATCTTAGTTTGTGATGTTGACAGTAACACTGTATCATCAGCTTATCTTAGTTTGTGATGTTGACAGTAACACTGTATCATCAGCTTATCTTAGTTTGTGATATTGACAGTAACACTGTATCATCAGCTTATCTTAGTTTGTGATGTTGACAGTAACACTGTATCATCAGCTTATCTTAGTTTGTGATGTTGACAGTAACACTGTATCATCAGCTTATCTTAGTTTGTGATGTTGACAGTAACACTGTATCATCAGCTTATCTTAGTTTGTGATGTTGACAGTAACACTGTATCATCAGCTTATCTTAGTTTGTGATGTTGACAGTAACACTGTATCATCAGCTTATCTTAGTTGTGATGTTGACAGTAACACTGTATCATCAGCTTATCTTAGTTTGTGATGTTGACAGTAACACTGTATCATCAGCTTATCTTAGTTTGTGATGTTGACAGTAACACTGTATCATCAGCTTATCTTAGTTTGTGATGTTGACAGTAACACTGTATCATCAGCTTATCTTAGTTTGTGATGTTGACAGTAACACTGTATCATCAGCTTATCTTAGTTTGTGATGTTGACAGTAACACTGTATCATCAGCTTATCTTAGTTTGTGATGTTGACAGTAACACTGTATCATCAGCTTATCTTAGTTTGTGATGTTGACAGTAACACTGTATCATCAGCTTATCTTAGTTTGTGATGTTGACAGTAACACTGTATCATCAGCTTATCTTAGTTTTTTTGTGATGTTGACAGTAACACTGTATCATCAGCTTATCTTAGTTTGTGATGTTGACAGTAACACTGTATCATCAGCTTATCTTAGTTTGTGATGTTGACAGTAACACTGTATCATCAGCTTATCTTAGTTTGTGATGTTGACAGTAACACTGTATCATCAGCTTATCTTAGTTTGTGATGTTGACAGTAACACTGTATCATCAGCTTATCTTGTTGTGAGTTGAAGTAACCTGTATCATCTATCTTGTTTGTGATGTTGACAGTAACACTGTATCATCAGCTTATCTTAGTTTGTGATGTTGACAGTAACACTGTATCATCAGCTTATCTTAGTTTGTGATGTTGACAGTAACACTGTATCATCAGCTTATCTTAGTTTGTGATGTTGACAGTAACACTGTATCATCAGCTTATCTTAGTTTGTGATGTTGACAGTAACACTGTATCATCAGCTTATCTTAGTTATTTGTGATTTGACAGTAACACTGTATCATCAGCTTATCTTAGTTTGTGATGTTGACAGTAACACTGTATCATCAGCTTATCTTAGTTTGTGATGTTGACAGTAACACTGTATCATCAGCTTATCTTAGTTGTATTTCTCTTTCATCGTTATCTATTGTGATGTGACAGTAACACTGTATCATCAGCTTATCTTAGTTTAGTATTTGCTCACTGATCATCACATCTGTTGATGTTGACAGTAACACTGTATCATCAGCTTATCTTAGTTTGTGATGTTGACAGTAACACTGTATCATCAGCTATCTTAGTTGGATGTTGACAGTAACACTGTATCATCAGCTTATCTTAGTTTGTGATGTTGACAGTAACACTGTATCATCAGCTTATCTGTTTAGTTGACAGTACATTATCATCAGCTATCTTGTTTGTGATGTTGACAGTAACACTGTATCATCAGCTTATCTTAGTTGATGTAGTAATGTTCTCTATCTAGTTTGTGATGTGACAGTAACACTGTATCATCAGCTTATCTTAGTTGTGATGTTGACAGTAACACTGTATCATCAGCTTATCTTAGTTGTGATGTTGACAGTAACATGTTCATCAGCTATCAGTTGTGATGTTGACAGTAACACTGTATCATCAGCTTATCTTAGTTTGTGATGTTGCATAACACTGTATCATCAGCTTATCTTATTGTGATTTACGTAACACTGTATCATCAGCTTATCTTAGTTTGTGATGTTGACAGTAACACTGTATCATCAGCTTATCTTAGTTTGATGTGACTAACATGTATCATCACTATCTATTTGTGATGTTGACAGTAACACTGTATCATCACTATCATTGTGATGTTGACAGTAACATTATCATCACTTATCTAGTTTGTGATGTTGACAGTAACACTGTATCATCAGCTTATCTTAGTTTGTGATGTTGACAGTAACACTGTATCATCAGCTTATCTTAGTTTGTATGTTGCATAACCTGTATCACACTATCTTAGTTGTGATGTTGACAGTAACACTGTATCATCAGCTTATCATTGTGATGTTACATAACTGTATCATCAGCTTATCTTAGTTTGTGATGTTGACAGTAACACTGTATCATCAGCTTATCTTAGTTTGTGATTTGCGTAACCTGATCATCAGTATCTTAGTTGTGATTTGCAGTACCTGTATCATCAGCATCTTGTTTGTGATGTTGACAGTACACTGTATCATCAGCTTATCTAGTTTGATGTACAGACACTGTATCATCACTTATCTTAGTATGTTGACATAACACTGTATCATCAGCTTATCTTAGTTGTGATGTGACAGTAACATTATATCAGCTATCTTGTTATTTGACAGTAACTGTATCATCAGCTTACTATTGTGATTGACAGTACACTGTACATCAGCTTATCTAGTTTAGTTGACGTAACATTTCTATTACGTATTACATTTCATCACTATCTAGTTGTATGTTGACGTAACATGTTCATCACTATCTAGTTGTGATGTACTAGTAACACTGTATCATCACTATCTTAGTTCAGTATTCTTCCATTGACGTAACACTGTTATCAGCTATCAGTTGTGATGTACATAACACTGATCATCAGCTTATCTATTGTGATTTACTAACATTCATCACTTATCTTATTTGTGATGTTACTAACACTTTCATCACTTATCTTAGTTCAAGATTTCCTTCTGTGATGTTGGTAAATGATCACAGCTTATCTTAGTTTGATGTTGCAGTAACACTGTACATAGCTTATCATTGTTTCATACAGTATCATCAGCTTATCTAGTTTGTGATGTTGACAGTAACCTGTATCATCAGCTTATCTATTCAAGTATTTCTTCCTCGTGATGTTGACAGTCAACTGATCATCAGCTTTAGTTTGATGTTGACAGTAACATGTATCATCATTATCTTAGTTTGATGTTGACTAAATGATCTCAATATCTATTGTGATGTTGAATAACACGTATCATCAGCTATCTATTCAAGTATTTTTCTATGTGAGTAACATGAATAGTATCTTAGGTAACAGAACCTGTATCATCAGCTTATTTAGTTGTGATGTGAGTAAATGATCATCAGCTTATCTTAGTTAAGAATGTCTGATCAACCTGTATCATCAGTTATCTAGTGTGATGTTGAAGTAATATGTTATCAGCTATCTGTGTGAGGACAGAAATGTATCAAGAATACAGTCAAGTCATTAACTAGTGCAATGTTCAAGAAAGATCATCAGCTATCTAGTTTAATATCTCTCTCTATGCTGAGTAATGATCGCTAAGTTCAATATTTCTCATCATCCATTATATGGACGAATTGTTCTTTCTATTCTTACATTCTTTGTAACTGTATAAGGTAGGAGACAAACATATACACAATTCTATATCAATACCAGTCTGATCATGTATCTATACTGCCATTATCACTATACATTCTATCCCATACATTCCATCTATACATTCTATACTATACATTCTATACTATACATTCATCACTATACATTCTATACTATACATTCTATCACTATACATTCTATTACTATACTTCTATCACTATAATTCCATTATACATTATCTCATTCTATACATTTACACTATCATTCCATCCTATACTTCTATTCTATACATTCTATCCCATCATTCATCACTATACATTCATTAATCATTCTATCACTATACATTCCATACTATACATTCATACTTCATATCCTATACATTCCATCACTATACATTCTATTACTATACATTCTATCACTATACATTCCATCACTATACATTCTATTACTATACATTATATCACTATACATTCCATCACTATACATTCTATTACTATACATTCCATCACTATACATTCCATCATATACATTCTATATATGACATTCATCTATACATTCCATTACTATACATTCTAATCCCATACAATTCCATCATATACATTCCATTACTATACATTCTATCACTATACATTCCATCACTATGCATTCTATTACTATACATTATATCACTATACATTCCATCACTATACATTCCATTACTATACATTCTATCACTATACATTCCATCACTATGCATTCTATTACTATACATTATATCACTATACATTCCATCACTATACATTCTATTACTATATATTATATTACTATATATTTCTTTCATGATTTCACTTTTATGTCATGCAAATTTCCATATTGCTGTTATGGTAATCTGCCATTGCTTTCCTTCCTGGCAGTAACCATACTGGTCCATAACCGTAGCCATTGTCTCTCATACAGATATCTTCTGCCGACCGTGGTGAGCTGTGAGATCATAACCTTACTCTCACGAGATATCAATCCTATAAGTTTTGGTCTTCTGACCTAACGTGACATTCTAACTAGTCCAGATTTCAACTTGAACAATGCTAACAAGCATACATATATATATATATTATACACACAGATATTTGAATGCATTGGAAAATAAATGTCTGCGAAAAATAAAGAATATAAAATGGGATGAATTCAAGATAAATGATGAAATCAGAGAAATATCTGGTCAACAAATAACCAATAGTAACAGCTGTTATAAGAAGGAGAAGATGGAGATATGTTGGACATGCCCTGAGAAGAAATGTCTGGTCAACCAATAGTAACAACTGTTATGAGAAGGAGAAGATGGAGATATGTTGGACATGCCGCGAGAGGAAATGATCAAAGAATACCAAAGCAAGCAGTGAAATGGGAGGCAAATTGTTCAAGAAAGAAAGGACACCCTAGTGAAACTCTGACTTTGCTGAGAGAGGCAAGAAATATTGGTCTCAGATGCATCCAATATGGAGAAATTGCTGACATACACTTTGTAACGTATAACGGTAGGAGGGGAAAACATATACACATATTACTATTATATATTAAGTCTGTCTGTATAACCGTTTATACATCTATCTATCTCTCTATCTATATAACCGTTTATACATCTATCTATCTCTCTATCTATATAACCGTTTATACATCTATCTATCTCTCTATCTATATAACCGTTTATACATCTCATCTCTCTATCTATATAACGTTATATACATCTATCTTCTCTTATCTATATAACCGTTTATACATCTATCTATCTCTCTATCTATATAACCGTTTATACATCTATCTATCTCTCTATCTATATAACCGTTTATACATCTATCTATCTCTCTATCTATATAACCGTTTATACATCTATCTCTCTATCTATATCAATGGTTACACATCTCTCTATCTCTCTCTCTCTCTTTATCTATTCAATAGGATGTCTAGAATCGACCGACTTCTGAAAGTAGAGCTCATCCTGATCGACCTGAGAGCTAGAACACCGTGACATTTGACCTAACTGAATTCGTCAACGATGGACGTTGCATTATACATGCTGTACTGCTTAGATGTGGACTAGATTTGTTCACCGTCTGCATGAGACAACAATGTGCAAGATGTTGGCAACATATGATCTACCAACTAAAGTAATCAATGTCAGAAACTATATAAGAGATGTAAGTACACAGTTAAAACTGGACCCACAGAAACGGAATCCTTGCAGGGTAACATCATGTGTGCTTCATGGATGCACCTTCTCGCTCTTTCTATTTCTGATTTGATAGACCATTTTCTGAATAAGGCAACATAAAAACATTTCAACAGAGCATTCAACAACATATGTAAACATTAAACAACATATGTAAACATTAAACAACATATGTAAACATTAAACAACATATGTAAATATTAAACAAGATATGTAAACATTAAACAAGATATGTAAACATTCAACAACATAAACATATGTAAATATTAAACAAGATATGTAAACATTAAACAACATATGTAAATATTAAACAAGATATGTAAATATTAAACAACATATGTAAATATTAAACAACATATGTAAACATTAAACACAGAATTAGAAGGACAAATGCAGCGGAAGCAACAAATAATAAACATCCGCAACAAAGAGCAATAGCAACAAAGAGTAATAGCAACAAAGAGCAATAGCAACAAAGAACAATAGCAACAAAGAGCAATAGCAACAAAGAGCAATAGCAACAAAGAACAATAGCAACAAAGAACAATAGCAACAAAGAACAATAGCAACAAAGAACAATAGCAACAAAGAACAATAGCAACAAAGAGCAATAGCAACAAAGAGCAATAGCAATAACAAACAGCATCAATTATAAACAGCAGCAGCAACATCAACAAACAGCTACAAACAGCAAAAGCAACAAACAGGACAAGCAGCAGCAAAGTGCAACAGCAGTAGCAACAAAAATTACAAATAACAATATATCAACAAGAAACAGCATCAACAACAAGAAGAAAGAGTTTACCTTCAACTTCTGTCGTAGACTCTGCACATGATGATCTTACATTCATCTCAAATCAGAGACTTCTATTGAGACATTCGTTGTTACTGCTGTCAGCGGTGGAGATATGATGTTTGCCGTCAACTGTCACGTTTACAGTTACATGACCTGTTCCGTTCACACACACACAGCATTGTTAAGTCTGGTGGTGTCTGTGTCTGGTGGTGTCTGCGCCTAGTAGTGACTGTCTGGTGGTGACTGTCTGGTGATGACTGTGTCTGGTGGTGACTGTGCCTGGTGGTGACTGTATCTGGGGGTGACTGTGTCTGGTGGTGACTGCCTGGTGATGACTGTGTCTGGTGGTGACTGTGTCTGGTGATGACTGTGTCTGGTGATGACTGTATCTGGGGATGACTGTGTCTGGGGGTGACTGTGTCTGGGGGTGACTGTGTCTGGTGGTGACTGTATCTGGTGGTGACTGTGCCTGGTGGTGAATGTGTCTGGGGGTGACTGTGTCTGGTAGTGACTGTCTGGGGGTGACTGTGTCTGGTGGTGACTGTGTCTGGGGGTGACTGTGTTTGGTGGTGACTATGCCTGGTGGTGACTGTGTCTGGGGGTGAGTGTGTCTGGTGGTGACTGTGTCTGGTGGTGACTGTGTCTGGTGGTGACCTTGTTTGGCGGTGACTGTATCTGGTGGTGACTGTACAAGCATCCACTCTTGTTATTCTCGCACCAGATCTGATGGTGGTGGTGGTTGGTTGGTACCTGCGTTAATACAGGTATTTAATTGCTCTGTTGGTTATGGTGATAACATTGCTGACGACGATATTTGGAACTGTCACAGCTGCCAGTTCTGTTTCTATCAGTTTCAAGTTCTACCACACTGAAGCAATCACTTTCTTCAAACAACGTAAAGAACGAACGACAACATCTAGCGACGATTTGGACATTATCAAAAACTGGCATCTGCTCATCCAACGCGTACACAACGACCACTACTCAAGTTGTCTGAACTGATACACTTGTACACACGAAGCTACACACTTGTACACTGGAAGGCTCAGACATGTACATTAGACATACAAACTAACTTTCAGAACAATATTCTTTGTACTTTGTGGCAACCAATAGGCGCTTAGTGTCATTCTTTGTACTTTGTGGCAACCAATAGGCGCTTAGTGTCATTCTTTGTACTTTGTGGCAACCAATAGGCGCTTAGTGTCATTTCTTGTACTTTGTGGCAACCAATAGGCGCTTAGTGTCATTCTGTTAATATAAGAATGCTCAATATCAACATAATTGGGTTAGTTAAGAATAATGTATGTAATATGTAATGTAGTATGTATGTAATATGTAATGTAGTATGTATGTAATATGTAATGTAGTATGTATGTAATATGTAATGTAGTATGTATGTAATATGTAATGTAGTATGTATGTAATATGTAATGTAGGTAGTATGTATGTAATATGTAATGTAGGTAGTATGTATGTAATATGTAAGGTTGAAGAAGATAATTATAAAAGGAGGTGTTCTAGTCAAGAAGAAGTAAGAAGAAGAAGAAGAAGAAGAAGAAGAAGAAGAAGAAGAAGAAGAAGAAGAAGAAGTAGAAGAAGTAGAAGTAGAAGAAGAAGAAGAAGAAAAAGAAGTAGAAGAAGAAGAAGTAGAAGAAGAAGAAGAAGAAGAAGAAGAAGAAGAAGAAGTAGAAGAAGAAGAAGAAGAAGAAGAAGTAGAAGAAGAAGTAGAAG